>CM038143.1:260709572-261053129 GCA_021437245.1 Aegilops speltoides
AATAAAGAAGAATAAAGAATAAAGAAGAATAATAAAAGAATAAAGAATAATAAAGAATAAAGAAGAATAAAAATAAAGAATAAAGAATAATAAAGAATAAAGAATAAAGAATACTCACTAAAGAATAACAACCATGCAATAACGACGGCGATGAAGGACGACGATTTACGACGACGACGACGATTAATAATAAAGAAGAAGAAGAAGACTAAAGAAGAAAGAAAGAAAGAAAGAATAAAGAATAAAATAAAATAAATAAAACAACAATAAATAACAACAACAACAACAAAACAACAACAACAAGAACAAGAATAAGAATAAGAGCAAAGAAGAAGAAATAGGAGCAAAGAATAACAAAGGGCGGCGGCGGCGAAGGGTAGCAAAGAAGAATGGGCAAGCGGCGGCATGCATGGCGGCGGGCGGCGGCGGCAAATAAGGAAGGCAAAGAAGAAGAAGAATGGAAGTAGGAAGCAAGAAATAGCAAATGAAGAACGGGCAAAAGAACAAGAAGAAGAAGAATAACAAAGAAGAATAAAGAATAAAGAAGAAAGAATAAAGAATAAAGAATAATAAAGAATAAAGAAGAATAAAGATCAATAAAGAATAAAGAAGAATAAAGAATAATAAAGAATAAAGAATAACAAAGAATAAAGAATAAAGAATAAAGAATAAAGAGTAAATAATAAAGAATAAAGAATAAAAGAATAAAGAAAGAATAATAAAGAATAAAGAATAATAAAGAATAAAGAATAACAAAGAATAAAGAATAAAGAATACTCACTCAAAGAATAACACCGACGGCGGCGGCGGCGACGGCGACGGCGACGGCGACGAAGACGACGACAACGACGACGACCATCCAGAGAGCAGAAGGACAGGCCCATCAACCCGGACATCCGGCCCCAGCCCCGGACATCCGGCTCTTCGCGAAGCCTCGGACATCCGGCCCTTGCCCAAACATCAGGCGCCTTTCATAGAACACCTCCAAAGCCAGGCCCTGCTAGTCCGGACATCCAGCCAGAGGCACGGACGTCCGGCTCATGAGCCATCGGACATCCGGGTCCCTAGCTCGTGACATCCAATACCGTCACAAGACAAAGGAACGGGCCAAGGGCCCATGTACCCCTCCAATTCGCCCCCACTTTGTACTACAACTAAATATAGACACCTACCCCCTCCTAGTTAGGGTCAGCAAAGTAGTAGCTCATTTTAGGAGATAGAGCTTTGCACATCCACTTGATCCCTTCTCCATTGGAGTTCACAACCTCTACGAAGAAGATCCCCCAAGTGGATTAAGACCCCTCACGGGAAGACCCCTCAAGACCTCACGGAGAAGAACTTGCTACTTGTATCATCCTTTGTTGATCGTGGATCGTGTATCTCTTTGTGTTTCGAGGATCTGGCACATGTGTAATCGAATCTCGTTGGTTTGAGTGTTTCCTCTCGTGTTTTCCCCTCATGTTCATCGTGTTATTCGTGGGATCCGCTCCAATCGTGAAAGATCAGGCATCTAGGGCATCACTTGATTTTGAGGATGTCGATGTTCTTTCTCTTCAAGTTCTTCTTGTTGTCGATCATTACCATGTAGAGGATTGCGGTTCGCTTGATGGTATTGTCGCGTGGCTCGGCGAAGAGTGTTCGATATAGGTGTACTTGAACCGGAGATGGTGTTGTAGGAATGTCGACTCGAGTGGCTCCGTCTTGAATATGACAAAGTGGTAGAAGAGCGGTTGACCAGCAAGGCACGAATCTCGTTCATTCTTGCATTGTTCTATTGTTTTTGTTCGTCGATATTGTTGTCGAAGTAGTCTCTTGTACGTAGATCGGAGTGTCACAAGTCGGTGGCGAGATTGTCGATGCGGTCGCTCAATGCTTGTTGTTCTTGATGCAATGCTCTTTGCGCGCTGAAGAGGTGGTTCTTGGTGACGTAGATGTTCGGGTCCTTGTCTTGCTCGATGAAGAGTGGGTTGGTAGAAGTAGTTGGCCTATCCATCATTTCAAGTAAATGTGTGAGTGGAAGAAAGGAAGAACAATACCAAATGTACCTTAACCGATGTTGAGAATGGATCAAAGATCACTCGATGATGTAACAAGGAAATAGCACAATTGGTACCGTATCTCGTCAATCTCTCACACCTACACAAATACAGCCTTTGGTGTAGCTTGGTTAGGATGATGGATAAAATTTATGCAATTGGTAGTGAGACTCAATAATGTTGGAAAATATTCGCAAATTTGCAAATGCAACAAGTAGACCAATAGCAAGATATGGCACACGGAAACACACACACGGATAGATAAATGGGGTCGTGCAACCAAGGAACGAGCCAAAATGTGGAATCCACGAAAATGCTCTTATTGCACAACACTAGAGAGACACTAGCTCAATTGCACAATAGGCGGATACGAGACTTGTGCACAACCTACTAAGAAAAATGCAACGACTTATATTCCATATATGCTATATGTATGGTGTTCCGGTGATATGATCTAAGATGATCGAGTATGATAATCTTAATGTAGTATGATGGGATGGTTCTTGCTTAAAAGCTCTTTGCTTACCTTTTCTTTTTGCTTAAAATCTTGTTTGGCTCTTTCTCTTTTGAGCTCTTCCGTTGGCCACTTATGGAATACTTCATGAACCAAGATAGCAACTGTGTATATGCGATGACAACCTTGTGACACAAGAGATGATATCAAGATATGTACCAAGATGATATGGTATGTATGCAATGGGAGCTATGATCACTAATGTGCACAAGTAACATTGCCGGCAATACTCAAAGGCTAGTTTCAATAGGAAAGGTATGCAAAATGGGCTCTGGGGTTATCAAAGCAATGGCAAGGAGTAGACAAAGGTGTTGTCGAGGTTACCGTCCTTGCTTACGGTTGAGGGTGTCAAAATGGTGGAGCAGTCGTTGTCGATGACGAGTTCGTGACGGAGATGAGTGGCGGTGATGTCGATGTCGAACCGTCCCTAAGTTGCGAGATGCATTAGGAAACAAAAACCGCAACTCAAATTCGCAAAGAACAAAATGTGTCAAAATTTTCGGAGTTGGTAGCGAGTAAGTGATGGTGGTTGCGGAAAGCGGTGGTGGCATGCAGAAGTGTAAGTAGGAACCCGGGCAAATTTTGGCAGGAGTTAGGTGGAATTGAAGTGGTGGAGGAAGTGGGGCTGCGGAGGCCAGATGTCCGGGCGGTCGGGCCGGATGTCCAGGGGCCACGGGTCGGATGTCCGAGCCTCCAAATCCGAGATGACCTCGATGAACTCGCGGGGAAAAAAGGAGATTGTGGTGCAAAATTCGAGAGATTTCGCCGATGGAAATTGAGGGAATGATGGGAAAATCTAGATCTACCTGTTACACACGAAATCGACGGATCAAATCCAACAAAACTTCATCACACCAACAAATCACAGAAAAATTGGGAGGCTATTTTTGTGGGGAATTTTTGAAATTGGGACAAAATCAACAAAATTAGGCTAGAAAACAAAGGGTAAGGGGCTCCAAATTCATGATTAACCTTGGCCCATGATACCAAGATGATGTAGGGTGGAAACCCTAAGGCCTATCTTTCACGATTTGGAGGTGATCCTATGACGACCACAAAGAACACTAGGGGAAACGCGAAGGGAAAACACTCAAATTGACGAGATCCAGTCACACATATGCTAGATCCATGGACCTAAAGAGTGATACAAGATCCAAACGCAACAAAGGACGATACAAGAGGCGGTAGTTCTTCTCTGTGAGGAGGTCTTGAGGGGTCTTCCCGTGAGGGGTCTTGAATCCACTTGGGGGATCTTCTCCATAGAGGTCGTGAACTCCGATGGAGAAGTAATCAAGTGGATGAGCAAAGCTCTATCTCTCAAATGAGCTGTCACATTGCTAACCCTAGAAAGAGGGAGGAGAAGGAGTATATATAGTCTAGGAGGGCGAAGGGATACATGGGCCTCGGCCCTTTACTGTGCGCAGATAGGGGGCGGATGTCTGGGCCGTCAGGCCGGATGTCCGAGCCTTCGAGGGGGTGCCGGATGTCGGGGCAGGCTTCGGTGAGGTTTTGTGAAGGGAGCCAAATTTCCAGGCTGGGACCGGATGTCTGGGCCCTGTAGCTTCGGCTGGGTGGTGGCTGTGGTTGATGCTCCAGGGGCCAGATGTCCGAGGCTTGGGGCCGGATGTTTCGGTCATGGGGGCTTCTTTGGTTCCTTCTGTCGTTCCTCTTCATCCTTGTACTTGTGGGCTTGTCCACCTTCACGTGCATCTTCGAGAGGGCCTTCTTGATACCTCATCATGCACAACATTCCGGACTTAGGTAGTAGCCATGTCTTGAGCGAATCATATGGAATATCACTAAGGAGAGATGTCGCCTCGGTCTCGAGAGCTCTAGCTCGTGCTCGCGTCATTGGTCCTCTTTGGCACTTGGTGAGGCGATGGTGAGTCCATGGGGATGAACATAGGATGCTCCGCATCACGAAAGTGCTGTTGGATTTGCTCTTTGTGCTCATCGATAACCCCATCCAAACTGCAAAGGGATCCTCGTCGTCCCATAGATCATCGTACTCCGACAGGCTATGAGCATGCGGATGAGGAAATGGATGATGTGCCAGAGCAGGAACGTCCTAGGGTTGATTATAAGAAGTCTCTCTTCATGCAAACCTCGCAGGACACGCCTCCAGATGTCGCGTCAACCCAGGTTCAACTACCCGAGGGTCGTGCGGTGCTTAGCCCGACAACAGTGGTGGGCGGGGGTCAGGAAGGGTCTGGAAGGCTCACTACATCAACCCAAGAAGAAGAAAAGGAAGAGACCACCGAGGAGAGGCTCGGCTGCCGTCAAAGCTGTCAAAGCTTCTAGTAGCCAGTCGGCTCCACCGACCAATTTTGCAGACCGTGTACCGGTCAAAGGTGCGGTATTTATCCATGTCGCGGGCGAGCCGATCCTACCGCCAAAACCGCTAGAAGGCATATCAAGGGATCTCAGGAGACTGGACGACCGCGTGTTGTCGATAGAGAAAAGCCTTCTCGCATCGAAGGCTCCAGGATACCCTCTTTACGCGGTTCGTGTGGCTCAGGCCAAGTGCTACATCGATAGACTCCCCGCAGAGGTGTTCTTATTGTGGTTTGATCACATCTTTGAGATGTTTCTCACAAGGCAGCTTGATTTTACGATCGCTCGCCTTTTTGGGCTACATATGAACTTCATCATCAGGAGAGACCAAATCTCGCAGATCTCGGTGGCGGATCCATACTACACGGATGAGTCCTTCTTGAGTCTCGGCGACTTTGAACATCAAGCTGCTAGGGAGTACATTGAAGAGTTCATGATAACGAATAAGGACAAGGAAACGGTTCTTGTTTTTTCGCTTTGGTTTTCCCCACAGCATTATAACTGATAATGGCACTAATCTGTCCAAGGGTATCAAAGAGTTTTGTCAATGTGAGCATATTTGACTTGATGTGTCGTCAGTGGCTCGCCCTCAATCTAATGGTCAAGCCGAAAGAGCCAATCAAGAAATTTTGAGAGGCGTCAAACCCCGGCTTATGGTTCCTTTACAGAGAATGACGGGTTGTTGGGTAGAGGAGTTACCTTTAGTGCTATGGAGTATTAATACTACACCCAACAGATCTACGGGTTACACATCTTTTTTTATTGATTTACGGAGCAGAGGCGGTTCTCCCTAGTGACATCCGTCATGACTCGCTCCGCATGGCGGCTTATGTTGAGGCTGATAATGAAAGAGCACGTCGGGATGCACTTGACCTATTAGATGAGGAGGGTGACCTTGCGGCGGCTCGTTCAACAATTTACCAACAAGATCTACGCTGCTATCACAGTCGTCGGGTTAAGACTAGAACCTTTCAAGAAGGTGACTTGGTGCTCCGGCTCATCCAGGATCAAACTGACATGCACAAGCTATCTCCACCTTAGGAAGGAGCCTTTGTGGTTAGCAAGAATTTGAACAATGGGTCATACTATCTCATTGATGTTCGAGACTACAAGGACTCACGTCAGTCGGAGGAGGAGACCCGCCGGCCGTGGAATATTGCTCATTTTCGACCTTACTACACTTGAGCCACCGGCTCTTATGATGTACATATTTTTATAATGTATATATTATGATGATTCTAATAAAGCCGGCATCCCTGATAAAGCAGGGCCTCTGTT
Organism: Aegilops speltoides; assembly: GCA_021437245.1. Classification (NCBI taxonomy): domain Eukaryota; kingdom Viridiplantae; phylum Streptophyta; class Magnoliopsida; order Poales; family Poaceae; genus Aegilops; species Aegilops speltoides. The sequence goes on from CM038143.1 coordinate 260,715,735, forward strand.
GTTTCATTCCACGAGTAATGAGTCCTTTTCATCATAATTTCATGGTCACTTGGGGGCTTCCTGTTCAAACATAGGTGTATTCACCAAAGAGAACATAGTTGTCATTACCCTCTTGATCGGCGCAATGCCAAAACCTCATGGTCACTAGGGGGCTTCTTGTTCAAACATAGGTGTATTCACCAAATAGAACATAGCTGTCATTACCCTCTTGATCGGCGCAATGCGAAAACCTCATGGTCACTAGGGGGCTTCTTGATCGTATTTGAATCATAGCTGTCGTTACCCTCTTGATCGGTGCAATGCCAACACCTCATGGTCACTAGGGGGCTTCCTGATCGTATTCTAATAATAGTTGTTGTTACCCTCTTGATCGGCCCAAGGCCACAAACCACTTGGGGGCTTCCTGCTCGTATTCGAAGCATAGCTATTAACCCTTTTGGTCTGGCTTCCTGCTCGTATTCGAAGCATACCCTCGTTTTTCTCTTTTTGTTTGGTTTTTTGAACGTTTTTTCGGTTCATCTTGCTGCCATCTTGACATATGCTTTAAAGTGATTCAGGCCATGTAGCCTCAATTCTCACAGCTCATATTTGAAGCATGCCCATGGTTTCTGTTAACCCGGCCTGGCTTTGGACGATAAGTCGCTAGTTTATGATGATATTAAATACTTGGAAGCATTGGTTTCTAAGTTTTGGGTTATCACCCTTACTGCACAGGTAAACCGGCAGTACAATTCAATATCACACGTATGATATTTTTGGTTATGGTTATATTTAATTATGACTAAACCAGCCCCACCTATAAACTGACACTAGTTATATATGGGATATTATGACCCGCCCGGCGGTAAACTGCCAGGGCTCTTGTGATTTACTTGTGTGCAGGATAATCCTAAGTTCATCTGCACAAGTCAACACTATGATAAGGGCAAAAGGATAATTATCAAGCGGCTGCTCAAACAGTGTTGGGCAAAACATAAGCGTGCACGATGGCACGACAGAGCAAAGTTTTTGCTAGCCTATTACATGACTCAAAGAGCCAAAATGGTTAAGTGTTTTTTAGAAGATCAAATATATGAACCGCCCAGCGGATCAATCTTCTTGGCTTTGATGACCTGAAGCTCCTGGATCATCCTTCTCCGCTTCTTTGTCCTCCTTTGTTGCCTGGAAGGTTGGTGATGACTAGTCAATGCCATTCAAGGCTTGGAATTCAGCTTCATCATCAATAAGCTCGGACGGGTCAACTTCAGGAGCAAAAGTGTGCTTATGGATTGGAGGAATTAGATCCATCACTTTATAAGCCGGTGTAGGCAGCTTCTGGTTTTCCATGTCATAAGCTGGTTGATATCTTGAAAGATCTGTTTCATTGGCAATCAGCCTGGCAAGGGGACGTATCTCCTTCACGTAGGCGGCAAAGTCTTTCTTATCAAAAGGAGTGCCATCCTCTTTCAAGCTTGGATACCCGGTTGATATATCGGCCGGGTCTAGCTTTGGTAGCCATGCTTTGGCCCGGCTCAAGGCTGTTATAGCGCCAGCTCTTGCGGATGGTCGCTTCATCTCATTAAATCTTTCTAGCAGAACAGAAAGCTTCCTCAAGACCTCAACTAAGAGAGTATGATGTCGGGTAGAACCCTAGAGGCCGATCTTTCATGTTTGGAGCGGATCCCTGTGAGGAACACGAGGAGGGGGACGAGGGAAAAACACGAGAGAACACTCAACCAACAAGAATAAAGTCACACATGCGCTAGATCATTGAGGCGCAAGGTGATACAAGATCCAAATTAAACAAGGGACGGTACATAGGGTAACCAGTTCTTCTTCGTGAGGAGGTCTTGAAGATGGTCTTCTCCGTAAGGAGGTCTTGAATCCAAGTGGATATTCTCTGAAGAGGTGTCGGTCCCTCGCGATGGAGTAGATCTGTATGGATGAGAAAAGCTCTATCTCAAATGAGCTAAACCAATGCTAACCCTAGCTAGGAGGTGGTAGAGGTCTATTTATAGTCGTAGTGCAAATGGGGGTCGAAGTGAAGGGGTACAAGGGTATCAGCCCGAGGCTGCGGGCACACAGGTAGCGGACGTCCGGTCTCTACCGGTCGTCCGGTCGCTCGCGGAGGTCCGTACGTCCGGTAGGATCGGACATCCACTGGTTTCGTTCTGTGACGATGACACCGGTCGTCCCGTCACCTCGGACTTCCGCTAATTTCTCTTCGGGTGCGGAGTTGTCGGTCGTCCGGTGCGGACCAGTCGTCCGCTCGCTGGGATGTGTCGCCGGACGTCCGGTCCGGGCCGGTGGCTGTGACATCTTCGACGTCTCTTATTCTTGGCCTTCACACTCGGTGTCCTCACCGTCTTGGCCATTGAATGCAGTTGTTCCGTGGCCTTCTTCTAAGTACCTGATCACACATAATGTTTCCGCTTGAGGTAGTAGCCATGACTCATGTATAGAAAGGGGTAGTTCGCAGAGGAGCGAGTTCACCTTATCTTCGATAGCCTTCGCTCGAGCTCTTGTCATAGGTCCAAGTGGTGTCGAGGGGGATGTAGGTACGTCCATGGGGATGATCATGGGATGCTCCGCATCATCTCCCCCCCCTTGGGAAAGATCCAACCTCGGATCGAAAGCTTCATCACCATGGTATGGCAAGAGGTCCTTCACATTGAAGATATCGCTCACGTTGTACTTGTCGCATGGGAGGTCAATCTTGTAGGCGTTTTTGTTGTAGCGTGCTAGCACCTTGAAGGATCCATCAGCTCGAGGTAGAAGTTTGGATTTGCGTTCGTTAGGGAGGCGGTCCTTGCGAAGGTGTAGCCGCACGAGATCTCCAATGTCGAATATCATGGGTTGCTTGTTGATGTTGAGCTTGGTCATGAGTCGTTGTACTTGGCGCGCGATGGTGTTCCTTGTCTCTTCATGCATCTTCTTGAGGTAGCTCGCGCGTGCACTCGCGTCCATTTTGGTGCGCTCTTGTAGTGGAAGAGGTAGAATGTTCAATGGGGACAACAGGTTGAAGCCGTAGACGACCTCGAAGGGGGACTTGCTGGTAGTTGAATGTCTTGCGCGGTTGTAGGCGTACTCGGCGATGGTTAGGCACTCCTCCTACTCCTTGATGTTCCTCTTGATCAACACGCGAAGTAGAGTGGAGAGTGTACGGTTTGTCACATCCGTTTGGCCGTCGGTTTGAGGATGGTATGCCGAAGAGAATAAGAGCTTGATTCCGAGCTTGGCGCATAGCGTCTTCCAAAAGTAACTCAAGAACTTGACGTCGTGGTCCGAGACGATTGTCTTTTGTACTCCATGGAGTTGCAAAATTTCCCTACAAAAGAGATTGGCAATATGTGAAGCATCGTTTATATTGTTGCATGGAATGAAATGTGCCATCTTAGAAAATCGGTCCACGACAACAAACACGGAATCCTTTCCATTTTGTGTCCTAGGCAAACCAAGTACAAAATCCATGCTAATGTCTTCCCAAGGTTGATAAGGAATAGGAAGGGGCATGTAAAGACCATGGGATTGAGCTTTAGACTTAGCTTTGTGACATGTAGAGCATCGGTTGGTGAAGCGTGAGACGTCGCGGAACATCTTAGGCCAAAAGTAGTTCTTGGAGAGCGTGGTGAATGTCTTGTCGCGTCCGAAGTGTCCCATGAGTCTGCCTCCATGAGCCTCTTGCAAAAGGAGCAAACGAAGAGAAGACTCAGGAATGCAAAGTTTGTTAGATCTCATAAGATAATCATCCTTGATGTAATATCGTTCCCAAGATGTATGCGTCAAACACTTAGCATAAGGAGTCACAAAGGTAGGATCATGCGCATACAAGTCTTTTATGTGCTCAAAGCCAATATCATTCAATTCAAGTTTAGTGACAAGCGTGCATATGCATGAAAGGGCATCCGCCACTACGTTTTCCTTACCCTTGATGTAGTTGATGACATAAGGAAAAGACACTACAAATTCACTCCATTTGGCATGACGCTTGTTCAACTTAGTTTGACCTTTTAAGTACTTAAGCGTTTCATGATCGGTATGTATGACAAACTCATGCAGTCGACGATAATGTTCCCAAACATGTAGCACATGTACTAAAGCATACAATTCTTTATCATAGATGGGATAGTTAAGTTGAGCACCGGAGAGTTTTTCACTAAAATATGCTATGGCTCGTTTTTCTTGCATAAAAACTCCGCCAATTCCGGTACCACTTGCATCGCAATGAACCTCAGAAGTTTTGTCAAATTTGGGTAAAGCAAGGATCGGAGCATGAGTAAGCAAAGATTTGAGCTCATCAAAAGCGGTAGATTGCAAAGGTCCCCAAACAAAAGGAGCATTTTTCTTACTCAAGGCATGCAAAGGTGCGGCGATGGTGCTAAAGTTTTTGTCAAAGCGACGATAGAAACCCGCAAGGCCAAGAAAGCTATGCACTTGTTGCAAATTGGTGGGTTGGGGCCAAGTTTTAATTGCTTCAATTTTAGATTCATCAACATGGACACCCTTTGAGGAAACAATGAAACCCAAGAAAAAAAGTTTGTCAACACAAAACGTGCACTTTTTCATGTTGGCATAAAGACGTTCCTTGCGAAGAGTTTAAAAAACAGACCTAACATGATTTAGATGATCTTTCATGGATTTGCTAAAAACAAGTATGTCATCGAAGCAGATGACAACAAACACTCCTATGTAAGGATGAAGCACAAAATGCATAAGACGCATGAAAGTACCGGGAGCTTCTGATAAACCCATAGGCATAACCAAACACTCGTACAAGCCAAATTTTGTTTTGAAAGCGGTTTTCCATTCATCACCTTCTTGTATGCAGATTTGATAATAGCCACTTTTAAGGTCAATTTTTGAGAAAATGGTGGCACCGCTAAGTCCATCTAGCATCATCTAGGTGAGGAATGTGATGCCTATAACGAACGGTGATAGCATTGATGGGTCTACAATCTGAGCACATACAAAAACTATCATCTTACTTGGGCACAAGTATAACCGGAACGGCACAAGGGCTTAAACTTTCACGTACATGTCCGTTGTCGATGAGTTGTTGTACTTGCCGTTGGATCTCCTTAGTTTCTTCGGGGTTGACTAGGTATGGAGCTTTTTTAGGTAGAGGTGCTCCGGGGATGAGGTCAATTCGATGCTCAATGCCTCGTAGTGGGGGTAGACCCGGAGGTAGCTCATCGGGGAAAACATCTTGGAATTCCTGCAAAAGACAAGACAGCACTAAAGGTAGATCATGAGAGGTGTTAGTATTCAGTGCCTCATCCTTGCACACAAGGACAAAGTGCATAACACTCGATGGGTTCTCACACACTTCTCTCATCTCAATTTTGTTGGCAAATAGGACGAAGTTTTTCTTGTCGCTCATCGTGGAGGCACTCAGTTTTGGTTTGTGGCTCTCACTCCCTTTTGGGTGGATCACTTTCTCACTCTTTTCTCCACGATGGGTGGCTTGCTTGCCGGCGATCACTTGACTAGGAGACATAGGTCGTAGCACATATTCCTTCCCTTTCATCTTGAAGCTATAGTGATTAGTACGCCCGTTGTGGATGATGTCGCGATCAAATTGCCATGGTCGACCAAGAAGGAGGTGGCAAATGGACATCGGGACGACATCACACTCCAAAGTGTCTTCATAAGCTCCAATTTTAAAGGAGACTTGGACCGTATGCTCAACTCGTATAGTGCCGGAATCGCTTAGCCATTGGACTTTGTAGGGGTGCGGGTGCTTCATCTTTACCAATTGTAGCTTGGAGCATAGTTCTTCACTTGCCAAGTTGTGACAACTACCTCCATTAATGATGACCTTGACGGACCTTCCATTGATGTCGGCCTTTGTGTGGAAGATGTGGCATCTTTGGTCTTCGTCTTGTTGATGTTGAAGAGTCAAGACTTTGGAGACAACGAGAGCGGGGCTCGAATCCTCATCAAAAAAGACTTGATCATCTTCATCTTCTTTCACGCGCCGGTGCATGGCCACTTGCTCAAGGGCTTCCATTTCCTATTCACTCATGGAATCATATGTTCCGTCGTCGTTGATGATCATGGTGCACTTGTTTGTACACTGGAAGGACTTGTGGCCTCGGCTGCCGCAAGTGAAACACTTGAAGGAGCTTGTCTTGATGGTCTCATTGGTCGGAGTAGATGATGAAGCGCGCGGCTTGAAGTTGCTTGTGGTAGGAGGACGACGACTTGAGGTTGTCGAAGTTTTCTTGTAACTCGACTTGTCGTCGTTGCTTGTAGATGGCTTGGTTGAGGTAGAAGTTCTTGGAGTCATTGAAGCTTGGTTGTTGGAGAAGCCGTAGGTCTTGGATGAGTACTTGGCGTTCCGCTTTGGTAGCTTGATGCACGAGCTCAATGAGGTTGGAGTAGGGTTGGAAGTCGGCAATCTTCTTGATGGGATGATTGAGGCCATTCAAGAAACGTGCCATAGTTTGCTCATCATCTTCCGTGACATTGGCTCGTATCATGGCTATCTCCATTTCCTTGTAGTATTCTTCAACACTGTTTGTTCCTTGCTTGACTAGTTGGAGCTTCTTGAAGATATCGCGGTTGTAGTAGGTGGGCACAAAATGTGCTCGCATGACATCTTTCATTTGAGCCCAAGTGGTGATTGGTGGTTCACCTCTTGCTTCTCGGCGCTCAAGAACTTGTTCCCACCATATGAGCACATAGTCTTGGAACTCAAGTGATGCCATAATGATCTTCTTCTCTTCCTCATAGTTGTGCAAACGAAAGATTTTGTCGACCTTCAATGCCCATGATAGGTACTCTTCGGGATCATTGCTTCCGTTGAACTTGGGCATGGTGAACTTTAGCTTGCCGTAGCGTTTCTCGTCATTGTGTGGGGTCGAGGGTGATGATGACGCCCTTGACATGGAGGATGATCAACCTCATGTTTCTTGTTGTGGAGGATTTCCATAGCCGTCGTGCTCTTGTTGAACTTGAGGTTGTGGAGGAGCTTGTCGAGCTTGTGGAGGTGCTGAGGAACTTGACGTTGCACTCTTTGTTCGTAGTTCCGCTCTTGGATTTCTTCTTGAAGTGCTTCCTCTTGATTTCGCCTATCGCGGTTGCGTTTGGCAATGGCTCGACTTGATTCTTGAAGGGCACGTTGCGCCTCAATAGCTTGTGCTTCACGTTGTTGTTGTTGAAGCGTTGAGCCTCGGCGTCTTGTTCATCTTGATGTTGTCGCGCTCGCTCTTCCACTTGGTGATGTTGGTCGTTCTTGAGCTTGTGCAAGAGGAACTTGGTTTGGTTGATGACGATGTGCTTGCTCGTCGACGTGCTCTTGCGAATGATTGTCATGTAGAGGATTGCGGGATGCATGATGATCTTGACACGCGGCTCGGCGTAGAGTGTTCTATGTCGGTGTACTTGAGCTGGAGAAGGTGTCGTCAGAGTGTCGACTTGAGCGGCCCCGTCTTGAATATGAAGAAGTGGAAGGATGGCGGTTCACCAACAAGGCACGGATCTCGTCCATTCTTGCATTGTTCTCTTGCTTGTGAGCGTCGAGCTTGTTGTCTAAGTAGTCTCTTGTACGTTGCTCGGAGAGTCGCAAGTCAGTGGCGAGATTGTCGATGCAGTCGCTCATTGCTTGTTGCTCTTGATGCAACGCTCGTTGTGCACCAAAGAGGTGGCTCTTGGTGACGTATGATGACATGTCGTCGTCTTGCTCGATGAAGAGTGGGTTGGTAGAAGAACTTGGCCTATCCATCATTCCAAGCAAAATGTGAGTGGGAGAAAGATAAGAACTTATACCAAATGTACATTGACCTATGTTGAAGATGGATCAAAGATCAATCAAATGTGGACAATGAAATAGCACAATTGGTACCAATTCTTGTCGGTTCTTGCACCTGCACAAGTAAAAGCTTATGGTGGAGCTTGGTTAGGATGGTGGCACAAAATTTGATGCAATTGTAAGTGAGCTTCAATAATGTTGGAAAAGATTCACAAATTTGCAAATGCAACAAGTAGACCAAGCAAGTAGTGGTACACGGAAACACACACGCAAATAGATAAGTGGGGTTGTGCAAACCAAAAATGAGCCAAAATGTGGAGTCCACGAAAATGCTCTTGTTGCACAACGCTATAGAGACGCTAGCACAGTTGCACAATAGGCGGATACGGAACTTGTGCACAACCTACTAGGCAAAAATGCAAATACCTCTATCCCAAGTATGCTATATGTATGGTATTTCGGTGAGATGATCCAAGATGATAGGATATGACAATCTTAACGTAGTATGATGCTATGGTTCTTGCTTATAAGTTCTTTGCTTATCTTTCTCTCTTTGCTTAAAAGCTTGTTTGTCTCTTTCACTTTTGAGCTCTTTTCTCTTGCAAAACTTCACGAACCAAGATAGCAATTGTGTATGCGATGACAACTTTGTGACACAAAAGATGATACCAAGATATGCACCACTATGATATGGTATGTATGCTATGGAGTATGACCACTAATGTGCACAAGTCACGTTGCCGGCAATACTCAAAGGCTAGTCTCGATGGGTAAGCAACGCAAAAAGCAAGGCTATGTGGTTATCAATGCAATGGCATGGGATGACAAAGATGTCGTCGAGGTTACTGTCCTTGGCGATGATGAGTCCTTTGCGAAGATGAGTGGTGGTGATGATGATGTTGTCGAACCGTACCTATATAGCCGAAACACAATAGGACACGGGAACCACAACTCAAAATCTCAGAGACCAAAACGTGTCAAAATCATCATAGGTGGTATCGGTGAATGATGGTGGTGTTTGTGGAAAGCTGTGGTGGTATAGGTGTTTGCAAAAGGTGGTGGAAAGTGGAGAGGTGGTGGTGGCCGAACTGAAATTTTTCAGTTTCGACAGGGTTCAACGGACGTCCGGTGGAGAACGGTCGTCCGGTCGCCGGATGTCCGGTGGCCAGCGGTCGTCCGGTGCCTGGGCGATTTCGGGCACGGGGTGAACAGCTCGTTTTCGTGGTGGAGGATGGTGGAGAGGTCAAATCCGAGCGATTTTGTGGATGGAAAGGTGGAGAAGATGGGGGAAAGCTAGATCCGCACGTGGCAACACAAATCCATGGATCAAATCCAACAAAACTTAATCACACCAAAAAATCACAAAAAAAGTGGGGCTATTTTTGGTGGGGATTTTCGGATTTACGGCGAAAACAACGAAATCAAGCTAGAAAACAAAGGGTAGGGCTCCAAGAACGTGATCAACGTGGCTCATGATACCAACATGATGTAGGGTAGAACCGTAGAGGCCGATCTTTCACGTTTGGAGCGGATCCCTACGAGGAACACGAAGAACACGAAGAGGGGAAGGAGGGAAAAACACGAGAGAACACTCAACCAACAAGAATAAAGTCACATATGCGCTAGATCATCGAAGCACAAGGTGATACATGATTCAAATTCAACAAGGGACGATGCAGAGGGTAACCGGTTCTTCTCCCTGAGGAGGTCTTGAAGATGGTCTTCTCCGGAAGGAGGTCTTGAATCCAAGTGGATGTTCTCTAAAGAGGCGTCGGTCCCTCGCGATGGAGTAGATCCGTATGGATGAGCAAAGCTCTATCTCAAATGAGCTAAACCAATGCTAACCTTAGCTAGGAGGTGGTAGAGGTCTATTTATAGTCGTAGTGCAAATGGGGGTCGAAGTGAAGGGGTACAAGGGCATCAGCCCGAGGCTGCGGGCACACAGGCAGCGGACATCCGGTCTCTACCAGTCGTCTGGTCGCTCGCGGAGGTCCGAACGTCCGGTAGGATCGGACATCCACTAGCTTCGTTCTGTGACGGTGACACCGGTCGTCCGGTCACCTCGGACTTCCGCTAATTTCTCTTCGGGTGCGGAGTTGCTGGTCGTGCGGTGCGGGCCGGTCGTCCGCTCGCTAGGATGTGTCGCCGGACGTCCGGTCCGGGCCGGTCGTCCGCTCGATGTAGCATGCCTCGGCTAGGACTTGGGCAGGCTAGGCTCCACGCGCCGGACGTCCGGTCCCGACCGGTCGTCCGATGGCTGTGACATCTTCGGCGTCTCTTCTTCTTGGCCTTCACGCACGGTGTCCTCACCGTCTTTGCCATTGAATGTAGCTGTTTCGTGGCCTTCTTCTAAGTACCTGATCACACATAATGTTTCCCCTTGAGGTAGTAGCCATAACTCATGTATAGAAAGGGGTAGTTCGGAGAGGAGCGAGTTCACCTATCTTCGATAGCCTTTGCTCGAGCTCTTGTCATAGGTCCAAGTGGTGTTGAGGGGGATGTAGGTACATCCATGGGGATGATCGTGGGATGCTCCGCATCAGAGTAGGTGCTAGATTAGCCAGAGAAATTGTGGCCACTGCGCGTTGAGTCGCAGTATAGAGCTGCTCAACAAGTGTATAAACGGCCTTCAACTTCACAAGCATATCTTGGTTAAGATTGGTGCTCCTGGGACCTGAATAATAATCATGGATGGGTTAGAGGCGGTTTATATCATCGAGGAAGAAATTCAAAGTTGATACTAGTGAGGCGACTTACCAAAGATAGCAGAAACTATCTGGGACACATGGCGTTTTAAGCCGGTAAGTTCATAGTCCCCTCCTGGAGAGCCGCCTCCGCCTTCTCAGCCCGCTGTGTCAAGGCAGTCTTCTCTTCAGCCCAAGCACTTCTTTCAACTTCAAAACTGGTTTTCAGTTTCTCCGTTTCAGCCACGCTAAACTGGAATTTTGAGTCAATCTTCCGGGTCTCCGATTCTTGCTGCTCCAGCCGAGCTTTCACATCAGTTAATTGTGATTCAAGTTGAGCAGTGGTGGCATGTACATACACCGGTTCAAAATCATGATTCATATTTGGCTTACAAACATAAAGTCCCAAGCCTTTTGCAAGCAACAACACTTGGCACTTGGGGGCTAATGCCTGCCGAAAAAATTACTCATGCAACGGCTTATGTGAATAAGTCCCAAGCATTTTGCAAGCAAGAGTACTTGGCACTTGGGGGCTAATGCATATTGCTTGTCTCTTTACTACTTTATGGTGACCCGGTTGTGTCGCAAACGGCCACAGCCGGCTCATGAGGGCTACACAAGTAAGTTCTGCTTTATACACAAGGATACAAAGGACCGGCTCATTCATGCTAATTAAGACGGCCCTTGGGGGCTACGGATTCAGTGTTGATCATTACATATCTGCTTTAACCCGAGTGGTGTAAACCGGATTATGAAGAGTTCTATCAAAGGGTATTATTTATGCTCATGGTTAATCTAAGTCTACAACATATTCAATTCTAGCACAAACAGTAGACTTGGGGGCTAACAGGATGTGCATAACTCAATGAAAAAGGAGTTCATACCTCAAATTTTTGGTGCATCTGTTTCACCATGCCAACTTCAAGATCACGGCTGGTGTGCACTTGATTGAGATAGCCAGAATATACTTCACTAATGCTCAACTGGGAGTAGTCAGCAACATCAAATCTCACTTTTCGTCGTTCAATGTATTCTTCCTTGGCAGAGTGCTTTGCCAAGATAGTAGGCGTTCCTGGCTCTCTAAAGCCGGTGTTGGTAATCACCACATCATCATCATGTGTCTCAGGCGTTTTAACTGGGCTTGATGCTTCAGCGTTCAAAGGATCATCGTTTGCTTGATCAATAGAAGGGTCAGGAGTCACTGGTGGAACATCAAGAACCGGCTCTGATGGTTGAGGAACGGAGGGCTTAGGCGCTGGGATTTGTTGCTCGGGTTCATGACTTTGGGATCTCCAGCCGGCTTATTCACCCTTGCCTTCTTGCTAGGCTTGGCTTTTCCACTGCATGAGTTATGAGAGGTCAGTGTAAATATAAAGGAACATAAGAAGCAAAGCATAAGTATTTGTTATTACCCAGGAGCAGTTTTGAAAGCCGGCAGCTGGGACTGTGATGAGTCGCCGGAAGAGGAGCGAGAAGTCTCCTGATAATTTGAATCGGAAGAATCAAGTGGCTGGCGAATGAGACCTGCCAAAGGATAAAAAGAGTGTAAATTTGGGATGACCTCGTTTCAACGTTTCCTTGGAGTGTTCGGTAAGCCGGAAGATAATTCTTCACCTCCGCTGGTCCGAGTCTGTCACCGGCTCTCGTGTTGTTGTTGCTTCAAAAGAAAGTGAGGATCCAGATGAGCTGAGGGGTGTGAAAAGCTTACTTTCTGGGTTACTCTTCGAGTTTTCTGTCTTGGAAAAGGCTCGGAGTCGGAGGAAATGATAGTTACCTCTTCCTCGATTGCTTGACTGGTCCCCGTGTCATCCTGATGATAATCAATGTCAATAAGATAGTTGAAAAATGAGCCAAGGGGATCAAGAGCTACCTCCGACGGCCAGTTCAAACAGCTCGGAAGTACTGGATTTCTTCCCCTTCTTCTTGGCGGTTTTCTTGGCAGCTTTCTTGGCTTTCCTGGCCCTTTTGGTAGCTTCATGGTCATACTTATTTTTCCAAAAGTCATCGTCATCCTGTGAAAGTCATCAAAGTTGAGTTAACAAAAGTATTTAAGGATGAAGGCAGAGGTAAATAATTTAAGAGACTCAATTTTGGTGGCGGGTTAGATGTGCAGAGAGGGTCTAGGCCCACTTTGCTGCAGTCTGTCGGGTCTTCACTCAGAAGAGACTTCATCATTTCATTGATGGCGTCGTCAGTTAAACGCATGGAGCTGTGGCGTAGTGGATCCTTTTTACTGCCCGTGTAAGTACACATTAAGCAGGTTCGGCGACTCAATGGTATGATCTGCCAGGCAACCCAGCATCGAACCAAGTCAATACCGGTTAAGTCGTTTCCCAGCAGCGCTTTGACCTTGGCGATGGTGGGGGCGAGCTTTTTACGTTCAACATCTGGGCCCGGTAAGCTTCTGAGGAAGATTGTGTTTGGAGTCAAGACGTTGGGCCCGGTAACCCGGTAGTGGATTTTCGCCAGCCGGAGAAGTGTCTTGGCAATAAAACCATGTTTGGTTCCAATCTTTTAGGTGACTCGGCAAGCAAGCATAAGGAAAGCTGGCATCTCTTCTCTGTTGAATTGAGATTCCACCGAGTTCCAAGCTGGGTCCGTTTGTAAACTCATTTTGGCGGTTCAAATAAAAATATTCTCTGAACAGTTCAACGTTGGGCTCCTCTTGAAGGTATACTTCACAGAAAACTTGGAAGTTGCAGATATTTGACACGGAATTGGGTCCAATGTCTTGAGGATGAAGTTCAAAGAAGTGCAGAACATCTCGGAAGAATTTTGAGCCGAGCGGTGAGAAGCCCCGGTTCATGTGATCAGTAAAAACAATGACTTCACCATCTTTTGGCTGAGGTCTTTCTTCTTCCGGATCAGGGGCACGATAATGCATGACAGTCTTTTCTGGTAAATAGCCGGTTTTTACAAAGTCCTTAAGTGTGTCTTTAGTGACAATGGAGCGAACCCATTTACAGGAAGTGGATGTGTTCGGCGGCATGATGAAGAAAGAAGCCTGAAAGAGAGAATAATTTTGCCGGTTTAAGTTGATTCATTTAAGCCGGAGGAAAAGCACTACAACACATATTCAGAATGGCGGCTTAAAAGGGGCCTAATGATATATGACTAGCTACAGCCGGTCATGTAAGCCACCATGAAGAGATCGATATCTATCAAGAGGGAAATCTGCTAAATGTTGAATCTAGCTACAACTAGTGGTGTAAGCCGCCATGACCAGATTGGTATGTATCAGGAGAAAAATCTATTAAGTATTGGAAAAACAAGTTTTTACAGATGGTAGCAGGAGATTTGGATCTGGCACTGTGTGAGAAAAGAAAATAAATCAAAACCTAAAGCATTGCAGCAACAGAGGAACTAGCGCAAGGGCGAGATTTATACATCCATGAAGCAAGCTTTGAGATAACAAAAGGGATGGAAACAGATTCCGCGCGTCCTAATAGACATACTCAGATCTAAAACAAGGGTTGTCTAGAAGAACGACGAAGAACTACAAAGAACTCGAAGAACTACATAACCCTAATGCGGATCTAGAGCATAGGAGGGGGAATGCTTACAGATGCAGATGAACTGCAGTGGAGCGTCGGCGTTCTCTAGTCCCGTTCAGGTCGATGCAGCGGCCAAGGGCGAGGAGGACGGTGGGCTTCGCGGTGGCGGCGGAGCTCGAAGTGACACATGAGTCGCGAGAGGAGGAGGTAGACGAGAAGGAAATGGGGGAGAATGAAAAGAGGCTATCTAACCCTATTTATAAGGAGGAGAGTGAACAGGTAGGCGCGAAAAACTAGGAGGTCAAAGGAATGATTATCCAGCGGTGCGGACGCATTGATTTTCGGAAAGGTCATTAAAGATAAGGATCCATTAAGATATGTTGGATATTGTGTAAAATTAAATGGCAGATGACGTCATGGCGGGTTACCACAATCCTAGGAGGTGACGTCATGGCGGGATATGAGTTCTCGCACAAATGAAGAAGGGGAGATTTTTCCTAAATATTGAAGATTGACATGAACAAGTTCAAATCAACCTGGGGCCTAATGTTGGGGATATAACTATTAGGTATGACCCGCTCAGGAGGGGCTGTGTTATACCTATGGCGGTTCATCAATATGAAGCCCATGAGGATACTGAAGATGGCGGTTCACAGGCAAGGGCCCAAGGCCCAAGGGCGACTTAAGGCCCGTAGGAGTAAACCGCCATATGGGTAATACTTGTATTGTAAGGCATGTATAGTTAGTCACTGAGCCGGACACGTTGTCTATGAGCCGGTCAGGACTCTGTGAGCTGCTGGGTGTCAACTTGTGTATATAAAGGGACGACCCGGCGGCGGTTCAGGGCAAGAAACAAGAGATCGAAAGCTAGGTCAAGCGTATTCGCTGGTAATCGAGACATAAGCAATACCACCTCAAACTGGATTAGGCCTTTACCTTCACCGCAAGGGGCCGAACCAGTATAAACTCCAAAGTCCTTTGTCCCGTTTAACCCCTTTAAGCTAAGCTAGTTGCGATGGCTCCACGACTAAGTCCTCGCACTAGGACATCTGCCGTGACTATTCCATGACAGTTCTCCTACCTTATCATCCAATGCAAGTCATTGCTTGAT
Source organism: Aegilops speltoides (assembly GCA_021437245.1). NCBI lineage: Eukaryota > Viridiplantae > Streptophyta > Magnoliopsida > Poales > Poaceae > Aegilops > Aegilops speltoides. Next base: position 260,730,756 of record CM038143.1, read on the forward strand.
AGCCCTTTTGTACATTTCAATCATTCCTTCACTCATATGGAGGCTAATTTGAGGTGTATTTTTTTGCGCGACGAGGGGCACGCTGTCCTTATCATTCTTTTCCCGCGAGTCTCCCATGTTGTGTATTTCGACTCGTGTAGAAACTTCAAGAAGAAGGGCTACACCCACATAATGAATATTCTGGATGGTGCTCTTCACGGCTTCAGCATGAGGGGTAGCCAGATCGAGATCAGGAAACAAAGGAAGGGCGTGTCAGGTTTCGGGCATAAAACTAACTTCTCCTGCGTCCATCAACCGATAGCAAGTAAGAACAATGGATTCTACGTCCTCCATATTATGATGGAGTTCAGAATGGATCGCCAACATCTTCGCATGACAACCAGAAACGATGACCATATCCGCAAATGGGCAGAATCCTTAGGAGCCAAACCGGATTATAAACTCAAAGATGACTTGTTTCACATCCAGAAGGACATTGCAACGATCATCATGAAAGAAGTCGTCGAAGAGAATGGGATGTTCCACCATGGCCCTATATCACGAGCTGACGTCCGAACTTGCATAGGCCTACAACTTATGGACCTGACGTCGTTCATGAAGCTAGGGTGCATCCTCTCGGATCTGGATGGATGGAACTTCCAGTGATTGATGATGTCGATGATGATGTGTCGGTTGAATTTGTACTTTCTGTAGCAATGAAACTTTGTGATGTAAACGGTCCTGCTGAACTTGTGTAACGCTAGTTAATTAGTTTGGGTACGATGAACCTGCGTAGATTATGTTTACTATATGTTGCATCTATTAGCTAACTCTTTCTCTTCGTGTTGCTCGAGTATATTGTGTTGCATATTATTGTTGAATTCACTTGATGAAGATGCATCTCTAACAGGTACATAGGTCCTTGATGGCGAAGAAGTGCTATGCCGTGTACATCACGAGGGTTCCAGGAGTGTACGATGAGTGGCCAGAGTGTCAGGCCCAAGTGTCAGGGTTCTCGGGCGGCAGCCAGAAAGGGTTCGATAGCAAACAAGAAGCGTAAACTAGTTACTTGGGGTTCACGCTAGCACGAGAAAGGAATCAGAACCGGCGCCTCATGTACTGCATAATTCCGCTCTTGCTCATAGTGATAGCTCTTCTCTTTTATATCATAATTTAGATGGATGGTGAAACACGTGTATGGGATGACCATGTAGTTGCATGTATTCGAGACATGTGATAACTTGTATCGCTATTTCGAGATGATGATGAGAGACATCATTTGTGTTGGATCATGATGATGATGATGACATGATATGATGAGACTATTGTATGTGTACTCAGGAGCTTAAAGTCGTCGGGGCACGAGGGTGGACTAATCATCTACCATGAAGTCATGTTGAAGGTAGAGCTGAAGTCTGGAGGACTTCACTCGGTGTTGATTGAGGGGTTGCGGCGTAAGTGCACGAAGAGTCGAAGCCTATTCGGTGGGGGGGAGCGAGTGACACGTGGTTCGGACTGGAGGCCAATGGTCTAACAGAAACGTGAAACTCATCATCGGTCTGTCATGATCGGCGGTACACTGCAATGGGGTCGAGTGGTGTGGGTTCGTGACCGTTGAGACTCGACCGGGACAGTAGAGGCTCAACGTTGTAATAGCGGTGAGGCATGCAATGCGCGCGGGACATGTAGACGGGTCAAGGATCTAGTGGTCATACATGTGGTGAGACAACTACGAACTTAACTCGGGATGACTACAAGCAACTATGAAATTCCTTCAAGTTTCAGACAGGCGGTCAAGAAAGGAGCGATGATGTTGAGTTCAGGTAACTCTTATGTGCGACACCCAATATGTGAGTTGTTCACTTTCACGCAGGTCAGTGATCAGTGTGTGATGGCGTTGGACGGATACTCTGGAAGTTGGGAGCACAGACTAAAGTAAAGAGGAACTTAATTTTGCTCGAGTGTTGACTGTGATCAAGAAAAGAAGGGACTACAATTTGTAGGTGGAGTCACATGGAATCTCTAGAGTAGCAGCGGTACTCGTGGAATAAACTCTCAAGTCCAATGTACATGGAAGTTTGACACATGTATGAATTCAAGGTGGTGAAGAATATTTGCCAAGATGGAGTCACATGGAGTCCAATGTCCTACTTTGACACATTGTGTACAAGGTAGGTTACAGTTGGACTTGTTGTATTGTGTTTAGATAAGATATGGAGTCGTGTCCAAGTAGGACGCTTGTATCCCAGGCCTCTTATATATAGTCGGGATAGACACACGATATAACATATGCTAACATAATAGCACATGCGCGCAAGGGGGAGCCAGCGGCGTGTGCCGGCGTTTGGGTGGCCGGTGTGCGATATTGTGACGGTGCCACGGGGAGGAGCGCCCGTAGTCAGGCCCCAGGGATGTAGCCATATCGATCAACCTCGTTAACAAATCTCAGTGTTGTGCTCGTCTGATTGTTTGGTCCTCAGATGATCGATGGCGGCCTCGGATTTATTCTAACAGAAACTTGTTCTAACAGAAGCACCATCACAACGGGGATCGAACGTGAAAGACATTATTCCTACTGAGGGACATCACCACCGCCACACAACCCTAATCAAAACGTTGAACCTAACAAAAACAACATTTGAGTCCCTCCTTGCCAGTGGGAGGGGGGAGATCATCCACACCTCCACAGCCCAAAGGCCATCGAAGGCGGGGTGAACCGACGGTAGGAGGAAGAAATCTTTTCTTGGGGAGGAAAGAGAGCCCTTATTTCTTTACCAATTGGTTGTACGCTGAATCATCTAGTTGTGTAGATTGAACTTGAAAGGTGTCACTTGTTTTGTTTTCTAAAACTTGAGAGCTGCTAATTGTTTTGGATTGCTTGCTCTTATAAGGATAGTTGTGGCTATATTTATTGACCTTGTTTTTATAATCGACATCAGGGTTTAGCTTTTTTTCTTAAGAAAGGAGGGTTTATGAACATTAGCAACTCTGTTGGTAAGTTCTCCTTCTTAGGCTGCGCTTGGATTTGTTGTAATCAAACACGGAGGTAAGCAATCCAAACTATTAAAAAAACAGAGGTGTTTATTTTACACCTGTATTTACCGGCCGCTCAGCAATTCTCGACGCAAAACAAAACGACGAGTCGAGGCCCGTATCTTTTACAGGTGTATTGGAAAAGAAAACGACAAACCAAACAGGACCTTACAAGTATTCACCCTTGCTCGGGCAAATACGCTCCACCTTTTTGCGGCAGAGCGGGTGTCAGGACCAGAGTCCTATTGTACTGAATTTAAGCAAGAACTAGCGGATTTCAGACACGGATCTGGGCGAATTTAGCTAGGGTTTTCATTGAGAGAGGAATGGAAAGTAGTAGCACGCCACCGGCGGCTAGGGTTCACACCCAATAAGTCTATTACATGCCTCCAAATGGAAGAGATGGCTGGCTTTTATAGCCATTACAGAGCTAGAAAGCAAAAAGCGGAGAGCTAAAGGCACATGGCGTTGTCGGGCGATGAATAGCTTTTCCAGCGCCATCTCAGCCGTCAGATGGACGATCGACGAAGGAGAGCGATCCAGACCCGCAAACCGTTATCTTTGCTTGGTGACCCTCCGATGAGCGATGAACGGCTGTAGACTGAACTGGCACGCAGAAACAGGGGATATTCAGAGTTTGGGCCTGACAATACCCCCCAATTGAGCTAGAGCTTGTCCTCAAGCTCTAAACGCAGGAAAAACTTTCTGTATGAAAGCTGAATCCTCCCAAGTAGCTTCTTCTGGAGGTAGATTTGCCCACTTCACCAACCATCTGACCACTGGAATGCTTATACTGCCCTGCTTCCTAGGAATGAGCTTTCTTTCCAACACAGCCTCAGGTTCCATTCGTATTATACCATCAGGACCAACCAGGGGAAGATTGGAGGGGGGCACTACTTTGGGACCAATATGTCTCTTCAGCTGGCTCACATGGAATGTGTCATGCAACTGACAATCTTCGGGCAAAAGCAGTTTGTATGCATGGTTTCCAACCTTGGTCAGAATTTTGAAAGGTCCATAAAACTTGGAATGCAATTTGATGTGCCTGTGTAAGCTGAGAGAAGTGTGTCTGTGAGGTTGAAGCTTAAGATAGACCATTTCTCCCACATTTAACTCCCTTTCCTTTCTGTTTCTATCAGCAAAGAACTTCATTCTAGCCTGTTCTTTCAAGAGGTTTTGCTTGATCACTTCCACTGCTAGCTCTCTGTTCTGCAGTAGATTCTCATTATCCTCACAAATAGTGTCAGGTAGAGCAGATTCAGCTACCATTGGGGGAGAAAACCATCAGGGCTTGGAAGGGGTCATTTTCAAAGATGTATGGAAAGAAGTATTATACCACCACTCACCTAATGATGAGCCACCCATGCCACTTCCTTGGTTCTTTGGAAGCACATACATCTCGAGTAGTTCTCCAAGCATTGGTTGACCCTCTCTGCTTACCCATCTGCTTGTGGATGGTAGCTGGTACTCATGTGTAGCTTGATGTTGAGTGACTTGAACAACCTCGCCATAGATTCTTTGGTGAAAATTCTATCTCTGTCTACCACAATCACCAAGGGAATGCCATGCAACTTAAATACATTGTCGAGAAGGCTCTTGCTACAGATTGCTTTGTGATGGGGTGCTTCATAGCAATGAAGTGAGAGTATTTAGTGAACCTGTCAACTACCACTAAAATTAAGTTTTGTTCTCTCAAGTAGGCAAGCCCTCTACAAAGTCCATGCCTTGATATGAGCCCATGCAAAATCAGTGCAGTGAAGGGGTTCCAACAGCACGAGGATAAGGTGTATGTTCACCTTGTTCAAGTGACACACGTGATGATTTTCACAAATGTGATCACATCCTGCTTCATGCCTTGCCAATGGAATACTAATTTAACTCTGTGGTAGGTGGCTCTTTCACCAGAATGTCCTCCTAGCTCAGATGCATGAAAAGTTGCTAGAATTTCCTGCCTCAAAGTAGTGGTCTTGCCCACTACAACTTTGTTGTTAAACCTCAGTATGCCATTCTTAAAGGAATAAGCACTACTATTGTTTCTATCCACAGAGCATGCAACAATTAATTCCTTGACCTTGTCATCATTCTTGTAACTGTTAACTACCTCTTTAACCCAGGTAGGAGATGCATTTGTAGTAAGCAGTAGTAAACCGCATGCTTAACTCGGATAATGCATCGTGACTTTATTCTCTTTTCCTTTCAGATATTCAATAGTGAAGTTGTAGCCTAGCAACTTCAATAACAACTTGTGTTGAATACCCTCGGTGATTTTCTCGCTCTTGGATGTACTTCAAACTCTCTTGATCTGTTCTTATAATGAGGAAGTTGCGGAAAAGTAATGTCTCCATTTCTTAACAGCTTCAATGATAGCTAGGGCTTCTTTATCATAGGTACTTAATGCAGCAGCTTTAGGGCCTATGCTTTTGCTGAAATAAGCCGTTGGTCCGCCTCTTGCATCAAAACAGCTCCTAAACCATATCCGAAGCATCACCTCTAAAACAAATGGTTTCTTGAAGTCTGGCGAGGCTAAGACAGAGTGTGAGTGAGTTTATGTTTTAATGTTTCAAAGGCATTTTCTTGATCTTGTGTCCACGCAAAGGCATCTTTCTTCAAGCAATCAAAGAGAGGCACGCAAATTATCCCATAGCCTGGATAAATCTCTGTAATATCCACTTAATCCAAGGAAACTTCTCGGCTCACATCTTGAGTGGGGACAGCCATGCTTTAATAGCCTCAATCTTTGCAGGATCAAGAGAAACTCCCTCAAAGATTAATGACATGGCCCAGATATTCAATTTCTGTCTGACCAAAAGAGCATTTTTCCAGCTTAGCATACAACTTGTTTGCTTGTAGTATGTCAAATACTTGCTTAAGGTGCTTTATGTGTTCTTCCATGGAAAAACTGAATACCAGGATATCATCAAAGAACACTACCACAAACTTAAGGAGACCAGACAAGAGATTCATCAAAGCCTGAAAGGAAGGAGGTCCATTAGTAAGTCCAAAGGACATTACCAAATACTCAAACAGGCCCATGTGAGTTGCAAATGCAGTTTTTGGAATATCCTCCTCAGCCATTCTGATCTGGTGATACCCATTTCTCAGATCAATCTTGGAAAACACTTTTGCCCCTTTTAGCCGATCCAACAGATCCTCAATGATAGGAATTGGGTACTTGTTCTTTATGGTAACAGCATTTAGTTTCCTGTAATCAGTACAGAGCCTCCATGAGCCATCCTTTTTCTTGACCAACAATATAGGAGAAGAAAAGGGACTAGTGTTGGGTCTGATAATTCCATTTTTTGAGTAGCTCTAGGATGATTTTCTCAAGAATTTCTTTTTGATGCTGAGGAATTCTATATGGCCTTTGGTTTACTATTTTTGCTCCCTCCACCAGAGGAATCCTGTGGTCACAAGGCCTACTAGGTGGAAGTTCAGTAGGTTCCTGAAACAGCTGCTCATATTGGTCTAGTGAGGGTTTCAATGTAGCAGGTACTTCTTGAGCAACTGCTACCATGTGGGGGCCTGCAGTAGTGAACAAGAAAAAACCACACACTGCTTGCTCTACTAGTTTCTCTGTGTTGTCGTAGTCTCAAAGTGATGTGAATGGGAGGCCTTGTTTCATCCACAAATGTTACAAGCGGCCCGCAAGATTGGATATCTTCATTTCCATCTTGACAAAATCCATTTGAATGGGGCTATATTTCCTCAACCAATCAACTCCTAATATAATGTCATATCCCTTTAGTTTCGCACTCTGGCTGTCGGTGAAGGCATGGCCTCATATTTCATCTTGACAGTTCTTGGCTTTGAAATTCACTCCAAAGAATGCCTCCACTAGCAACCACCACTTTAGTTTTTGGAGTGGGACTGGGAGTGACATTCAGTTTGCTAGCCCTTTGAGGAGATATGAATGTAGTAGTACTTCCACTATCTACTAGTGTTGTAGCTGAGTACTTCCAGTGGGCCTTTGTTAATATGAAAGTATTTTTAGCAGCTCCAATTCCCATGGCTGCATGCATGGATACCTTCAATACAGTTTCATCTGCTAACTGCTCTAGACTCTCCAGCTCAGTGTCATCATAGTCGCCACATAAATTGTTTCAGGATTTCCTTCTTGGGCCTGTAGAGCTTGAACTTGTGCTCTCTGACTCATTTTGCACACCTGCCTGTGACCAGGCACCCAAGGCTCTCTACACTTATAACACACTTGATTTTGCTTAGCCTGCTGTATGATCACATTTCTGTTGGGAACTATATTAGTAACCAGTGCTTTAGGCTGTTCAAACATGACCTGCCTTTTAGGTTGAGGCACATACTGCTTACTTTGCACTGATTGAGGCAGAGGCTGAGATTTCTCCATCCTTCTGGCATACCACACAGCAGTATGTAGATCCTTTGGTTTGAAACATTCCACTAAGCTTCTGATATATGGATTGAGGCCTGACACAAAACTGGAGACATAATAATCATCAGGTATAGCAGGGTTTTCCCTTCTCATTCCATTTACTAGTTGCTCAAACTGTTCCACATAAGCAGCTACTGTTGTTGCTTGATGAGCAGCATGAAAGTTACTGACCACATCACAAGCTGACTCCACAGAAAACCTATCAGATAGGTAATAGCAAAACTTGTGCCATGGCACATTAGATGATGCATAACCAATACCCCTCCACCATTGAATGGCAGGGCCTTTAAGATATGAAATAGCCAACTCTGTTCTGTGCTCAACTGGAGTTCTTGCCGCGGCAAAATATTGCTCCAAATTCTGAATCCATGATTCAGGGTCTTGCCCTTCAAACTCAGAGATGTTCAGTTTAGCCGGCTTGACAGTAAGAACATTCCTTCTCCTGCAATAATTCTCAGCCCCCTCATCTTCTTGCATTTCTTCTAGCTGAACTACATCTCTCTGTGCTGTCTGAAACTGTTCTTTTTCCTTGTTTTGCCCATAGTGTGGGTGTCTGTATGGAATTTTAGGAGTTCCATCCATGTTCAGCTCCTTACCTATCTGATCACGCAAAACAGCAATTCCAATAGGCAAAGGTGCTGCTTTTTCAGGCATTGCCACCGAGGGAGGAGTAGGTGCTTGTAGCTGCTTGGGTCTACCAGGCGCCACTCGTGGTGAGTTGATCTGGTTGTCCTTCATTTGTACACTTCCTTGTCCTTCTGCACCATCTTCCTGAGCTTGTTCCGAATCCAACAGTAAGCGCCTGAAATCGTCTTGGATCTTATCAAAGTTCTTCTGCATCATGGCAAAATTCCTGCTAACTGTCGCCTGAAATTGCTGGAACTCCTTGCGATCCTCTTCTCGGTCCCGCTGCAGTGTCTTAATGTCCAACTCGAGGGATTCAAGCTGCAATTCTGCCGTGGTCACTGAATCAGCATGGCCCGTCATGATTTCGCCGTCTGCGATCACCACCATAGAGGGTTGGGAGGGTGGGATGGCTCGTCACCGCCGCCGACGCCGTCGCCTGCGCGTGCCTCCGATGGTACACGGTCGTAACACAGAGGCGGGATTTTACCACGGAGAAGTGCTCAGCAACCGATGTCTCTCGACTATACCCGAACATCGCCATCCGATCACGCTAACCGCCTCCGCCGCCGGATCGAGCTAGAAGAGGATTTTACAAAAGCCAACGCCAAGGCGCCCAACCAACCCCACCGCCGAGGAAGGACTGGCCTCTGATACCAATTGTCAGGACCAGAGTCCTATTGTACTGAATTTAAGCAAGAACTAGCGGATTTCAGACACGGATCTAGGCGAATTTAGCTAGGGTTTTCATTAAGAGAGGAAGGGAAAGTAGTAGCACGCCACCGGCGGCTAGGGTTCACACCCAATAAGTCTATTACATGCCTCCAAATGGAAAAGATGGCTGGCTTTTATAGCCATTACAGAGCTAGAAAGCAAAAGCAGAGAGCTAAAGGCACATGGTGTTGTCGGGCGATGAATAGCTTTTCCAGCGCCATCTCAGCCGTCAGATGGACGATCGACGAAGGAGAGCGATCCAGACCCGCGAACCGTTATCTTTGCTTGGTGACCCTCCGATGAGCGATGAACGGCTGTAGACTGAACTGGCATGCAGAAATAAGAGATATTCAGAGTTTGGGCCTGACAGCGGGCAGCCCTTGTATATCTATATAACGTCATTCATCAACACGAAGAAACAAAAGAGAAATGCTTAAACTTGGCATCACTGGAAAAGTAATTGATATAGGCTTCAAGGTAAGGGGTGGGCCAAGATTACTGTAGAAAATCCAAAGCCAAAAAACTACCTCGAACTTGGTCGGGGCACCTTGTAGGTGATTCACCGCCCCGCTCATATAACACTTGGTGCCCCCACACTTCTTCAGATATTAGTTTCCTACTCCCTTTGTTTCCTACTCCCTCCGTCCCACAATGTAAGAAATTTTTGCAAGTTAAACAAGCCTGCAAAAACATCTTACAAACAGAGGGAGTATCTTTTAACATGTTTTTAAACATCCTTGGCAATTCTTCCATGGATGTGTTTGTGTGTGCCTGATGCGAATTTGTACTTAGAACTTTGAATAACTCAAACATTTTGAATTTAATCCCCCACTCGAAGTTCTCGTATTCTTTCAGATTCTTTAAGGAGATATCTAACCCGTTCTTAATCAAATTTTCTTATGGGATTCGCCCATTTGCGCCTACGAGCACATACTATATTGCAAACATCTAGGGACAAGCCAACAACACCTGGGAGTAGAAATGCGACTGCTGGTTGTTCTTTCACACAGAACCCTCGGCATTTTTATTTTCTAAACAGCAACCTTTCCTATGCTTAGCTATTACTCCCTCCGTGGGACGGAGGGAATACTAAGCTTCACCAAGGAGTTCAGCCTTCTGAATGAAATGGGAGAAAAGCCTTTGTAAAAAGGCAGATGCAGTGTACAATGCTTTGAAGTCTCAAGTTAGTTTTAGATTCAGCAATTCTGCCACACTAGAGTAAATTTGCATACTCTCAGGTCTCAGTTAGGAGGTCTACTTTAACAGTTATAGTAGCACTAGAATCTTTTTATTACTTACTGAACGTGACAGCCCAAGTAAGCAGTACCTGGACTCCTGGAGGCACCATTCCCTACCTGGATGCTTTGTCGTTCAAGTGAACCAAAATACGGAGTAGATTAGTTATATCTTCAGTCTCGACTTCAAGAATAAGATGCCATTCTGCTGCACAGCATCCCAGCAACTAACACTAGCGCATGGATTACTGCAAACAAGAGTTCGTGTAATGTGCAAAACAAGATTTATGTCAGGTTGGTTCGGCCAATCAGTGAACAGATGTGACGAATAATATCAGCCGAAGCATTTGGTCGAGCAGCATTTAGTGCCTTCTGAGACATCTCTGCCATCAATTTCTCATCACCTGTATAATGAGAATGGTCAACGAAACATCAGTTCGAAGGCATGGAACATGACAACTGGGACGAAAAATGTCATATATGCACAAACGATCAAGAATAGCATATTTCATGCAAGTAGCAAAAAACATAGAAAACATGTGTATTCATCGGTGTGATCAGACATGCATGGCCACATAATGGCAAATTCAATATCATCCGAACAATTTGCTTTAGACAGATGTGCATGTAGTGTTTGTTAGAATAATCCGAGTCATGTAATCAATCTACCAAGGAGCAAGCAATCACAATAGACACGCCACTGAGATTTCTTATCGAGGTTCACCAGACATTGGCTACATCCCCACTGCTTGACTATGGATGCTCCTTCCCATGATACCGCACAACCACTACTAGGAAATACCTTATAGGTGGAGGATTAACAGTAGCGAAGGTTAATACACAGCGCTACTGCTAATTTGCAGCAGCGCAAGGTGGTAACACACACTGCAGGTAAAACAGTAGCAGTAGCGCGAGCTCGACAACAAGCGCTGCTGATAGGTGGTCCCAACCGTGCCCACCGGGGCTGCCTATAGTAGCAGCGCTGCGGATGAAAGCCCCGCTACTGCTAAATAGATAGCAGTAGCGCGGGGGCCCAGCACAGCGCTGCAACTATGGTTGCACTCTGCCAGCTGGTCGGCCCCACCTAGCAGCAGCGTTGGGCATGCAGCACGCGCTATTGCTAATGGACTTAGCAGTAGCGCGGGCCCTATCCCCTCTCGCGCCCATCGACTTTCTCACTCCCTCGCTCACTCCCTTTGTCGCTGCCTCCTCTTCCTCCTCCCGCCGTCACTGCCGCATTGCCGCCGCCGTCCTCCCTCCTTCCTCAGTAAGCTGCCGCCCTCCTCCCTCCTCCTCCGGCATCCCTCCTCTCCCTCCTCCGGCCGCCATCCTCCCTCCTCCCTCCTCCTTCCTCCCTCTTTGTCCGGCCACCCTCCTCTCTCCTCCCTCCTCCGGCCGCCATCCTCCCTCCTTTCTCCTCCCTCCTCCCTCCCTCTTTGTCCGGCCACCTTCCTCTCTCCTCCCTCCTCCAGTCGCCATCCTCCCTCCTCCATCCTCCTCTCCTCCTCTCTCCTACCTCCTCCTCCTCACTATATGCAACATAGTAAATTTAGGTATAGAAATGTATTGGAATGCTATATGAGAAATTTAGATATATGCAGCATAGTAAATTTAGGTACAAAATTTTTTAGCAATAAAACTTTTTAGGTATAGAAATGTATTGGAATGCTATATGAGAAATTTTTAGGTATAGAAATGTATTGGAATGCTATATGAGAAATTTTTAGGTATCAAATTTAGTAATAGAAACTTTTAGTAAAAAAGTTAGTAATAGAAAATTTTCAATATAGAAATGTATTGGAATGCTATATGAGAAATTTTTAGGTGTCAAATTTAGTAATAGAAATTTTTAGTAAAAAAATTTAGGTACAGAAATTTTTAGTAAAATATAGAAATGTATTGGACACTTTAATTATTTTTATGTCATTATCACTTTGTCATCAAAGAATGTTATATGAGATTTGATGATCTAAAATTTTCACTCGGTGGAATATGCAGGCTTTGTAGTGATCGTCGTCGGAGCTTCCTCTATAGCCGAGTCGGTGAGCTAAAAGTCCACCTCCTCCTCTTCTCCTAGAACATATGTATGATATTTGGACATGTGGCCTATGTTTGCAGCGAACACCTCCGAGTGGCCTATGTTTTGCCAGAATGTTGATTCATTTCCGTTCCGGCAAATTTCAGGCGCTCGATATGTTCTATTTTAGCAAAGGTCATGCCGGAATTTTCCATGATTTCAGCATGACTTGTGCTATAAAGTAGGAAATATCGAGTGGTCGTGATTTGCCGGAACGGGAATTAAACGACATTTCGGCAAACCATAGGCCATTTTCTTTATGTCATTACTTGATATATGTAACGGGTTGACTGACATTCTGTCGGGGCTCCTTGTGTGACTTTCAGTCTGTTCTTGAAGGAAGGATGCCACCATATACTGTTGAAATATCAGAGAGAAGGAATCCCAACTGTTGTCGTGGGGGTCGTTCCTCTCCTCGTGATAGACCTCGGTAATGCACGAGAGGAGGGGAAGCGACCATCATCGACGGTCGAAATATTTGTGAGGGTGTCCACCATATACTGTCGAAATATCAGAGAGGAAGAATCCCAACCGTTGTTGTGGGGGTTGCTTCTCCTTCGTTCCCGTGTGCTAGACATTTTGCTGTAATGCACTTGGGGACGAAGGGAGGAGCGACCATCACCGACAGTCGAATATATCAGAGAGGGAGTGCCCACCATATACACCACGTGCGATGAGAGTTTTCAAGGAAGACTCGACAAACCGAAAGTCAACCCGTGCTAAATAGTGATCGTTGTGTTGAGTTCCTGGTAATTGTCGTCGATTTATAATCTTTGAATTATGCACACAGGAAATGTCTAACGATGATAGGATCCCTGAGTGCGATTACTGCAGCGACGGCCGAGGTATGTGCGACATGCCTCACCTGGAAAACGGTAGGTTCTTCACCATCAAGTTGGACGAGACCTTTGATGTTTTTACAATATGTAACGACGACAAATATTTTTTTCGTAATTAATCATGACTTGCGCTTCTTTGCTTCAACGTGTAATTTCTGTTTTTTACCAATTCGACTAGTGCATTCCCTGCCATGCCGCCATGCAAGACGTATGTCTTGGAGAAGCTCGGTTTCCAAGATAGTGAGAATATGGAGACGAGGAAAGCTCACCTTAGGACTCAACATGGTTACGCTTTTCAGGTTAAGCTCTACAATGCAGTTAATCACTCACATTTTGGTTGCTCAAATTGGAGAGCTCTATGCAAGGCCTATGGATTTCAGGAGGATATGCAAATAACCTTCGATATTCGTCCTGAAGATGATATTGAAGATAATATCGACATTTGGGTGGATGTGGATATGCTTCCAGTTCTACCTCTATGTGAGTTTGTCAAAATAAATTTGTTAAGTAATTTATATTGCATATTTAAAAATAGTTGACAGCTTATTTCCATTCTTCAAGAATGTACGGAAGGTAGTAGACAATACCTACTACAGTTAGAAATGTACGAAAGGTAGTAGACAATACCTACTATAGTTATGGCTCTGAACTAACTTGCGAGGAGAAAAATCATCGTCTCATTTATTAATGATGTTGAGACTTTCAAGAACAATTATGAAATTAACCCAAATTATGCTCAATACGTGCCACTAGTCCACGTGTTGAACTACGGTAACATCCATGGAAATAGCATGGTAAGATTTTTTACTATTATGTCACCAGTGCATCTTTTGCATACATTCTTCTTAAGCTAAACTACATTGCTAACTATGTTATTGTTATGTTCTTCAACAGAAACTCCCGAAGGATTGTGTGCCTCATATGATGTATATGGAAGGTGACATGGATATTATTAGCTTACGGCCAAGTCTGCCTACGGTTCACCGCAGTCCATACTCAATTTCTCGAAGAGATGAAGACCTCACAATCTAAGGATGGAGAAAAGTTATGAATGATCGCAGGGAACTACTTGGAGGCAACATGGTGCACAACCCACAAATTGGAGACAGGTGGATCTCTATTCTCCATAATGGAAATTCAGGGGCTATCTTGTTTTATGCTATTTTACCTTAGAGAGAGAAGCAGGTCCAGCTAGTACTTGTCATGTGCTATAATGATGAGTTATTACTAGGATGATAACCATTAGCTAATGTTGACTAACTTTTCATGTGCTATATTGATAGTGAGTTATTATATGACTAAGATGATGATGAGGAGGCCGTACTACTTAATTGTCATGTGTTAGAATGATGATGATTTATTATATATATGACTACGGATGATGAGCTGTTATATGACTACGGATGATGATGATGCGTTATTATTATATGAGCACGGATGATGAGTTGTTATATCAGAGGTTGTGTAAGAAACATGGATTAGATTAAACTTGGATCCGTCCACTTTATTTAATCTAATATGTGTATGATATGACGAGATTGTATGTGTATGAAACCTGTACAAATACAGGGTAAATACAGGATAGAAAAAAATATACAAAATATTAGCAGTAGCGCCAGGTAATGGCGTAGCAACTACGCGGGATCAGCGGCGTACAAACCTACGCTACTGATATGTATGTTAGCAGTAGCGCGGGTAAAAACCAGCGCTACTGCTAAAAGTTAGCTGTAGCGCTACTGCTAGGCCATCAACCTGCGCTATGCTAGGGTTTTCCCTAGTAGGGAACAGTCACCCCGGCGCCGGCACATGCCGCCGATTCACCTATGCGCATGTGCTATTATGTTCGCATAGGTTACTGACCAATGCATTTTACATCATAATTTATAGCTCATTTCTTGCAGAAAACCTCCTCATATCATGTCCCATTGAGCCACTTTCATGTCCATCATGCATGATACTAGTTTCCACTCATTTTCATGTAAGCACTGCATAGTTTTCAATTTTTATTAATTTTTACTACCTTTTCTCCGGTTTTGTGTGTTCGTAGAAGAGGTGGAACTCCTCTGGGCTTGGAACAACAAATATTTTGATGTAATTTGAAGGAGATTATGATATAGACTTTGTGGGGTTATAGGAAACAAAAAAAAAGTATCCTCCCAGTTTCTTTAGAAAAATTGATCCTCTTGATCAATTTTCCTGGCATTGGATCCCCTCAAAAGGCAAATCTGGAGAAATCCTTGGGGGCGTTAAATCCCGTAGAGTTAACATTACTGGAACATCACAAGGTGATTTCCATATTAAAATCCAGTAGTTTGGCACTAAACTTTTATTGAGCTGGGCATTGCTCTTCATTTATGGGGCTGAGCAGGATGAACACAAGCAGGAGTTCCTGACTGAGCTAGCTGCTGTGTGTTTTGATCAAACTATCCCCATCTTAATTGGGGGAGATTTCAGTTTGCTAAGGTCATCCCAGGAAAAAAATATGAACTACCATGGCAATAGAAACTATGATACATTCAACTCTATTATTAATACTTATGAGTTGAGAGAAATTGAGTTGGCTGGTGGAGGGTTCACGTGGTCCAATAACAAAGAAACCCCCACTTTGGAGAAGCTTGACAGATTGCTTATGAGGAATGGTTGGCACACGTTGTTTCCTTTAGTTAATGTTCAAAAACTAAGCATATTGGTGTCTGATCATAATCCTTTGATCTTGGACACTCTGGAAGAAATAGAACCTTGCCACAAATCCTTTAGATTCGAAACCAGCTGGACTGGCGGAGAAGATTTTCTGGAAAAGGTTGAAAAGATATGGAATGGAGCCTATTGTTGCTAAACAAATCCTTTAGATTTGAAACCAGCTGGATTGGCGGAGAAGATTTTGGCTAGTGCTTGGTTGGTTACCATGTTTACTTGCCAACCTCACAAGAAGTTGCCAATTTTTTATATTGCCAATTGTTGGCTTGCCAAGTATTGGCAATGCCAAATGTTGGCATCAAACCAATTATCCTCATACTATGCAGAAATTTAGACCTATATGCCTCTTGCCTGTCGTATTTAAAATGTTCCCAAAGGCACTGGATGAAAGGCTGAAACCTTTTATGACAAAGTTGATATCTAGGAATCAGAATGCTTTCAACAAAGGGAGGAATATTATGGATGGTGTGATGTCTTCGCATGAGATTCTGCATGAAGCTAAGGTAAGAAACAACAAGGTGTGGTGCTGAAACTGGATTTTGAAAAAGCCTATGATAAGGTCAAGTGGAATTTTTTATTTCAAAGCTTGACTGATAAGAGGGTTTAATGATAAATGGATTGGCGGGTTTAAGAATGTTGGAAGAGGAGGAGCCTTGAATGTGAAAGTTAATGACACAATTGGGAAGAACTTTGAGAGCTTTAAAGGGGTGAGGCAAGGTGACCCCTTGTGTCCTTTCCTCTTTAATATTGCTGCAAACTGCTTGCAGAAGATGGTGCAGAATGCTCAGGATAGTAGGCAGGTAACTGGTCTAGTGCCACACCTTATTGATAAAGGGGTGGCCATTCTGCAATACGCTGATGATACCATCATCCTTATGCAAGACACTGTGGAGGAGGTGAGGAATATGAAACTGCTTCTATACCTATTTGAGCAAATGTCAGGATTGAAAATCAACTTTGAAAAGTGAAGTATTGATCATGTTGCATGACGATGAAAAGGGGAACCTATATGCTTTCAAGCTAAATTATCAATATGGTTCTTGGCCAGTCAAATACTTGGGGGTCCCAGTATCTGGGAGTAGACTGCATGTGGAGGACTGGGTCCCAGCTGAGGAATGTATGTACAAGAGGATGGATGGTTGGGAGTCTGGAAATTTATCAATAGAAGGGAGGGTGACTAGAGCCAAGTGCTTGTCTTACAAGTATGTATGTGTTTTGCTTCTCAGGCCTCGTTTGGTTTCAGGGTATCCCCCCGGGATCCCTGCCTGTTCCCCAGGCCAGGAAACCACGAGCCAATTCAGCCCGGGGTGATCCACCGGCTCATTTGGAGGCCCATGACACAGGGGTAGCCCCGCCCTTTCCGCGACTTTTCCCCGGGAGGGCCTTCCACGTCTGCAGTGGTCGGGGAGGAAACCCTTGCTCGCTCAATCTCCCGAACGAGAGGCGGCGGCAGCGGCGGCAAGATCCACGAACGATGCACCACCACACTCCGCCCTCCTCTGTCCAACGCTCCGCCGGGCAACTGGAAGCGACGCACCACCGCCTTACACCTCCACGCCCCGCTCCTCCGGCAAGGACGACGGTGACCGGGGTCATCATCCTCCCCCTTCCCGGATCTCGTCTCTGCCTCGAAGCTTCACTCACCTCCGGCGAAGACGATGGCCAGAGGTCATCCTCCTCTTTCGCACCAAGGTTATCCCCTCCTCCTCTTCCACTCACCATTTTTCTTCGCCATGGTGATTTCTTTTCTGCTACACAAACTGACGAGCGCCTGTACAGATCGAAGGACCTCCTCCTCTCCTGTCTGACATTTGTACCCAAGTGAGCAACTGTACTGAAGAGCATCAAACATTTTGCAGTGCACCTAACTATCCTGAACTCACAAGTGAGCACAGCCACCTTTTCCTCCCTGACATACTAATCTATATGCACAATGTTCTACTCCCTCCGTCCCACAATATAAGAGCGTTTTGCAAGCTAACGTAGCTTGCAAAACGCTCTTATGTTGTGGGACGGAGGGAGTAGTATATTGTGAAGAAGGCAAATTTGTTTGTGGGTGGGTTCATTCAAGGAGGTGCTTGACCTGGGAGTATTATCTTATCATCGTGTACTGGAAATTCAGTACATGATATGATGAATTATTCAGTGCCCCCATTCTTATAAGCAATTCTCAGTCTTACTTGACCCCTTTGTTTACCCTATGTATGTTGCCAGCTAATCAATCCGAACCCTTCAACATGTACCATATGTATGTTGGCTGCAAACTGTAACAACATGCGCCAATTTGTGGTTCACCACGTGAATTGCTTAACTGTGGCCGATCATATTTTGTTCAATGGTCGTCGATCTTACTTTGCTCTCTGGAAGTGCATGTAGAAGAGTTAGATATATTGTTTGCCAAATTGTTACGCGAAACCTGGGAATAATAGACCATGTAGAGTAATAGAGTCATTTCATTGTGTTCTGTTTTAGTTGAAAAATGGAGTGGTATACAGGAAGAATGGCCTGTGTCCTGTACTCACACGCTGCATTTGATCGATCCTAGCTTATCTGGTTGTGAATCCAACATATATTTTGTTTGGTTTGTCTGACTGATGAGTGACCATTGATTTCTAGTAGGTGCTGATTTGTGGGTCTGCTCTGACATTAGAAGTTGGATTTATCCGAAGACTTTGTGTTCAATTGCTTAGTGCCTTTTGATTCGTCTGTCATTGAGAAGTTTGCACTCGGAGCAAGAAAGGTCTGTGACGCAGTCATCCCTGGTAATTGAGGAAGCTTAAATTATGCAAAACTACTGCTCTTATGATGTTATTTTTCTGTGCCTAGTATTGAAAGTGTTCTTATTTTAGTATATGAAAAAACTGTTGCTCTTAATTATGTACGTAGATGTTACAATAGAAATGGTATTATCTTTGTATTCACTCCTGAGCTTTCTAGGCTCCTAGCTATTGGTTCTTTGCAGCCATAATAGAGATGGTACTATTATTGCTTTAGTTATTATTATTGTCGTTGTATTAATTTTGTTTTCATTGGGTATAATAGTGATGGATTTTAGGAGAAATAAAATTATTAAGATTATCTCGCAAGAACAAGAAGATGATGAACTATTCTTCCTTTTTGGTTCCCGCTTTATAAGCTTGCCTTTATGAGGAAAAGCATCCAGTTCACACATCATCTTTATCCGGGGCTGCAAAGGTTAAGGAAATATTAGAAAGCCATGAGAGTTGGTCTAGGGTTGAGTTTCGGATGGAACCTGGGATTTTTATGTCTATCATGGATTATCTTAGAAGAGAGAATCTATTGAAGGGCACGTCGTGTGTTGCTGTCGAGGAGCAGTTGGCAATGTTTATGTAAATGATTTCGCACAATGCTAGTAATCAAGATCTACAAAAATACTTCCAACACAGCGCAGAAACAATTCATATAGGAAGATAAACAAGATTTTTGACCTAATTCCAACTCTAGCCCAAAGATTTATAAAGATTCCAAGTTCACTCCAGCCCCACCCGAAGATCGTTTTGCATTTTCAAGTAAAATACCTCCTATTTCATTTTCAAGTAAATACCAAGTTCACTCCAGCCCCACCCAAATCAAGACTACAAATAATACCTCCTATTTCATTAAACTACATCCTATTTCAAGCAAAAGATTTAATCTGGAGACTTTTTCAAGTAAACAAATTGGATTACTGGACAGCATTGTGATTGCGTTCCTAAACTATATTTCTAGTCTTGATTTTTTTTTTAATGCACAGTGCACAAATCATATGTTGGTTGATACTATTTCATTAATTTGCTTATACTACAAAATAGTGTTGTGAGACTCTGAACTGATGCTAGCTAACTTATTTCTTTTTGTCATTCGGCCAACATCAAGTTGTGGTACATGATGTCGAGGAAGGAGTGGAGAAAAGACCTGAGTAGGACGTGATTGTTGCCTTGCGGCCCATCTTGTTTGAAAGTATCCCTGCCTTGGACATGGCAACTTATAATCCAGAACTTTTTCTAGTGCACAAACTTGACAATGATGTATCAATAACTCTAGTAATGATTGCTTTTATTTTGGCACATGAAAACGGCTTAGGCCAATGCTCGATCGTCGTGAAATGCAGACTGATATCTTAAGCTTGATGAAGTCATGGATAAGTTGTAGTAATATTTTTAAAATTCTAGTTGACATGAATTATGAACCTTTGTTATGTGCCTGTGGTTTTTGTTGTTTCTCAGAATTATTTGTGGAATTTTTATCTATGGTTTGGTTGTTTTCCAAAATTATCTGTAGAATTTTTATGTTAGATCTGCTGTATTATATTTGTCTATAGTATGTGAGGGATTTCCTTCCCTCCCATGTTACTATTTGGGCACCTGGGCAATGGGAACATCTCCCACGTGGTGGGAGGGGTCGCATGTGCACAGGGGAATCCCCCCTAGGGGTTTATTGCCCAGGTTTTTTCCTACCCAGCAACCAAACAAGGCCTCAATGTATAGATTCCCCGAAACAAATCTGGGAAGAATGAATAAAGCTATCAAGAAATTCTTTTGGCAAGGTGGGAGTGCCAAGAAGTATCACATGGTAAGAGGGGATATGATGTCTTTCCGGATTCGCACGGGGCCATTACAACCTCGAGTTCTTGTTGGACCAGAGGCTGTCGACCATGCCGCAGCACCTGTGGATCAGTAAGCTCTTCGGCTTCGACTTCACCGTCGAGTATCGTCCAGGCCGCCTTAACACCGCCGCCTACGCCCTGTCTCGTCGTGACGCCGACACCGCCGTCGGTGACTCTGAGGGGGCGGCGCTCTGCATCCGCTCGGGGCCCTCTTTCGTCCTCTTCGCCGACATCCGTCAGGCGACCGCGGCCGCGCCGGACGCGCTCCTCCTTCAGCAGCAGCTGGCTGCGGGTGAGCTGGAGGAGTCGTGGCGCCTCGCCGACGGGTTGCTCCTACATGGGCGTCGGGTCTTCGTGCCGGCACACGACGATCTCCATCACCAGGTGCTGCTGCTGGCCCACTCCGCGAGCCATGAGGGTGTGCAGAAAACCCTCCATCTTCTCCGAGCAGACTTCTACATTCCAGGTGATCGGGCCCTGGTCCGCGACTGGGTGCGGTCTTGTGTGACGTGCCAGCGTAACAAGGAGACAATGCGGCCGGCTGGTCTGCTCCAGCCCTTGGAGGTGTCATCTCAGGTCTGGGCAGATATTTCCATGGACTTCATCGAGGGCCTCCCCAAGGTGGGCGGCAAATCGGTCATTCTCACGGTGGTTAACCGCTTCTCCAAGTATGCTCACTTCGATGCGCTCGGCCATCCCTACATTGCGGCGTCCGTAGTCCGGGCCTTCTTCGACGGTATCGTCCGCCTTCACGGGTTTCCCTCTTCGATCGTCAGCGATCGGGACCCGGTGTTCACGGGGCATGTCTGGCGCGATCTCTTCCGGATGGCGGGCGTGAAGCTCCGCCTGAGCACGGCCTTCCACCCTTAGACGGACGGCCAATCCGAGGTCGTCAATAAGGTGATTGCCATGTATTTGCGTTGTGTCACAGGTGATCGTCCTCGCGCGTGGGTGGATTGGCTCTAGTGGGCGGAGTACTGCTACAACACCTCCTATCACTCCGCCCTACGCGCCACGCCATTTGAGGTGGTTTACGGCAGACCGCCCCCGGCCATCCTACCAGTTGATCCGGCGACGGCTCGGATGGAGGCGGCCGGTGATCTTCTGCGGAGCCGTGACGAGATGCTGGCAGAGGTCCGGCAATGCCTCATTCAGACCCAGCAGCTGGCCAAGCACTACTATGTCGTGAGGCGGAGTTCACGGTAGGTGATTAGGTGTGGCTGTGTCTCCTTCACCGTTGTACGCATTCACTGGACCCACGCGCGAAGCGTAAACTGGGTCCTCGCTATGTCGGGCCCTTTGCTGTCTTGGAGCGCATAGGGAAGGTGGCTTACCACCTTCAGCTTCCGGCCGATGCTCGCATCCACGACGTCTTCCATGTGGGGCTGCTCAAGCCCTTCCGTGGGGAGCCACCTGCGGCCCCTCCCGCGCTTCCTCCGACCTCCGACGGGCGTCTTCTTCCAGGACCGGAGAAGGTGTTGCAGGCCCAGCTATGCCGCGGAGTGTGGTACGTGTTGATTCAGTGGGCTGGACTTCTGGAGGAGGAAGCCACTTGGGAGCAACGCGAGGAGTTCCGCCAACACTACCCAGACTTCCAGCTCGAGGACGAGTTGTTTGCGCAGGCGGGGAGAGATGTTATGACCGGGCAGACTTATGCCCGTAGGAGGCCCACCGGGCAGGTTTAGTTAGGGGCTTAGCCCACAAGTTATCTTATTTTTATTCACATCGTGGTTATATAAACAAGTTGTAAGACTCTTTTGAGAATTAAGCAATAAGACAAATCCTATTGCCCGGCTCCCAGAGGAGCCGAAACCCTAAACCCTAGCCGCACCTTGCGCCGCCGCCGCCTCTTCTTCAGCGTGCCACGGCGCCCCGTTGCCGGCAGCCGCGCTCGCATCTCCGTCCACCCTCCTCCTTCCCGTACAACCTCCGCCCTAGACCCGGTAAGGTCCTAGCTCCTACCACGCATCTTCGTCAGCGCCACGCAACCGAGACCTCCATAACGACCTCACCGACCAGCGTGGCGAAGACGCCCGCGTCCAGATGGAGCGTCATCGGGCGAAGGACAATGTAGTTCTCGTGAACGGGTTAGTGTTATATGGCGCGGGTTGCCCTGTGTTTGTGCCCGAGCTGCATCAAGTGGTCTGGCCGCCCAAGTTCAAGTCCAACGCGCCCGTTGAGTACGATGGCAAGACCAATCCTATCGAATTCTTGCACGTGTACATCACCGTGATGCACGCCTCAGGGGCTGACGACACAGCTATGGCCAATTGGTTCTGGCCCTCAAGCCCAATGTCGGTACTGGTTGATGAACCTCCCGGCTGAATCCGTCCGCTCCTGACACGACCTATGCGATCAATTTGTTGGGGCTTCCAAGGTCGATTAAGGGCCCAGGAATCAAGAGCGATTTGCCTTCTTGTTCAGAATCCAGGCGAACCCTTACGCAAGTACATCCAGAGATTCGGCCAGGTGCAACAAGCATTCCCACATCGACGCCGCAACAGCGATTGACATGTTCCACGCGAACGTGCGCAATCCCAAGATGCGCGAGAAGCAGAACACGCACCAAGTGCGCACTATATACGAGCTCTTTCAGCTGGCTAATAAGTGTGCGCGCGTGGAGGAAGGTAGAAGGATTCCCAGGGAAGCTCCCATGGACAATGATGTAGCCGAGACATCCGGTGGTCCTGGCAAGAAGAGAAATCGTGAGCATAAGCAGGGCTAAGTCCTAGACACGGAGCTTGATCCCACGAACTCAAGGATGGTGAACAAGGGGAAGCTTTAGCTGCTGCTGATCACAATGTCATGGTGCACGGTCCACATGAGTACCATGCACGACCTCAAGGATTGCAGGAAAGTGAGGACACTCACTGAGGAGCCGTGCAAGGTGCAGAAAATAAGAACGGTTGTCGCAGGAGCTCAATGCAGTCGAGACTCGTGTGGAGGCCACACAGCCACTCAAGTGGTCCGCCATCCCAATCACGTTCGATGTCGGGGATCACCCTGACTGCAGTCGAGACTCGTGTGGAGGCCACACAGCCACTCAAGTGGTCTACCATCCCAATCACGTTCGATGTCGGGGATCACCCTGACTGCACAGCGAGCGTTGATATCCTCCCACTAGTAGTCTCGCCTACAATCAACAACATCAAGGTCACTAAGATGTTGTTTGATGGTGGCGCTGGCCTCAACCCCCTCTCCAAGAACATGCAGATCCTGGCAGGGCATCTTCACCCCATGGGAACGTTTCAGGGAGTGAACCCAGGATCCACTCAGCCGTTGGGACAGGTTACCTTACCGGTCACATTCAGCAATCCTGACAACTTTCGCATAGAGAGCATCACTTTTGACATTGCTGATACCCCAATTCCCTACAACAGCATACTACGGCGGCTTGCGTTGGCCTGGTGGCATCTCATTATGCCTACAACACCCTCAAAATGCAAGGGCCTTGGGATGTTATCACCATCAAAACTGACAAGAAAGATGCCATTTACTGTGTGGAAAGGTTGTACCGGATGGCAACGGAATACGACGACACGTGCCTCTCACATTTAGTGAGTTAGGTGCTCCACTGTACAACTACCATATTTACTGCCTTGTAGCAATTATGGCCACCCCTTGGAACTATAAAAGGAGGTTCGTGCTACCCAGATCATGGTTCGACTCTCAGCAAGTCTACACCCACATACTAGAGCCCGTTTCTTAGTCCCGGCGGCCTCGGTAACGGAAACCATCTCTTGTAAACTTTGTTCATCACATCGAGTGAGCAAATCCAGCAATACGTAGGGCGTTACGCTTCTCAGCGGCCCGAACCTGTGTAAACATCACCATGTCGTAGAGGTAGGATTTGTGTGTCTCTTCGCCCCTCACTGAACCAAAAATGGGGGCATCCCTTGCTCCTTGGTATTGTGTTTCCCACACGCAACAATACTTGAGCAAGCGCCCTGGTTGAAAGTACTACAAACTAATAAGGGGACAATTCAGTTCAAGTGCAACTTTTTGTTTCCATCTAGTATAATCAATTTTGACCTTGCAAAGCATGCTAAGTCTAAAACAAGTTAGAATTCCAATAATTGCCATGATAAAAATTGCTTCCTCGGTGTTTGATATTATCATGTATAACTCATGAAAGTAAGTTGATGTCACATACCAACAATTTCATCAATTATGCATGTTAGACTACTAGAATCAAGTTCATCTTCGGTTATGACCCTTGCTCCCATGACATCTGCCATGATATACGCATTTTTCGTTTGATGGTCATCCACAATTGTCGGTAAGGGTATCTGAAAGAAAGAGGAAACAAATTATCTAAACAAAGTTGCATGGACAAATTTGAGAAAAAGGATAAAACGTGTAACATGTACTGTAGTTTGGTCTTGCAGTTTGTGGCCAATAAATGCACATTATTAGTCCACCTTTTCTATTAACTTAAAATAAAAAATACTTTCAGCAGCACATAGGTCTTTGGCACAGCATGACGGCATTGGTCATTTTATGGGCCTGAGAAGTGAGAAGACCTTTCTAGTTGCTGCACTCCAAATATGTTACTATATGGTTATTCTTTAAACTTTGACACAACTCATAGCATCAATTTCATTAGAACATCCAAGTTTTTTTTAACACAGCAAAGAGGAATTGGTTTTAAAATATGCAAAATATTAAACATGAAAGTTATAATTTAAGCACAACAAAGGTTAACCTGGTTGCATTCTGTTGTTAAAAGGTAGAATTAGGTACATAAAAATAAAACAAATGGAATTACATAACAAGTAACTTGATGTGATATATGATACCAGAATTGCCGGTTTCCCAGTGACCAATATCTCAGTGCAAGCCACAGAACCAGCTCGAGAAACGACAACATCAGTAGCAGCATATGTCATGTCCATTTCATGCAAGAATCTTCATATGAAGAGATACGATAAATCAGTATGGAGAACTTACAACAAAGCTTGGAAAACAAAAATAATTCAACCAATACTAAAACTGCTCTGCTAGAGCATTACACAAATGCACATTACAAAATATCATGGACTGCCAAAGATCCATACCATGTTGTTGAAATTAGAATCTGCAAATACAGACTAAGTTGATGCAGCAACCGAACCAACATCATGATTTGAGAACGCATTAGAGTTACATAACAAATCAGAACTAGAAAGAGTGTTCTTTCTTTCTTTTGTCAGTCCACTTTGATAATAGTGTTACTACTGCAAGGGAATTCGTCAGAAAGAGGAAATATCTTAATACTCTCTATTTCACCATTATTCCGAGCTATGGTCAAATTTGGATCAAGTACCATGTAAAGGTTTTGTTACCAATACACTCTAGTTTCAGAAGTGGAACATAGGCTATGAGATCATAACACAGAAATGTATCGTAATGCTATCCGTGGTGCTTGTAGGAATATCACAATCATGTCTTCTCCTAGTTCTGAATACTAATTAGCAATGTTGAGGATATCGCTTATCGTTATCATCTCGGTCAGCTAGGGATTAGAGATTAATCAGAAATCGTCCGATTAATCGATTTTATCGGTCGACTAGTAATCGGATGTTTTTTTGCAAATCTCAGGTTCCCAACACGAAAATATGCTATATTCGACACCAAAACAATATTGCACAGAAGTGTTACCTTGATTCCTAGCCTTTTAATCCTCTGATAATGACCAAAAAATAGGACAACATTATATAGTGCGTAACAAGGTCCACAAAACATAAATAAACATAGTTTTTACAAACATAGTGTTATGAATAGGTCTGATTTATCGGTAGATTGCCGATAAATCACTTGTCAGAGCGATAAATCAGTCCAAAAGATAAACGGTGAAGATAAGGCATAATCTTATCGGTCACCCCCCGATTAGCGATAAATTGGAAGATTAATCGCTGAATCGGAAGATTTTTTGAACAGTGCTAATTAGTACTGTCATCATAGAAGGTAGATCTTCGCCTACTGAATGGTACCATGTTACCTAAACCATGTTTAATTTGAGCAAAAGTGAAAAGATCACAGTTCACCTCACTACACATTCCATGTCATCAATCCACCATTTTATTTTTCTCAACATCCTACAGCCAAACGGACATGCATCTTCCAAAAAAGTTTGACACATTCCCATTAATGCAGCAAGATCCCCGGTGCAGGCCAATTAGGGCATCTACAATGCATAACAGGAAACTGACATCCCAAGTACAAACAACGTCATACAGCCAAAGGAAGGGAACTCACGGTGTCAGAAACAGCCGGCGATGGGCCCTGACGAGGCTCTCCATCTCGCAGAAATCCTCTGGTCCCGTCTGCCATATGATGTACCTATTTTTCCTTCTCGACAGCATCTCGTAATACATGTAAAGTACTGCCACATTGATCTGCGGCGATCCCACCGTCCCGGCGAGCACAAGCACGACCTCCATCCCCTCCGCCTCCACCAGCCCTGCCCTGGGGAAGAAACGCGCCATGGCGGCGGCCTTGGACATCCTGCGGTTGCGGATGGACATGCGGACGGGGTTCCCGTAGACGGCGCACTTGCGCTTCGGGAGGAGGCGGACGGGCGCGTTGAACGCGAGAAAGACGCGGCGAGAGAGGGGGGCCAGGAGGCGGGTGGCAGGGGCGGGGCCGGCGTCCTGGTCCTGGATCACGAAAGGGAGTCCCAGGAGCAGCGCGGCGAGGCAGCTGGGCAGGGCGGGGGGACCGCCGGTGGCGACGAGGACGTGGGGGCGGAAGTGGTAGAGGTGCAGCGCCGCGGCGAGGAGCGCGCGGGGGAGGCAAGGAGGGACGGGGGCGAATGGGTATGAGGAAGACGCGGCGGTGGCGGACTCGAGGGACGGGGCGGGGGCGCCGAGGAAGAGGGAGCGAGAGCCAGGGAGCGAGGCCTGGACCTCTTCGGCGAGCGCGAACGCGGCATAGACGTGCCCCCCCGCGCCGCCGCACGCGAAGGCGACGCGCAGGGAGTCGGTAACCTGTGCCTCCGAGGTGGGGGTGGGGTCACTCGAACGGGAGAGGTGGCAACGCGGGAGGCGGGCGCGGTTTCGTGTGGAGATCGGGATGCAGACGGGCGTTTTCATGGGTTGTCTGCTAGGAAGACGGCGAACCGGGAGAGGAAGCCACCTCCGGTGAGTGGTTGCCACCATTTTTGTCCACTGGTGAGAGTGGCTGAAGCGGCAAGTTGTTAGCCGGAGAAGAGTTTTTTTTGGACGTGGTCGCGAGCACAGATGCTCACGACATGGTGCGCGTCCGCTAACTCATGGGGAACTGTGTCAAATTCTTATATGGTTCGTTTTGAAGTGTTGTAATTAGCCAGCTGCTAGGAAGACGCCGAACGGGGAGAGGAAGCCAGCTCCGGTGAGCGGTTGCCATCATTTTTGTCTACTGGCGGGCGAGGGTGGCTGGAATGGCAAGTTGTTAGTTGGAGAAGAGTTTTTCTTCTGAACGTGCAGTAACTAGTCGCGAGCACAGATGCTCGTGATATCGTGCGCGTCCGCTAACTCATGGGGATCTGGGCCAAATCCTTATACGGTTCGTTTTGAAGTGCTGGTAATTAGCCACTGTTTGGGAATACGGATGTGTGGTCGAAGAGTTAAGCAGGTCAGTGACGTGAGAGACTTGGACACATGCCGGCGATTGGCAATATGTCATCCTCCTCTTCCTCCTGATATCCATTCCCAGCTTATTCCCCTTCTGATCCAGCCTTTCCCCGGATTTCCCCCTTCTTGATCTTCCTCCTTCCCTGTTGTAGATATCCTTGGCCTCTCTTCTTCGATTCTTCCCCCACTATCATAGCTCTGCTCCATCCCTTTTCTTCAAGCTCACTCCAGATCCCCTTTTCCTAGCCTGAGGCGTTCATATGGGATTTGATGCTGCTCCTAGTGGCCTTCTTGGCTCCATACAAATGGCGCCTGGGAGCCTTGGATTGGATCTGATGGTCCTACAACAGCTAAGGGCACGGACGTTGCATTTGGTCCGCAAGTCGCGTGACCTGGAGAGATGCTTGCAAGTTTTGCGGGTTCAAGCGGCGACTTTCTTTCATTCCCGCGACCTGGACGTCATTGGCAAGGAACAATCCGTGCAGGGTGGTGGGTTTGTCGTTCGTCTGGACTCTGCGCCTCCTGCCTTAATGGTTGTCTCCGACAAAGAAGTATTATCTGAATCAAGTTTAGCAATTATCTATTGAAGACAAAGTGACTGATGAAAATTGCAGCACTTTTATTAGTTTGCGGAAGATTGTTCCTCAATTAACGGTGGAATCTAAGGCAGCTATGATTATAGGATGTACGGGAGGGGAGTTTCAAGATATTAACATGTGTCAGGATAATACTCTGATGTTCATGGACATTCATAGTGCACGAAATGGTAGGCAAGCAGGGGAATTCGGATGGCAAGGTTGGTATCCTATATTTATTTTTATTTTTGATCCTGGTGAAGTGATATCATATCAATGTTTTCCTCTATGCCACTAGATATGAGGTATGATAAATTTGGTGAAGATATGGATGATCGCAGAGAGAAATGTTTATCATGTTCAAAGAGATGGCAATGTATGGGCTATTGATATTACTTCTGCTGGAAAGGAGGCATATGAAGGTAGGGAAAATTCAAAAGAAATGGTACTTTGGCACAAAGAAGATGGTGAAGACTTAAACTCAGCCAACTCGAGATCGGCGGGCTCTCTCGGAGAGTACCGTCGGGAGCAATGAATCTCTTTAGCATGAAATGTCGGGGTTGCGGGCGGCCCGAGACAGTTCAGGAAATTTGTAGCTTGATACATTTGCATCACCCATGCTTGGTCTTTCTCTCAGAGACCAAACTGTCCGCTAAGAGAGCACATGATATGAGGTTTTGTTTGGGTTTTAGACATGCATTTGCCATTAAATCTAAAGGTCTTTGTGGAGGCCTAGTGCTTTTTTAACACGATGACTCTGTGGTCAGCCTTAAATTCTTTTAGTAGATCACATATTGATGTTCTTGTCAGAAATATAAATATGGGTGATAGAGACTGGAGGTTTAGTGGATTTTGTGGGGAACCAGCAAGAGCAAAAAGGAAGAATAGTTGGGAGTTGTTGCAGTTTCTTCGAGGACAATTTGATAATCCGTGGATTTGTGCTGGTGATTTTAATGAGGTGCTGGATGCAAATGAACAATATGGTGGAGTATACATGGAGGAGTGGATGATGGAAGGTTTTTGTGAAATGGTGGACTTTTGCCGGTTTTCAGATTTGGGGTATGTTGGTCTTCCTTACACGCGGGATAACCATCAACAGGGCATTTAAATATATTATAACTGAGCAGTTTTCCTGCTGTCTCACGCCATTAGGATTCACAACCATCGGATGTTCAGTTTTAGACAGTTTCGACCGTCAGATCAATCTCTGGCGCAGCACTTCCCACGACGGGAGTGGGCAGCTGCTCCCGCTGCAAAATTGGAGGCGCGTGGTTCATTGGGCTCTCGGCCGCATGAAGGCCTTTCGTGGGCCTATTTTGCTTATAGAAGAAAAATCGCATACCAATCTTCCCAAGCGCCCCCCTCCCCTGACCTCTCGTGTCTCTCCCAGTCTTCCCTGAGATCTGTACGATCGCATGCCGCCGGAATTCCACCGTCTCATATGGTTATCCCCGTCGCCGCTCCCTCACTTATTCTCTCATGAAGACGACGGGCGCGAGGCGCTTGCGACCTGGGCGCTCTCCTCCTTGACGAGACCTCCTCGCCTCTCCTCTCTACCGACCATGGTGCGCCGCCGTCGTCGCGGCGTTTAAGCCAGAGATATCTGCATCTTCCCTCCCCTTGGCGGCCCTGATTCCCTGTGCCGACATGACGCTGTCCAACTTCAGGTCTTCATGCGACACACAAGATGGGTGGTACCCCTCGAAGCCCCCCTTGGATGGTTGGATTGCATCACGTCGACTCGACTCCACCATCACAATTCACAACACTGCTGGATTTGGGCTTAAGGTCAGATTGAATTTTATGGATTAGTTTAGAAAATCGCGCTATTTCAAATAGAATGCATGTGTATGCTTTCGTCCTAGAGGTCGATCGAGGGCCTGAAGTTGCTCATTGATAGTATTGTATATATGATCATGTTAGTTAGAAATATTGTCACACTTAATATGATACTTGGATTGATAGATTTAGTTTTTTAGAGTTAGTCAATGCATAAAAAAGAATTTGTAATCTGTTGTGCACCAGATATGAAGTTTCATAATAGATTCATCATGTGCTTCCAACGCTCGGAGCATCTGCAGATTTGTTAGATTTCCAAGACAATTGGCGACATGCACACCACTGGACAACTTAAATGCTATCCAATTTGGATAAAAAAAAATTCTCGATAAGCCTAAGCATTTTCAATTTCACAGTCCCACTAGGCACCTCATGTAAGTCAGGTCTAAGCTAGGTCCAGAGCCAACAAATTTGAAAGCTGGTAAACAGACATTGGAAGTATCTGCACTTTTGAATTACATAGACCCAAATGGCGAGAAACTTGAAATTTTATTAATGTGTCCTATCTGCAGGATGGCTTGTTGATGCTCTAAGCTTTCAAAATGAAAAGGATACTGGGAAGGTTCGTTCATTTTGATAGAGAGAACAATGCCATACAAGGTGAAATCATCACTCCTATTTTCTTTATTTAGAAGATGTCATCTTCGTTGCCGCTACCTAAGATTTATTGTACCTCTATCATCAATGAACCACATGCTCATTTTCTATCATTCATTAATTCATGTAAATACATTTCATACACCAAAATTTACCAGTCTAAAGATCATACTTTACTTGCTTGATTTTCTGCAGATGAAAGGCAAAGTCAAGGACCCTTCTCTGAGCGCCATAGATCGGGTGAGCTTCATTTTGTTAACTAATTGTGATGGTTACTATTGTGTAACATTGACACAGATCAGGAAGCAAAAAAAAAAATCGATGCCAAGAGGTGCAAGATGGATCACGGTGAGAAGAACGTGACCTCAATTATGCCAAAGGTGGATACACGACGGGGAGCATGAGAATGTAGCGAACCTTTTGCACAAGGAACATGTAATCTTCTAAGCATATAAAATCAATCATGAGCCAGACCCAGATACAACTTTATAATATCTTGACTTTACCTTCAATTTTTGACCAGATTTGAGAGAGTTTGACAGTTGTCACCGATGTGATAGAAGAATAAATCTTTGTAGTTGATGAGTGAGGAAATTTGGGGGGGGGGGCGCTGTCTCTCTAACGGGGGAGACGTTGTGTCTCTGATTTGCCCACATGCCGGTGTATCTACTCCAGTGCGCCTCTATTAGGTAACTTCAATAAGACAGATATATCCTTAGCTAATTACATTTGTCGTGGATTTATTAGTGTACTTGTACAACTGGTTCATGAGTAGTACTGGTCGAGTTTTGGTTCTCTATGTTGTTCACATGGCATGTTTGTTCGTATGTTTTAATGCTTTATGAAGATACGAGCCTAAATTATTTGGTTAGAAGTGCTTATTATGTTGCTCCTGAAGTTCTGCACAGATGCTAGCACGACGCTCATGCCTGGAGTATATATGTCATTGTATGTATCCTCCGTGGTAGCATTGCTTTTTGTGCACATGCGAAATCTGGCACGCCGTTCTGTTCTGAAAGCTGGCCCTGGTTATAAGGAATAACATTGTCCTACTCTGAAATAAGCAATGGATTTTGTTAAGTGCTTTCTATGCAAAGATTCACATAGAAAGGATTCCTGCAGCACAAGCTTCAAGTGAGCTTCAATCTGTCTATATGTTTCTAGCTTAAACTTATGTCATTATTAGTATACCATATGTTCTTTGGATCACCCAATCAGAAATACAATGACTTTAAAATGCCATTGGATGCCCTTATATTCTGTCTTCTCAAAGCTTAAACTCTTTCATCATCATTAGTAAAGATGTTTGATGGTCTGCATTGATGAAATTTGTTCTACTTTTCTTTTGTTGTTCCCCAGATAAGATATTATGACGTTGCTTCTTCAAGTTTGAATTTGCATCCTTCTATCTGACAATATTTTGTTTCTTCTAAAGAATGGTTGTGTCATAACCTCCCTGTTTTCAAAAACGGTTAATCAGTTTCATTTCCATGTGTCTCATAGAGCTTCTTGATCAAGATTGCCGCATATGCTTACAATCTTCATAAGTATTTATTTGAGAGCCTACATTTTTGTACCTTCGATTTTCAGTTCCGAAATGGAATGATTAGATAGCTCTCAAACACTAATATATCTTGGAATCAATGTATTTGCAGTTGAAAGTGGCACCCTCAAATATTTCTTTTGACACGCGTGAGTGATCGCTTTAGTTTTATTATCTGCAAGTTGCAGTTATTGGATTTGTTGACCTAGACTGTAGAATAGCCTTTTTATCTGAAAATGCACTATTCTTCATTGGACCTTGATAGAAATGGACGTATATTTGCTACATTGAGACTGTGTGGCCATTGATGTATGATATTTCTTGATAGGCTTTGTTAACCTAGACTATTGATGAGACTTTTTTATCTCAAAATGCAATATTATCTATTGGAACTTGGTATAAATGGATGCATATTTGTGTATTGAGACTGTGTGGCCACAGGTTAAGAAGGGATCTGTGTAGACTGCCCCCATGGAGCTGACCGCGTGACACAACATGCCATACGTTATGTGTTCCTTTTCCCTTTATTTGTTATTTCCACATCTTTGTTCTTTCCATTTTTTCTTGTTATTCACCATATATAGGTCAATTGCTTAGGCCTTTTGAGTTTTGGTGATTGACATCTTTCCATATGCGGTGATCAGAGTGATTAAAGTGAAATTTGCATTAGCATCTTTCCAAACCATTGTACACAATAATGTTGATATAGTCAAAATTTATATTTCTTGACTTTCATTAGAGCTTGCTTGGTTGCAGCCCTCAGACTTTCCTTGATACCTCTCAAAGTTTCTTATTAATTCATTGCCATTCATTCTTTTCACTACTGCAACTTTAACATGTTAGTTTCTTCCTTGTTATCTCTATGCTCAAGGACAAGGTTTATGCAGAAGGTTCTGTAGCTACTGACAAATATTAGTGTTGCATGTTTTTCTTGCTTGTGTGTATGTACATAAGCAAACTTGTTAGTTCTAACTTTACCCTTGAAGTTACAAATTTGTTCCAAAATTGATTAATATAGTAATAAATAATTTTCTGTAGTTCATCAAAATATGCCAGTTCAAACTAAACTCTTCCATGCTAACAAATATACAAACAAGTTTGTGCAAATTTAACATATATGCATGTTTTGTGTCTCCAAATGTCAATTATCAAATAGACGGGCGCAGCAACGCGCGCCTTCAAAGATCTAGTTAGAAACATAAAAGCCAGGCTAGACCGGGCACTAGGGGATGATAAGTTCATGGACCACTTTGACAATACCATGGTTCGTCACCTTCAAAGTACAGATGCACTACTTATGAGCATTAGGCAGTCAAGCTGGCTAAATGATGGAGGTGGGCATCGAACTTTTCATTTTGAGAATGCTTGGACGAGGCATGAGAACTATAAAGAAGTTGTCGAGAAAGCTTGGGTGCACGGCCATGGTAACCTAGGGATCATGAGTGAAGCTTTAGGTATTGTGAGAACCAGGTTGCTGGTGTGGAGCAAAAGTGAGTTTGGCTTTGTCTGAAAAAAGTTAAAAACTATGAGAGATCGATTGGAGCACCTGCGCTCACAATTGTTGTGCAAAGGACCATCGGACGAAGAGAAAAAATTGATGAGTGAGAACTCAAAACTTCTGGCAAGAGAGGAGATGATTGCCAAGCAATGATCGCGAGTGCAATGGTTGACTGAGGGGGTAGAAATACAGGTTTTTTCCAAGCAAAGGCCAAGGAGATGGCAAGAGTTAACAAGATCAAATCCCTTAAAGACAGAGTCTAGTCAGATTATCACAATTCAGTCAGAATTGGAAACGACTGCCAAGGTCTTCTATCAAACTTTGTCCACAGCACAGGACGAGTCAAGGCCGAAGGTTGTCACTGCATGTGTGCAACAAAAGGTAGATGAACAGATGAATGAACGTCTTTGTTCGCCAGTTACAGATATGGAGGTGGAGAAGGCATTATTCATGATGCATGCTAACAAATCACCAGGGTCGGATGGCTTTACACTCGGTTTCTACATCATACATTGGCATATGATCAAACATGATGTATGCTAGGCGGTTCAGATATTTTTTGAAACTGGGGTCATGACGGAGAATGTGAACAGTATTGTATTGGTGCTCATACCGAAAATTAAAGATCCCTAAGATTTGACTCGGCACACACCAATTTCATTATGCATTGTCCTTTATAAAATAGTTTCGAATGTGCTTTCTCTTAGGCTGAGACATGTTCTTGAGAAAATAATTGCAGAACAACAAAGTGATTTTGTTCCCGGAAGGCTTATCATAGACAATGTAATCATAGCGTATGAGTGCATCCATTACCTAAATCACAAAAAGGGAAGGACGGGAGAATGCGCCATCAAATTGGACATGGCAAAAGCCTATGACCGGTCGAGTAGGAATATTTGAGACAGATGATGCAGAAACTCGGTTTTGCAGAGTTGTGGATCAATAGAGTGATGGCTTGTGTTCAATCCGCCTCATTCTCAGTTCGATTTAATGA
The DNA here is from genome assembly GCA_021437245.1 of Aegilops speltoides. Lineage (NCBI taxonomy): Eukaryota > Viridiplantae > Streptophyta > Magnoliopsida > Poales > Poaceae > Aegilops > Aegilops speltoides. The sequence goes on from CM038143.1 coordinate 260,765,603, forward strand.
TGTTTTCTCTGAATCTTTTGAACAATCAAGAGGTATAAGGCAAGGGGATCCGGTTTCCCCAAACGTGTTTCTTATTTGCGCTGAAGGACTAACAAGTCTACTTAAGTGTATTGGCACAGGTTATTTATCTAGGGGAATTCATGTGGGCATCCATGCTCCGTGGATTTCCCACCTTCTTTTTGTAGATGACCTGCATTGTATTTACCCAAGCATAGGTTACATAGTATTCTAGAGCTATATCGCCTAGGCTCAGGTCAACTAGTCAATAGAGCGAAGTCTGCAATATTTTTCAGCAAGAATTGCACCCATGAAGTGAAGCAAACAGTGCATGCTGCATCAGGAATAGTTACTGAAGCGTTAGTAGAGAAATATTTGGGGCTTCTGACTGCTTTAGGAAGATCCACATATTCACAGTTTGAAGGAATTCCTTCTAAAATCAAGAAATTGGTGATTGGGTGGACACCACAGCTCCTGAACAATGCAGTGAGAGAAGTGCTTGTTAAATCAGTATGTCAAGCTATCCTGGCATACTCAATGAGTTGTTTTAGACTGTTAAAAAACATGTGCAAAAAAGTTACTAATTTGTTAGCTCACTTTTAGTGGGGAGGAGATGAAAAGTCGAGGAAGATGCATTGGCAGAAGTGGGCTGACATTGCTACACAAAAGTGCGAGGGAGGAATGGGGTTCTGAGACCTTCAACTATTCAATCAAGCGATGTTGGCGAAGCAAGGATGGAGGTTGCTCACAAATCCAGAGTCGTTGTGTGCGAAAGTACTCAAGGGGAAGTATTACCATGATAGTGATTTTATGTCTGCATGCAAGAAGAAACATGCTTCACACATTTAGCAAGCAATTTTGTATGGCCGAGAGGCTCTTAATCTGGGCTTAATCAAGCGTGTGGGTGATGGAAACTTGATCCCAATATGGGAGGATCCGTGGATACAAGATAGTCATAGTAGCAGACCACTTGTTAGGCCTTCGACAGCTCACTCGTGCAGAGACGTGCTATACAAACGGTTTTTACCCCCTTTCCACGACGGAGTTTTAAACCGTCGCCTAGTGAGTGTGTGCGATAGGGGGAGGGGCCTTCCCACACGACCCAGAAACCGTCGGGGATAGGCCCTCCGGCCACACATGCGGGGCAAAATGAGCTCGTGAGCGATCGAGCGAGGCATCGAAGCCCGATCATTTCCGTTCGTATGTACATCCCACATAGTGAAACCCAGAAAAACGTTTCCATTCGTATGTATATCACACACGATTTTTTATGTGGAAATGTTTTTGCAAGGTGGCCTAACGCAAACAGTTCTCTGCCAGAAGCTGTGTGTGATTGTTAATTGATCCAACACGCCTACTTTCGAGAAACCGTGTGGGTTGTTTGAGTTCATCGTCCACGGTGTTGCTAGAGTAAGCGTCTGCAATAGAAAACCCCAATAAGTAGGGTAATTAGCATACTATTGATAATCCATGTAGTAATCAAATTGACATTTCTTATAAAACACACCAGATATTTCATATTCGTATAACGGCAACCAAAAATTCATAATCAGATTACATCAGATAGCTTCAACACTCAGTTACACCAAAGAGGGATATAGCTAGCTACGCCATTACACAACATCACCAAGTTTCACATGCAACATCGAAAACCTTTAGAAATTATCATCATACACGGTAAATAGACAGATGAATCTCATCTGGGAAACTGTAGAAGCGGAAGGCGAATACTGAGCCTTCAATGATGTAGAATGTCCTTGTAACTTTGGGCCAGTGGCTATGGATAATTGCCCGCCCAACCTTCATCCTCTTCAGGAATACTTCAATATTGTAGCATGGGTGTTGAATGAATACCTTCCCCGCCTCTGACCATGCAGGTGGTTTGAGAGGTAATCATCGGTGAACTGCTTTGAGAAGTACCAAAAACAAAGATACACATAAATTGATGTTATCAATTTTGAAATGGCACAAGGGGTAAAAACAAGGTAAAAGAGTTAGTACCATCCTATAGTTGACTAATGTCTTCTTCATTGTGCAAACAAAGATCTTGCTGTTATTCGTCGCAAATTTATTTATCCTAACAATCTTTCTGAGTTTCTTGACTTGGCTGATATTCATGGACATCTCACTTCCCCATATGCAAAATGGGTCGAACAGTGGGCCTAAGCCTTTGACAGCAGGACCTACATGTGCAAGACCAAATTGTAAGAAACCTAAATATTATAATGATTCTTGCAACTACACAATAATGTGTTATTAGCGAAAGGACGATGCATGAGCAAACCTCGATGGTAAACCGCAGTGCCTCCCATTGTTTCCCTGCAACACGTATAAGGAAGATCTTGATCAGGTAACTGAGAGTTGCCATACTATCAGTAGAATATGTATTGAGTACAACCAAATTCGTTTTATTTCTCACATGCATAACAATATGTGTTTTGCTTGGAGCGTCTTGTATGATTTGAGTCTTTGCTTTTTAGTTTTCCACAATCATCCTTGTTGTACACACCTTTTGGGAGAGACATGCATGAATCATGATTTATTAGAATACTCTATGTGCTTCACTTATATCTTTTGAGCTAAGCAATATTGCTCTAGTACTTCACTTATATCTTTTTAGAGCGCGGCGGAGGTTTTATTTTATAGAAATTTTTGAACTCTCATGCTTCACTTATATTATTTTGAGAGTCTTTTAGAACAACATGGTAATTTGCTTTGGTTATAAATTTAGTCCTAATATGATAGGCATCCAAGAGGGATATAATGAAAACTTTCATATATAGTGCATTGAATACTATGAGAAGTTTGATTCTTTATGATTGTTTTGAGATATGAAGATGGTGATATTAGAGTCATGCTAGTGGGGTAATTGTGAATTTGAGAAATACTTGTGTTGAGGTTTGTGAGTCCCATAGCATGCACGTATGGTGAACCGTTGTGTAACGAAGTTGGAGCATGAAGTATTTATTGATTGTCTTCCTTATGAGTGGCAGTCGGGGACGAGCGATGGTCTTTTCCTACCAATCTATCCCCCTAGGGGCATGCGCGTATTACTTCATTCAATGACTAATAGATTTTTGCAATAAGTATGTGAGTTCTTTTTGACTAATGTTGAGTCCATGGATTATACGCACTCTCACCCTTCCACCATTGCTAGCCTCTCTTGTGCCGCGCAAATTTCGCCGGTACCATACACCTACCATATACGTTCCTCAAAACAGCCACCATACCTACCTATTATGGCATTTCCATAGCCATTCTGAGATATATTGCCATGCAACTTTCCACCGTTTTGTTTATTATGACACGCTTCATCATTGTCATATTGCTTTGCATGATCATGTAGTTTACATCATATTTGTGGCAAAGCCACCTTTCATAATTCTTTCATACATGTCACTCTTGATTCGTTGCACATCCCAGTACATCGCCGGAGGCATTCACACAGAGTCATATTTTGTTCTAAGCATTGAGTTGTAATTTTTCGAGTTGTAAGTAAATAGAAGTGTGATGATCATCATTATTAAAGCATTCACCCATGTGAGGAAATAAACAGAAAAAAGAAAAAAAAAGAAAAGGAAAAAAAGAAAAAGAGAGAAGGGGTAACGTTACTATCCCTTTTCCACACTTGTGCTTCAAAGTAACACCATGATCTTCATGATAGAGAGTCTCTTATTTTGTCACTTCCATATACTAGTGGGAATTTTTCATTATAGAACTTGGCTTGTATATTCCAACAATGGGCTTCCTCAAATGCTCTAGGTCTTCATGAGCAAGCAAGTTGGATGCACACCCACTTAGTTTCTTTTTGAGCTTTCATACACTTATAGATCTAGTGCATCCGTTGCATGGCAATCCCTACTCACTCACATTGATATCTATTTATGGGCATCTCCATAGCCCGTTGATACGCCTATTTGATGTGAGACTATCTCCCTCCTTTTGTCTTCTCCACAGCCACCATATTCTCTTCCGCCATAGTGCTATGTCCATGGCTCACACTCATGTATTGCATGAAAGTTGAAAAGGTTTGAGAACATCATCAAAGTATGAAACAATTGCTTGGCTTGTCATCGGGGTTGTGCATGATTTGAGTATTTTGTGTGATGAAGATGGAGCATAGCCATACTATATGATTTTGTAGGGATAAGCTTTATTTGGCCATGTTAATTTGAGAGGACATATGTTAGTATGCTTGATGTATTGTTGTTTTTATGTCAATATTAAACTTTTGTTTTGAATCTTTCGGATTTGAACATTCATGCCACAATAAAGAAAATTACGTGGATAAATATGTTAGGTAGCATTCCACATCAAAAAGTCTGTCTTTATCATTTACCTACTCGAGGACAAGCAGGAATTAAACTTGGGGATGCTTGATACGTCCCCAACGTATCTATAATTTTTGAATGTTCCATGCTATTATATTATATTTTTTGGATATTTTATATGCATTTATATTATATTTTATATTATTTTTGGGACTAACCTATTAACCTAGAGCCCAGTGCCAGTTTCTGTTTTTTGCCTGTTTTAGAGTTTCGTGAAAAAGTAATACCAAATGAGTCCAAACAGAATGAAACTTTCGCGATAGTCTTTCTTGGACCAGAAGCAAACCATGAGACTTGGAGATTAAGTCGGAGACTCAACAAGGCGGCCACGAGGGTGGAGGGCACGCCCAGGGGGTAGGACGCACCCCCTACCTCGTGGGCCCCTCGGAGCTCTCCTGACCTAGTTCCTTCGCCTATATACTCTTATACCCTAAAAACATCAGGGGCAGCCACGAAAATACTTTTCTACTGCCCCAACCTTCTGTACCCGTGAGATCCCATCTAGGTGCCTTTTCCGGCATCCTGCCGGAGGGGGATTCGATCACGGAGGGCTTCTACATCAACACCATTACCCTTCCGATGAAGCGTGAGTAGTTTACCACAGACCTACGGGTCCATAGCTAGATGGTTTCTTCTCTTTCTTTGATTCTCAATACCATGTTCTCCTCGATGTTCTTGGAGATCTATTCGATGTAATACTCTTTTGCGGTGTGTTTGTCGAGATCCGATGAATTGTGGATTTATGATCAAATTATCTATGAATATTATTTGAATCTTCTCTGAATTCTTATATGCGTGATTTGATATCTTTGCAAGTCTCTTCGAATTATCAATTTAGTTTGGCCTACTAGATTGGTTTTTCTTGCAATGGGAGAAGTGCTTAGCTTTGGGTTCAATCTTGCGGTGTCCTTCCCCAGTGATAGTAGGGGCAGCAAGGCACGTTTTGTATTGTTGCCATCGAGGGTAAAAAGATGTGGTTTTCATCATATTGCTTGAGTTAATTCCTCTACATCATGTCATCTTACTTAATGCGTTACTCTGTTCTTCATGAACTTAATACTCTAGATGCAGGCAGGAGTTGGTCGATGTGTGGAGTAATAGTAGTAGATACAGAATCATTTCGGTCTATTTGACATAGACGTGATGCCTATGTTCATGATCATTGCCTTAGATATCGTCATAATTATGCGCTCTGATACGTCTCCAACGTATCTATAAATTTTGATTGTTCCATGTTGTTATATTATCATTCTTGGAATTTTTACAATCATTTTATAGTAATTTTATATCATTTTTGGTACTAACCTATTGACATAGTGCCCAGTGCCATTTGTTATTTTCTGCATGTTTTTTACATCACAGGAAATCAATATCAAACAGAGTCCAAACGCAGAACTTCTTGAGGATTTTTTTGGGCCAGAAGACATCCAGTGGGCCAAGACTGCACCTGGGGGGTGCCTCGAGTAGGGCAGCACCCACCAGGGCGCACTAGGAGGCCCAGGCACGCCCTGGTGGGTTGTGCCCACCTCAGGTGTCCCCTGAACCGCCTCTTTGCTCTATAAATACCGCAATATTCTAGAAACCCTAGGGGAGTCGATGAAAATCAATTCCAGCCACCGTGGAGTCCAGAACCACTAGATCCAATCTAGACGCCATCATGGAGGGGTTCACCACTTCCATTGGTGCCTCTCCGATGATGCATGAGTAGTTCTTCGTAGACCTACGGGTCCGTAGTTAGAAGCTAGATGGCTTCCTCTCTCTCTTGATTATCAATACAATGGTCTCTTGGAGATCCATATGATGTAAGCCTTTTTGGGCTGTGTTTGTTGGGATCCGATGAGCTTTGAGTTTATGATCAGATCTATGTTTTTATCCATGAAAGTTATTTGAGTCTTCTTTGATCTCTTATATGCATGATTGCTTATAGCCTCTTATTTCTTCTTCAATATTTGGGTTTTGTTTGGCCAACTTGATCTATTTATCTTGCAATGGGAAGAGGTTATCAAAAAAGCCTCGAGAAGAGAAAAACCTGAAAGAAAAAGAAAGATTGAAGGTATGTGGATCCAGGGCGGTTGAGCCGCATTATGGACTACGGTCTAGCTGTGCCTCTGTCCATGCCCATGGTATTTTGAGTGTGTAGTTATGTACGCGCATCACAAATGTCACCGCTTGATTGGGACTGGGACGGAGGCCGAATTGCTAGTCAAGCTCTGGACGAGATGGACTGTCCTGCTGCAAAGTAGTTCGGACTCGCTTAATGGTGTCCGGGAGCTTTACTGCCGAATTGAGGTTCTGCCTAAAAAGGTTGCTCTGTACTTCCCTTGCAAGGGCAGCGGTGTGCTCCTCAGTACGGAGGGAGCATTTCGTGTTTCCGTTGACCGTTATGACACGGCGTGGTCCGGAAATCTTGAGCTTGAGGTAGGCGTAGTGCATCACCACATTGAATCGAGCGATGCGGTTCGTCCAAGCAGTGCATGATAGCCACTGCGGAAGGGGACGATGTCGAAGATCAACTCTTCGCTTCGGAAATTATCTGGGGATCCGAAGACCACTTCCAGCATGATTGAGCCCGTACAGCAGGCCTCTACACCTCGTATGACACCTTTAAAGGTGGTTTTTGTGGGTTTGATACCCATTTTGCGCACTATATCCTGATAGAGCAGGTTCAGGCTGCTGCCACCATCCATGAGGACTCACGTAAGGTGGAATCCATCAATAATTGGGTCAAGGACCAGTGTTGAACCGCCATGACGGATACTGGTTGGATGGTCCCTGCGATCGAAGGTGATCGAACAGGGCGACCATGGGTTGAACTTTGGGGCGACTGGCTCCATCACGTAGACGTCCCTGAGTGCATGCTTGCGCTCCCTCTTGGGGATATGGGTGGCATATATCATGTTCACTGTTTTGACTTGGGGGAAAGTTTGTTCTGTCCCCCTGTGTTTGGTGGTCGGGGTTCCTCATCATTGTCATCGCTTTGCGACCCTTTCTCCTTATTCTCGGCATTTAACTTGCCGACCTGTTTGAAGACCCAACATTCCCTGTTGGTATGATTGGCTGGTTTATCAGGAGTGCCGCGAATTTGGCATGGTCGATCTAGTATGCGGTCCAAACTAGACGGGCTCGGATTATTTCTCTTAAATGGCTTCTTCCGCTGACCGGACTTAGAGCCACTGAATTTGGCGTTGACCGTCGTGTCTTCGGTGTTGTCACCGTTGTTTCGACGCTTATGTCTATTGCGTCGGGGCTTGCCGTTGCTGTTTCTGGCTTCAGAAGTGCCAGGTTTGCTTGTATTGTTATTGCTACGGGCTAGCCAGCTATCTTCGCCCGCACAGAAGCGGGTCATGAGTGCCGTATGGGCTGACATGGACTTCGGTTTTTCCTGGCCGAGGTGTCTGGCCAGCCATTCTTTGTAGATGCTGTGCTTAAAGGCCGCTAAGGCTTCAACATCCGGACAGTCGACGATCTGTTTCTTTTTAGTTAAGAACCTAGTCCAGAATTTCCTGGCTGACTCTCTGGGCTGTTGAACTATGTGACTTAAGTCGTGGGCATCCGAAGGTCGGACGTATGTGCCTTGAAAGTTGTCGAGGAAAGCATCCTCCAAGTCCTCCCAGCTGCCAATGGAGTTTTCGGGCAGACTGTTCAACCAGTACCTAGCCGGTCCCTTGAGTTTGAGTGGGAGGTATTTGATGGCGTGAAGATCATCACCGCGGGCCATATGAATATGGAGAAGAAAGTCCTCAATCCATACCGTGGGGTCTGTTGTGCCATCATATGATTCGATGTTCACGGGTTTAAACCCTTCTCGGAAATCGTGTCCCATTACTTCGTCAGTGAAGCAAAGGGGGTGTGCGGTGCCTCTCTATTGGGCCAAGTCGTGACATAGCTCGGATGGAGTTCGTCTGCGGTCATCGGCTCAGTCGTGATTATGATTGCCACGTCCAGCCAGGTGGCTATCATAGCGCGTAGGGGCACGCCCCTGTGATCTGTAGATCGATCTTGTCTGACCTGCTCTGTTTTCCAAGTCATGCCGCAGGTCATGTGTATATCCTCGAGCTGTTGTATTTCTGTTTGTTCGGCGAGGTAGTGTGGGCTGGTGTTCAGCTCGAGGTGCTGCTTTGTCCCGGCCACGTGGTGGTCAGTCAGGCGCATTGTACCTTAGTAGGACGGGCTCCAACGCCTCATCATCAAACTGTGGTAACAGTTTGCGCTTCGGGTAGTTTTTGGTTGGGCGCTCGAGGCCATATTCCTTGGCTGCCATGACATTAGTCCATCTTTCATTGAGCATATCTTGATCAGCTTGAAGCTGCTGCTGCTTCTTTTTCAGGCTTCTTGCAATGGCAATTAGCCGGTGATTAAAGCGTTCCTGTTCGGCGAGCTCCTCTGGCACGATAAAATCTTCATCGTCCTTGGAGGGTGGAAGGTAATTACTGTCCTTCGCATCTTCATTTGTGGCCTGTTCATGAGGGCTGGCTTTCCCATCTTGCTGTTCATCCTGTTCAGAGGTTGGCTCAATGGGGTCTTCATTGTCTTCGGCGTCGTCCGGAGTATTGTTTTCTCCTGTGACGGTATTGTTGTTTTCACTACGGCGTGGCTTAGAGTGGTGCCACTGACGTCGGCGCTTTGGCTGTATCTCATGAGGTTTATCCTCGACTGGATTTTCATTGTCGCAGTTGTTTTCTTTGGGTGTATCCACCATGTATATGTCATACAAGGAGGTGGCTCCAACGCCCTGTAGGCGGTGGTTCCTGCTCCTCTCCGGCATCGTCGTCCATACCGTCGATGTCCTCGGAGTCGTAATCAAGCATGTCGGTTAAGTCATCGACAGTGGCTATAAAGTGGGTGGTGGGTGGGAAACGAAGTTCTTCATCATCTGCTTCCCATTCAAGCCAGACATAGTTCGACCGAGAGTCCCCCGACAAGGAGAGGCATTTTAATGAGTTTAACACATCGCCAAAAGGCGAGTGTTGGAAGATGTCCGCGGAGCTGAACTCCAAGATGGACGCCAAATCAGGTTCGATGGACGCGGATGCACGCGGTCCGGAACCCATGGCCGGAGACGAGTCCGAGGTTCCGGTGACACAAGCCCAGCTCAATGTTGGGCATGTGCGCGGCTCGAGCGCCGCTGAGTCTGCGGCTTCTGTGGTGGGGTTAAGCTTCCCATCTTCGGACGACGCGGTCTGCTCTGGCTCTAGGGCCAGAGCGGTCGCAGGCGCTATCTCCTGAGCGTGGCTAGATGATAGATTTAGGTCATGTTCATTGTGGTGGCAGGGGACAGCCGTCATGGGCTCAAATCCGTCGAAGATCAAGTCTCCACGGATATCGGCCACAAAATTCAGGCTTCCAGATCTGACCTGATGGCCAGGGCGTAGCTATCGATCTGCTCTAGACGGCCAAGCGAGTTGGCCCGCAGTGCAAAGCCACCGAATACGAATATCTGTCCGGGGAGGAAGGTCTCCCCTGGACTGCGTTGTTGTAGATAATTGATCAAGCCATGAAGCCTTCTGGTGACGATGCAGTGGAACTCTCAATGAAAGCACCAATGTCGGTGTCAAAAGCGACGGATCTCAGGTAGGGGCTCCCGAGCTATGCGTCTAAGGCTAATGGTAACAGGAGGCGGGGGACACAATGTTTACCCAAGTTCGGGCCCTCTCTATGGAGTTAATACCCTACTTCCTGCTTGATTGATCTTGATGAATATGAGTATTACAAGAGTTGATCTACCACGAGATCGTAATGGCTAAACCCTAGAAGCCTAGCCTATGAGATTATGATTGTTATGGCTAAACCCTAGAAGCCTAAACCCTCCGGTTTATATAGACACCGGAGGGGGCTAGGGTTGTACAAAGTCGGTTACAGAGAAAGGAATCTACATATCCGAATCGCCAAGCTTTCCTTCCATGCAAAGGAGAATCCCATCCGGACACGGGAAGAAGTCTTCTATCTTGTATCTTCATAGCCCAACAGTCCGGCTGTCCGAGGACCCCTTAATCCAGGACTCCCTCAATCATCCCTTCCTCTTTGGGCAAATACCAATGTAGTTCTAGCACACATCAAAAGGAATTTCTGGCGCCATTGTCGGGGAGGATCTTCAACATCAACCAGGTTCCTAATCACAAAACTCATCTCCTCGCAATTTACATTATTTGCCATTTGCCTATCGTTTTCCTCTCCCCCTCTTCACAAAAATTTGTCGTTTTATTCGCCCCTTTTCCGTTCGCCGTTTTCTCGTCAGATCTATTCGTGTTCTTGTTTCACTATGGCTAGTTTGAATGCTCCTCCTTTGTTACGAGACTTTGAAGTTCTATACTTCAAACAAAGACAAGGAGAAAATTTGAAAGATGTTTGGTATAGGCTTATGGAGTCTTACCGTGTTTGCAATCTAAAGGGAGATGCAAAAGAATTGCTTAGAAATTTGTAGGACAGGCTTTGCATCATAGACAACTCTTGGATTTTGCCGCAAAAGGGTATTTTATTGAGCTTGATGTCAATGCTGCCTATAAAATTTAGAAGGAATTTTGGGGGTACCACCACAAAAGAAAGGGTTTTTCTTCACCCTAGAGAGAGTCCAAATTTTGGACAAACTCAGTGATTTGCATAAACATATGGTTGAATTACAAAAATATAATGAACCTCTCAAACATCTCAATGGTAGTATCAATCGTATGAACACTTTGATTTCTCTTTACAATAAACGGTTGGATATTTTAGATCTCAAGATGGTTTGTTTTCTGGAAAATTTAGGGAAGCGCAAAGAGCCTCCCGGGTTTGAAAATACCCTAATGTGGCAAACATAACGGAGGGTAACACTTAGATCCTACGCGTTATGCCTAGCTAGGGGCGTAAAACGATAGCGCTTGTTGGGAGGCAATCCAATGAATAAAATTTATTTTTGCTTTTTGCTTTCTGTTCTTGTGTGTTAGCACAATTATGCTACTATTATGATTGTGTTTTTGTGTTTTAATAAGTGTTTGTGCCAATCAAGGCCTTTGGGAAGATTTGGGCGAAAGTTGATTTGATCTTGCTGAAAAACAGAAACTTTTGCGCTCACGAGATTATTTGTCATTTTTAACAGATGAGCAATATTGAGTTGATTCTTTTTGCAGACGATGAATAGAGAAATTTCTCACGTCCACCAATTTATTTCAGAACTTTTGGAGTCACAGAAGTATTCTAAATATTCATATTGCTACAGACTGTTCTGTTTTTGACATATTCTGTTTTCTTTGCGTTGTGTGCTTGTTTTGATGATTCTATGGTTTTCTTTGATGAGTTTTTGCCATAGAAAAGTTGGAATACAGTAGATATAATGAAAAAACAAAATAAGAATAGGTTTTATACAGTACTTATAGTAGTGGTTTGCTTTCTTATACTAATGGATCTCACTAAGGTTTTGTTTGAGTTTTGTGTGATTGAAGTTTTCAAGTTTTGGGTGATCTTACGATGGATGAAGGAATAATAATTAGCAAAAGGGTAAGCATGGGGATGCCTGAGGCACCCCAAGATAATATTCAAGAAGTAGCAAGCAACTAAGTTTGGGGATGCCCCCGAGTGGCATCCCCGCTTTCTTCTAACAACCATCGGTATTTTACTTGAAACTATATTTTTATTCGTCACATAATATGAGTTTTGCTTGGAGCGTCTTGTATGATATGTGTCTTTGCTTGTTTTGATTTGTGTTTTAAGTGTTGAATCCTTGCTGGACACACCTTGAGAGAACCAAAAATTATGCTATGCTTGTTCCTACACTTCACTTAAATTTTTAGAGCCATGGATTTGCTCTAGTGCTTCACTTATATCTTTTTGAGCACGGTGTGCCTTGTTATTTTTGAAGAAATGCTCTCATGCTTCACCTAGATTTATTTGGAAGTTAGTAATTTTTTAAGAAATTCTCTCTTGGTTCACTTAGATTATTTTAAGAGAAAGAAAAAATTATGCTCATGATCTTCACTTATATTTGTTTGAGCTTATCAAAAGCAACATATGAAAATAGTCCCAAAGTGATAGATATCCAAGGAGGATATAGTAAAAACTTTCATGAAGATCATTGGACAAAATAAACTTGATTCTTAGTAACGGTTTTGAGATATGACGATATGATATGTGAGTCATGTTGGTGAGTAATTGTGCTTTAGTAAGAATATTGATGTTAAGGTTTGTGATTTCCTATGCAAGCACGAAAGTCAATAGTTATGCAATGAAATTTATATCCTACTTATGGTGCATATTATTCGGTGTTACTTATGCTTAATGCTTGGGTACAAGATTTTTCACCTTTTGGTTGGTCGCTTCTCAATCTTTTTGCTAGCCTTCATTTTGCACTAAGTATGATCACTACTTGTGCATCCAAAACCCTTCAAACCAGTCTTGCCTTATGAGTCCACTATACCTACCTATATGCGGTATTTCCATGCCGTTCTAAGCAAATTTGCATGTGCCATCTCTAATTTTCAAAATAAATTTCTCTTTTGTGTGCTCTACCGCTCGCGAGGCGGTGAAGGGTGACCAATATTTTCCATGCTAGATGTGTTATTCTCACGATGAGTGTTTATTCACTTGTCATTGCACGAGAATACGACAAAGGTATTAGGGATACCCAGTTCCAAAATGAAAAATGAATTTACTTTATGTTTTCAAATAATAAATTACTTGGAAAGTGTTGGTATGGAGGGCACCCGTGGATACGGTTAGCCATGGAAAGTGAAAGTAATGGTAGAAAAAGGAATAAACTTTATTTTCTGTTTGGGAACCTCTTATGATGTATCAAGCATGGAAAGTATTGAGATCTCTAATTCGTTTTCGTTGGTGGGAAAAGTATGCATCTCAAAAAAAAATTTATCTATCAATTTAAGCTTTGAGCTTTGGCACCTCTACATATCCCTACTTCCCTCCGCGAAGGGCCTTTCCTTTACTTATGCAATTTTTATTTTGAATTTGAGTCTCCATATTATCTTATAAAGCACCAACTAAGGGGCACTATGATCGTATTTGAGCATTGGGTGTAGCTAATATTCGAGTTTGTTTCATGAATGGATCAATGATTGAGCACAATGGGCTAGGGATAACTTGCTTTAGTGTTGATATTTTGAAAGACATGGTTGCTTGTTAATATACTTGAGTATTAAAGTCTTCATGTCAAAACTAGACTATTGCTTTGAATCCTATAAAAGTCCATATGTCCATGCTATAAAGAAAAGAAATGTGATGAATATGTTAGGCAGCATTCCACATCAAAAATTCTGTTTTTATCATTTACCTACTCGAGGACGAGCAGGAATTAAGCTTGGGGATGCTGATACGTGTCCAACGTATCAATAATCTTTGATTGTTCCATGTTGTTATATTTTCATTCTTGGATGTTTTACAATTATTTTATGGTCATTTTATATCATTTTTGGTACTAACCTTCAGAACATAACTTGATCCAATAGCCATTAGCCCCCAAGTGCCAAGTTGAATACTTGTATTGAGCTTGGGACTTTGCAATCTAGTATTATATGAAAATTGAAGGTGCATTAGCCCCCAAGTATCAAGCGTATAAATTGTTATGCGGTTGGTACTTCAAATTCTTGGACCGCTTGTTTAAAGCTAAATATTGTCTGTATGCAGGCTGAGGTGAGAATCAAAGAGGACCGGATTGCCGATTTGCAGGAAACCTTGAAAACCCAACAGGCTGAAACAGACAAGGCAAGGGAAGAATTAACCAGCACCTTGAGCATCGCTGAAGAGCTGAAGGAGGGCTTCAAGAAAGAGCGGGCTGATTGGTCCACTGAGAAGACCGCTTTAACCAAAAGAGCTGAAAATGCTGAAGCCGCCCTTAAACCGGTGGTAGATGAGCTGACCGTCGTGAAGCGGCAAATACACTCCATGACCGCTGCGATCTTTGGTAAGCTCCTTTTAATTTTTGCGACAACTCGGGCCTGCTTATAATAACTCCGGTTTGAGATCGTCCTTGTATTGTTGCAGGTACACGCATTGGGCACTTAGGGTCAGATGTGCGGAAGAAGCTGAAGGCTGCCTACACCTTAGTTGAACAACTGTATACCGGAGCACAGAGGATCATTACCACAGCCTCTCGTAACAATCCGGCACCCTCTTTAATCCAGGACACTCTTAACAGGTTGTCAATGCTTCCTGCCCGGATTGAAGAGCTGAAAACATCTGCTGCTCGAACCGGAGCCATTAACGCCTTAATCCGGGCAAAGGCATGGGTGCCGGACTTCGATCCTGTGGAGGCGGCGCAAGGCTATCCCAGCCTGAAAGAAGATGGCTCCGAGTTTAATGAAGATGACTTGAGGGCAATAAACTGTGCAGTGCGTCCCTTGGCTTGTCAATTAGCTGAAGAGGCGGACTTGACACATTATCAAGCTCAATACAATGATCAGAACAAGCGGGTGCCTGCCCCAACTCTTGAAGCGGAGAATCTGATTCCTCCAATCCGTAAGCATACTTACGCTCCTGATATTGAACCGTCTTCTCTGATCCATGAAGAGGCTATCTTTCAAGCTTTAATGGGAATCGACTAGACCACTGTAGATTTCCAGCCAATGGATAGAGACGAGGAAGCTGAAGCGGCGGAGGGCGATGAGCAGGCTTGAACCGGAGGCCGGTTTAGATAGCTGTCTTTGGCATCCTTCCAAAATAACAATGATCTTATTTGGGCACCGTGTTGCCTTGTAATAGGATAGTTAATACTTCTGCCTTGAATATCCCTTCGCGCATAAGTACTGATGCTTTTGCTTTAAAACCTCAATTTATATTTCCTGCAATCAGAAAAAACTTGGGCTTCGGTGGCAGTTATATCGCCAGCCGGTTTATGATCTTGATATATATATATATATATATATATATATATATATATATATATATATATATATATATATATATATATATATATATATCAGCAATGTAACAAAATAGATGATACAAAGTACCTGCCATATCTGGGCATGAAACTGGCTTAGCCAGGCTTGAAGCGGAGGTTTTATAAACCATTACCATCAAAAAAAAGGGGGAGAAAACAACTCCCGTATAAACCGTACTGAGTCAATACGAGCCCCCCTGTTACTCCATGATGTTAACAGGAAAGGTAAACCGGGCATACTTCTCCGGATTAATAGGGAATCAAATCCATCGGCTGAACCGGAAAAAGGTGTTGTTGGCATAAAGGAAACACAACAAAAACAAAGAAAAACAGGCCATGAAAATAACATAGAAGCAAAGGCAATAATAAAGACCGTTTGCAAAAAATATGCTATATTGAGCTGATCAGATGGTGTTACCATGGTCGGACAGGACCAAGCCCCCAATAGGAGTGACAATGATTCAAGTCAGCCAGGTCCCCAAATGAAACCGTGGCATATATGCCAATCAAGAGGCGTGGCAATGGTTCGGGTTCGACCAAGCCCCCAAGTGATTTTGTGGCCTTAGGCCGATCAAGAGGCGTGACTGGTTCAGACTTGACCATGTCCCTAAGTGATCTGGTGGCTTTCGCCTATCAAAAGGTGTCGCGTTGGTTCGGACGCGACCAAGGCCCCAAGTGATATATAAAAAAGCAAAATTCAAGGGGTAAACCGGAGGCCGCTTTAAAACAGAACCACTCCATGTAACCATGCATGATAAGAAAGACGGAGACCCCGCTTTAGCTGCGGCTCCAGTTTTATTATATCAAAGATAATATATACACTGTCATAATATGTACATAGATAGAGCCAATGGCTCAAGTGTAGTAAGGCCGAAGATGAGCTATGTTCCACGGCCTGTTGGTCTCCTCCTCTAATGTGCGTGAGTCTTTATGCTCTCGAATATCAATCAGATAGTACGACCCGTTATGCAAATTCTTGCTGACCACGAAAGGTCCCTCCCAAGGTGGTGATAACTTGTGCATATCTGTCTGGTCTTGGACGAGTCGAAGCACCAAATCTCCTTCTTGAAATGTTCTGGTTCTAACCCGGCGACTGTGATAGCGACGAAGATCTTGTTGATAAATCGCCGAACGGGCAGCCGCTATATCACGCTCCTCGTCCAATAGGTCCAAAGCGTCTTGTCGTGTTGTCTCATTGTCCGCTTCAACATAAGCTGCCACACGAGGCGAATCGTGCCGGATATCACTAGGGAGAACTGCCTCCGTTCCATAGACCATAAAAAACGGCGTGTATCCTGTGGATCGGTTGGGCGTAGTATTGATACCCCATAACACAGATGGTAGTTCTTCAACCCAACATCCTGGTGTTCTTTGCAATGGAACCATAAGCCGGGGTTTGATGCCTCGCAAGATCTCTTGATTAGCCCGTTCTGCCTGCCCATTGGATTGGGGGTGAGCCACTGAAGATACGTCAAGTCGGATGTGTTCACGTTCACAGAACTCCTTCATAGCGCCCTTGGATAGATTGGTACCATTGTCAGTAATGATACTGTGTGGAAAGCCAAACCGGAAAATCACCTTTTTGATGAACTGCACATTTGTTGCGCATCACACTTATCTTGTGAGCTCCGCTTCAACCCACTTGGTAAATTTGTCAACCGCCACCAAAAGGTGGGTTTCTTATCCTTGGATCTTTTAAAAGGTCCGACCATATCTAGCCCCCAAGTTGCAAACGGCCAAGTTATTGGGATCATCCTCAATTCTTGAGCCGCACATGAGCACGCCTTGAAAATTTCGACAGCCATCACACCGCTTAACCAAGTCCTCCGACAAGATGCGCCGTCAACCAAGAGAACCCGTGATTTAAACGCCTTTGCCACGGAGACTTTGCACCGGCGTGGTGTCCACAATCCCCTTCATGGATTTCTCTTAAGATTTCACAGCCTTCCTCGGGAGAAACACAACGTTGAAACGCCTCGATATAATCGCAATGGTGCAATTCACCATTGACAATAAATATTGACTTGGATCGCCGGACTATCTGCCTGGCTAGAATCTCATCCTCTGGCAACTCTCCCCGGTTCATATACGCAAGATAAGGAACTGTCCAATCCGGAATGACATGCAGGGCTGCCACTAATTGAGCCTCTGGATCAGGAATAGCCAAATCCGCTTCACCTGGGATCTTGACTGACGGGTTGTGCAACACATCAAGAAAGACATTAGGCGGGACCGGTTTGCGCTGAGAGCCCAACCAGCTTAAAGCGTCCGCCGCTTCATTCTTTCGACGGTCCACGTGATCTACCTGATAACCCTTGAAGTGACCCGCAATATTATCCACCTCACGACGATACGCGGCCATGAGCGGGTCCTTAGAATCCCAAGTGCCAGACACCTGTTGAGCCACGAGGTCCGAGTCACCGAAGCACTTAACCCGTCTTAAGTTCATCTCTTTAGCCATCCGGAGACCATGGAGCAAGGCTTCGTACTCAGCTACATTATTAGTACAAGGGAACATTAAGCGGAGAACATAACAAAACTTATCACCTCGTGGGGAAGTCAATACAACTCCAGCCCCTGAGCCTTCCAATTGCCTGGATCCATCAAAATGGATAGTCCAATATGTGTGATCCGGCTTCTCCTCTGGTGCTTGCAACTCCGTCCAGTCATTGATGAAATCAATAAGTGCTTGAGACTTCACTGCCGTCCAAGGCACGTACTTCAATACGTGTGGCCCAAGCTCTATAGCCCACTTGGCAATCCGGCCAGTCGCCTCCCGGTTCTGTATGATATCACCCAAGGGAGCTGAACTGACCACTGTGATGGGGTGCCCTTGAAAATACTGCTTCAACTTCCGACTTGCCATGAAAACTCCATATACCAGCCGCCAATGCGGATACCTTTGCTTGGATTCAATAAGCACCTCGCTGATATAATAAACCGGCCGCTGAACCGGATATTCCTTGCCTGCCTCCTTGCGTTCCACCACAATAGCCACGCTAACTGCCCGAGCATTGGCTGCTGCATATAATAGTAATGGCTCCTTGTCGACCGGAGCCGCAAGAACAGGCGGATTGGCTAATTGCCGCTTCAAGTCCTCCAATGCTTCATCAATAGCCGGACTCCAGACGAATTGGTCTGTCTTCCTCAGCATTTGATACAAAGGGATAGCCTTCTCTCCGAGGCGGCTGATAAACCGGCTCAGTGCGGCGATCCGGCCCGCCAAACGCTGAACATCGTTGATACACTTCGGTTTAGCCAGGGAGGTAACAGCCGTAATCTTCTCCAGATTAGCCTCAATTCCTCTGTTGGACACCAGAAAACCCAGTAATTTTCCTGCCGGAACACCAAAGACACACTTGGCGGATTAAGCATCATCTTGTAAACTCGCAAGTTGTCAAAGGTTTCTTCAAATCATCCACCGCGTCTCCTTCGCCTTGACTTGACTACAATATCATCCACATAGGCGAGCACATTGCGGCCGATCTGTTTATCTGAGCAATTTCAGACACACCGCTGATAGGTGGCTTGGGCACTCTTGAGCCCGAAGGGCATAGATACATAGCAGAAGGCTCCAAAGGGAGTAATAAACGCTGTCTTCTCCTAGTCCTTAACCGCCATTTTGATCGATGATATCCGAATATGCATCCAAAAACTCAAACGCTCACAACCTCTTTGTGGCATCAATGATCCGTCAATGCGGGGAGGGCAAAGGATCCATTGGACAAGCCCTGTTAAGGTCCGTGTAATCCACACACATACGCCAAGTGCCGTTTTTCTTAAGAACCAACACCGGATTAGCAAGCCACTCTGGATGAAACACCTCAACGATAAAACCAGCTGCTAAAAGCCTGGCCACTTCCTCTGCAATGGCTTTGCGCCTTTCTTTGTTAAACCGGCGGAGAAATTGCTTTACCGGTTTATACTTAGGATCCACATTAAGAGTGTGCTCAGCGAGTTCCGTCGGTACACCCGGCATGTCAGAAGGTTTCCATGCAAAAATGTCCCGATTCTCACGGATGAACTCGATGAGCGCGCTTTCCTATTTGGGTCCAAAGTTGGCACTGACAGTGAACTGCTTGGACGAATCGCCAGGCACGAAGTCAACAAGCTTGGTCTCAGCTGCCGATTTGAACTTCAGATCCGAATCATGCTCTGTAGTTGGCTTTTTCAAAGGGGTCATGTCCGCCGGATCAACATTGTCCTTATAGTATTTCAACTCCTCCGTGGCATAGACCGACTCTGCATAAGCCGCATCACCTTCCTCACATTCCAAAGCAACCTTACGGCTCCCATGAACCGTTATCGTCCCCTTGTAACCCGGCATCTTGAGCTGCAAGTAGATATAACAAGGCCGCGCCATGAATTTGGCATAAGCCGGCCGCCCAAACAATGCGTGATACGGGCTCCGGATCTTCACCACCTCAAAGGTTAGTTTTTCGGACCGGGAATCATGCTCATCCCCGAAAGCCACGTCCAGAGCTATCTTACCAACAGGATATGCTGATTTGCCAGGCACCACACCATGGAACACTGTATTAGACGGTCTGAGATCTTTGTCTGTTAGCCCCATGCGGCGGAATGTCTCATAGTATAGGATGTTAATACTGCTCCCTCCATCCATGAGCACCTTGGCAAACTTATAACCTACCACCTGAGGGTCTACCACTAAAGCTAGCTGGCCCGGATTATCAACTCGGGGTGGGTGGTCCTCCCTGCTCCACACGATAGGCTGCTCCGACCAGCGTAAGTAACGTGGTACGGCCGGTTCAACAGAGTTCACTGCTCGCTTGTGGAGCTTTCGGTCGCGTTTATCCAAACTAGTTGTAAAAACATGATACTGCCCATTGTTCAACTGTTTTGGCTGGCTCTGATAACCCGACTGCTGCTGCTGCTGCGGACCGTTCTGATTATTCTAGTTGTTATGACCATACGATTGAGACTGAACCGAAGCTCCATCGTGACCCGCCCATGGAAATCGGATCTGAACCGCCACGACCCGCGGTCATACCGGAAGGCATTGGAGTTTTAAAACTCCTGCATAATATAACAATCCTTCCAAAGGTGGTTAGCTGGCGCCTCCTTCGTCCCGTGCTTTGGGCAAGGCTGATTCAACAAATAATTCAAACGGTCTGCGTTAGGATTGGGAGCCCCATTACGATTTGCCGCTTTTCCTCTGCGCTGCTGCCCCTGTCCTGTGCGTTAGTGTTGGCCACAAAGTCCATGCTGCCATCCGCCTTGCGCTTGCCTCCGTTTCCATGACCTGCCGGTTTGTCTTGTTGCCCTTGAGTTTCTATTCTTCTTTCCTTCCTCGCTTCATCATCATCGGCCTAAGGAACCTTGGTACTATCCGAATCAGCATACTTCACTAAAGCGGCCATGAGAGTTCCCATGTCATTACAGAACCGCTTCATGCGCCCCAATTTCAATTTTAAAGGCTTAAACCGGCAGTTGCCCTCCAGGGTTAAGATCGCAGAGTGAGCATTGATCATGTCAGACGAGTGCAAAACTTCCAAAACGCAGCGTACCCAATTGGTCGTTGATTCTCCGTCCTCCTGGACACAAGCCGCCAGGTCTACTATGGACTTGGGCTGCTTACATGTATATTTGAAATCCTGGATAAACCGGGCCCGCAACTAGGCCCATGAGCTGATAGAATTGGGCGGCAGGCTCTTCAACCAAGTATGGGCCATGCCTTCAAGCATCATGGTGAAGTATTTTGCACACGCGGTCTCATCCACATCTAGCATCTCCATGGCCATCTCATAACTCTCTACCCACGCTTCGGGAGATAAATCGGCTGTGTAATTTGGCACCTTGCGCGGACCCTTGAAATCTTTGGGCAGGCGCACATTGCGTAAAGCGGGGACTAAACAAGGCACTCCTAAAGCGGATGCGACCCCCGGTCCGGCGGAGGTGGTAGGACGAACCGGTGTAAGCTGGCCCGCATCATTCTGTGCCACTAACTCGGGCTCCCTTCGTGCCCGGGCCCGGTCCACCACATCCTGAGCATCGCGAACACCACCTGTCGGGTTATTGCCACGGGCCGCTTCACGGCCTCGCAAGATCGCTCGATATGGCGGTTCATCCATGCACTGCTATAGCTCCGGCTCGGGACGGGCGTGGATGAATCCGATCGCGGTATGCATTTAATATGCCTCTGTTGAATCAGCGCGGTCCGAAAAGTTCCTTAACCCGGCGTGTCTCTATCGCTATGAGAGTCCCTTCGACCGATAGCCTCTAATCGCGCGGCAATCGCAACAAGATTGTCCATAGGATTAGAATAATGACACGGGGTGTCTCGAACCGGCGGAGGAACCACAATGTTCTGTTGAGGAGGTTCCATCAGGCCGGGTTGGACCGTCGCCCTTCGCCCCGTGCTCGATCCGGTTTGCCTCCAGGTACTGCGGTGGATTACTGGGTCCATCTCCTGGAGTGTGAAAGAGATTTCGAGGGTCAAACCCTAACGGCAGGCGTGATCTGTGCTTCCGCTTCAAGACCTCCAGTGATGCGTTCTGGTCAAAGCGGCCCGCTCTGCGGCCATCCTGTCCTTTTCTGCTGCCAGATCCGCTTTGGCTTGTATAATCTGCTCTCTCACCTTTGCAATCTCTGCATCATGGGCCTCCTGATCCACCGGATTGGCCTCTTCCATAAGCGCGGCTAGTGCATCAAACAGATCAGATAGAACTTGAACCGGCGGGCGCGCAAGGCCTCCTGCCCCTGCTGCCGCTGCCGCTGCTGATCCGGATAGCATTGTTGTGGCGGTCGAAGAGTGATTCGCCGCCTGTGTGCCGGCCATGAATATTCCAACCCGGTTGATCTGACCTGGGGGGTCCGGAATACTGTCGCCATCGGACAGCCCCTAACCTGGTCATCTTGCAACTGGTACAGCGATTCGGTCTCTCCGGTCGAGGACTCGTCGCCGGAATAGATGACGGTCTCGCTACCGCGTTCTGACTCGTCCTCACGCTCTCCTCCGTGCATGACTCCAACGAGGACACGCTTCACGGCCGGTTTAGCCTGGGTAGATCTCGCACGCTGAGGCGTCTCGACGAGGTCGGTGCAGATGTCTGGCTCAGACCCAGGCTCACCGATCTTGCTGATGAAAACATGTATACCGCCAAAGGGGACCCGGTACCCGTACTCGATCGAATCGGCCTCGGGACCCCATCCTGCGCCGTCGATGTAGATATTGCCACGACGACTCTTGGTCATCCGGCCCACAACATAGCCTTCGAGTCCTTTGAGCTTGCCCTCCAAGATCGTCAAAACATCGTGCGATAGCCCCACGGTGGGCGCCAACTATCGTGGATTTGTCACGGCAGATGTCCTAGAGAAAGGACTTAGTCGTGGAGCCATCGCTACGGGTTAACTTGAAGGGGTTAAAGCGGACACAAAGACACGAGGGTTTATACTAGTTTGGCCCCTTCGATGAAGGTAAAAGCCTACGTCTAGTTGTGATGGAATTGATGTGGTCTCGATGGCTAGGGAGCAAACAAGCTTTGCTTAGGCTCGAGTTGTGGTTGTCTCTCCTGAACCGCTGCCGGGTCGTCCCCTTATATACACGGGTGGCGCCCGTCGGTCCATAGAGTCCCAACCGGTTCATACTCGTATCCCGGTTGGTATCTCTCTATTCCTATCTTACAATACAAGTTATACATCAGGCCGGTTTACGGCCACAGGTTCTAAACCGACTACAGGCCTTGGGCCTTCATCTGCTTACACCACTAATGAAGTTAACCCGGCCCAGGTAGGCCGGTTCATGCCTGGTGGTAATATCCCCAACAAACACCGTGTCCGGAGAGACCGAAATCCTCTCCTCCCATGAGGGATATGAGGAAGAGGAGGAGGAGGAGGTGGAAAGCAACTCCGCCCATAAGAGGAGGAGGAAAAAGAGGACGACCTCCGAAGACCCGGAGGGGGAGGCGCCAAAAAGAGGGAAGCTGTCCCTCTTGGACAGTTCAGACTCAGAGTCCGAAAAAGTCCCCAAGAGGCCATCCATGGTGAAGCCCGTGGCTGAATCATAAGTATTCAGAAACATCCTATTCATCTTCGGTCTTCCTGCTTCCGTTATGTAAGTTCTTTTGTTATTTGCCTTTCAGCCATCCCCGCGATGTCCTACACACTCCATCATCAGAGGGGAACTCCCTGCCGCCCAAGCACGAAGAGACTGACACGCCACTGCGAGCCCCCTCGCCTATCGCCATGGAGGACACCGAAGTGTCGTCCCTTAGGGCTTCTCCTGGCCGAGGAGGGGCGAACGAGGCCGTTGAGAAAGCGCCTGAAGTTAACACCTCGGTCGCCGAAGACCTTGGTGAGGCAACCCCCATGACAACCTGATGTAGGGTAGAACCCTATGGTGACGATCTTTCACGTTTGGAGTGGATCCTACGGGGAAACACGATGAACGAGCGGAAGAACACGAGGAAGAACATGGTGAGGAACAAGAGAAACTCACTAAACCAACAAGTAATCGATCACACAAGGGCTAGATCACCGAACACATAAGGTAGCACAAGATTCAAAATCAACAAAGAAAGGACACAAAGGTAGCCGTTCTTCTCCGAGAGGAGGTCTTGAATCCACGAGGGGATCTTCCCGTAAAGGGGCCTTGAATCCAAGTGGATCTTCTCCGAAGAGGCTGCGGTCTCTCACGAGGAGGAGATCCGATGGATGAGCGAGGCTCTATCTCACATATGAGCTAAATCAATGCTAACCCTAACTAGGAGGAGGTGCAGGAGTATATATAGTCTAGAGCCACGAAGGGGTATGTGAGGGCGAAGGGGTACATGGGCTCGGCCCATTACACTATGCGCAGACAGGGCGGTAGTACCGGACCCTTGGGCGATAGTACCGCTTGTAGAGCTTCAGCGGTAGTACCGCTTGGAGGTGGCGGTAGTACCGCTCGGGCGCCGCTCGATCACAGGAGTTTGTCGGGTTGAGCAGTAGCAGGGCGGATGCCGGGCGGTAGTGCCGCTTGGGTGGCCTCAGCGGTACTACCGCTTGGAGTGGGCGGTAGTACCGCTGCTCGAGCGGCTGTGTTCTCTTCCTCCTTCTCTTCCATGCTTGGCCTTGGTCCTTGGATTCTCCATGGTCGTCTCGGTTGTACCTGAGTATATGCAAGATCCATGCATGAGGTAGTAGCCATGTCTCACATGTAGAAAGTGAAGGTTCTGAGAGGAGCGAGTTCACCTTGTGTCCAATGGCGTATAGTTGAGGTCTCATCATAAGTCATCTTGGGGTTTGGAGAGTAGTTGGAGTGTACATGGGGATGAACGTGGGATGCACCGCATCATCTCCCCCCCTTGGGAAAGATCCGACCTCGGATCATGATCCTCATCACCATGGACACGGTTGTCGTAGACGGACTTGTAGTTGGACGAAGATCAAGACATGGCGCAATCCAAGTAGTCCAAGGTGTCGCCGGAGTGATAAACATGCAAAAAGAGCAAACACAAGCAACACTCGGAAATACAATGGTTAGCGCACACAAAGTGTCCATCATGTAAGAATGAGTCCGTGCGGCAAGATTGGTCGTGACAAAGCGCATGAAGCTTATCAAGATGATCTAGAATGAGATGCAAATCATTCATGGGAGGAAATGCAATCATTGTGCACACAAATGTGTTGTAAATATGAGCAATGCAACCACGGTGCAAAATGATGTCATAGTGAGACGGTTTATCAATAGCATGAATATGGCAATGGATGCTCGACGTGTGTATGTTATCATGCAATTGATGGTGGACAATATGATCATGATGTATGAATATGCCATCAAGGTAGATCATAACAAATTTGCTAAGGAAGTGCACAAGCTCATATATCATGGATGACATGGAAATACAAGATGCAACAAGGCAATCATAATGTGAGTCAATCCATGCATGAGGTGCAAACTTGTGGTAAGTATGATATGTCCATCAAGCATGACATGTGGGAGCACAATCAACAATTATGTAGGTGTGAGTGCAATGTGCCAAAGGAGTGTTGATGTACCAATGCTCGATGTCGTGGCATGAATGGAAATCCGAAGGTGCATCCAAGAAGTCCGAGCGCTCCTCAATGTAAACGTCCATAGAGCCAATCTCCAATGTCGCTCCTCCGTTCGTGAGATGTATCATGTAGACAACAAGAAGGAAACAACAATGAAAGAATGATCCATCCAATATGCGTATTTGAGGATGGCTCAAAGGGAAGGAGTTCACCTCAAGAAAGTTCCCAAAGATGTTGGAGTCGTACATCATGTATGCCTTCACATAACCAATATGTCGCATAACGGCACTGCCTTGTGAATCCTCTAAGATGAAAGAACATGATAAACACTCGGAAAAACAAATGAGGTTAGAGGACATGCAAAACCTATCATTCGAGTGGTAATATACCCAACAAGTGTATGCATCATGCTCATCATAAGAAAGGACAAGGGAGTATTGCATAGTATGGAGGCATATGGTGCAAGAACAACCAAATACAATAGGCTCAATCAAACAAGCATGCATCACAAGTACAGTGTCAAAGTTTCCAAGATCAATAAACATAGTATGGTTGCACTCAATACAAGGTGATATGAGAGATGCAACTAATGGAGACACGAGACAGTGATCATGGCAAATCAAGTGAGAGGCATGAACATATATGTCATCAACCCAAGAAAGCAAGTGATAGTGGAACATGGGTGATGCAACATAGCAAGCAATCATAGCGATCAAGTCAAGCAAGCTAGTAGTGCGAAGATGCAACGTACTAGAAGGAATCATGGCAAGCATGTCATGTGTGCAAATAGTGGGCATGAATAATTCACATGTCATAGCACAAGCATGAAAGCAAGATATGAGGAAAGTAGGTTCATGGTGTTGGCAAGAAGTCCTATGTAAATAGCAATGTAACATCATGACTCTCCCAACACAAGAATCAATAATAGCATGAGGCACATGATAAACATGGCAAAAGTAACAAGGATCTCCACAAAGCATGCAAATACACATAGGAATATCATAATGGTGCATCATGGGTAAATGCAAACAAGGGTCACAATTGCATGGCAAAGGCATAGAAGCAAGGTTAACATGCAAAGTGAACACGGGAAAATGAGCATAAGGTGACAAGTGGTAAATAGCCCATAGCCGTGTGAGAGACAAGTAAAAGAGATGCACGTAGTCGATGCGCAAAGAGAACAGTGGTAAGGACAATTCACGTGATCCCAAAGCATCGTTGCTCTCAAGAGCTCATTTCATCAACTCTTGGGATTGAGAGGTTGACGAGTATACATGAGTACCTACATAAAACAAAGACAAAGGAAAAATAGTGTGTGCATGGTATATGTACACATCATCCATCATGATGCGCACATGCATGTGTCGGTTAGCACAAAATAGCCAATGCTCAAATAAATGAGATGCATGATAGATAAACATGTCGTCCATCATGAGAGGTTTGTTATTATGTATGGCATAATGGAGACCCAAAGGATGTAATGCATCATGAGAAATATCTAGAGCATTGTTATTCATGGAATGCATAAGGTGCACGCAATTATGGGAATCATGTAAAGTATGGAATGCATCAAAATGTCCTAATATGTATGAGGAAACTATGGGGGTATCCTCATGAGCATGAGTAGCAACATCACATGGAGAATATTGACAACATACAAAACAAAGCATATTTAGAACAATGTGATCATGGCATGGCATAGTAGATGAATTGCGCAAATCATGTAAAGGAAGCATGGCAATATCATCACATGAAAAACAAAAGCCAATGACCATCATCTCGTCATCTATGCCATAAGTGCAAATGGGATTGATTTTAATGGGGCATGCATAGTTACTATGTTGAGATTTTAATGATGCAATATGGGAGATCTCACTCATAGCATATGACAAGTTCAAAGGATTGTCAAACATGATGTGACCAAAAGAATTTTCACATGATATACTATGGAGCATAGCATCACAACTAGGCAACTCAACATGCTCATCATCATATTCATCATAAATAGGTAAGTCAAGGCATGAAGAAGTCTCACTAGCATGAAACATAGGAATAGGTGGGTCAACATCATGGGAGCAATCATTGGTAAGAGAGTCCACTAGTGGTACAAGAGAAGCACCATCACCTATGTTACCTTTGGAGCGTCGCTCATGTGTTGTAGGTGAGGTGTTGAAGACCAAGTCATGGTAATCTTCATCTTGATGGAACCATGTGGGGGGTGCATCATCGTCCACCATGGCCATCGGTTTTCCCATTGGAGGGATGGACTCGTCGGGGTTAGGCATGTCGTCATGTAGGAGACCTAGCACCAAAGAAGAAAACACACTAGGAGTAGAGGTTAAGTCATTAGAAATCATAGTGTCCTCACGTGCCATGTCAACTACCTCACTCTCTAAGTGTTGTGGCTCACTCACTCCCTCAAGGTTGCTCTCACTCATATGGTTGGTGGAGTCACTCAAATGGGGCTCAACCTCACATAGGATGTGTGGCATGCTCTCATGTGTGGGGCTAGTGGTGGTCACACTCTTCCTCTCATAGGAAATGCTCTCAATGTCACGTATGCTGGAGTCACTCATGTCACTCATTGGGTGGTGGCTCTCCTCACATGACAAATGAGGCATCTCAACATATGTGGGTGTCAGAGAGATGTAAGTGCAAATGTCTCCATGCACGGTCGCGTAGCTTGACTCGGAGTATGAGTCCAATGTGGGCGCCATCTTCATGTTGTTGAAGAGGTTCGCGCTCGTCGCCGTGGTCGAAGGGGATGGCCCTTGCTCGACAGTCTTGTCACCATCTTGGTGTTGGAGGCCCATATGATGTGGCACCTCATAGCTCGTCTCCATGACTGAAGGGAGTTTCCCATGCTCGGCCATCTTCCTTGAGGGGCTTCCGAAGATGGAAGTGTCGCCCTCGCTCGTAGGTGGTCGCCTTGCACTAGATGAAGTCGTTGTGGGCGTACTCGTGGGAAGTAGGCGAAGATGTGTAGGACCTTGAAGTATGTCTAGAGGGGGGGGGTGATTAGACTACTCGACCAATAAAAACTTAACCTTTTCCCAATTTTAGAGTTTAGCAGATTTTAGCTACTTTAGGACAAGTCAAGAAATCATCACACAATTCAAGCAAGCATGCAAAGAGTATATAGGCAGCGGAAATTAAAACATGCAACTTGGAAGAAAGTAAAGGGAAGGGTTTGGAGGATTCAAACGCAATTGGAGACACGGATGTTTTGGCGTGGTTCTGATAGGTGGTGCTATCGTACATCCACGTTGATGGAGACTTCAACCCACGAAGGGTAACGGCTGCGCGAGTCCACGGAGGGCTCCACCCACGAAGGGTCCACAAATAAGCAACGTTGTCTATCCCACCATGGTCGTCGCCCACGAAGGACTTGCCTCACTAGCGGTAGATCTTCAGGAAGTAGGCGATCTCCTTGCCCTTACAAACTCCTTGGTTCAACTCCACAATCTTGTCGGAGGCTCCCAAGTGACACCTAGCCAATCTAGGAGACACCACTCTCCAAGAAGTAACAAATGGTGCGTTGATGATGAACTCCTTGCTCTTGTGCGTCAAATGATAGTCTCCCCAACACTCAACTCTCTCTCATAGGTTTTGGATCTGGTGGAAAGAAGATTTGAGAAGCAACTTGGGGAAGGATAGAGATCAAGATTCATATGGTAGGAATGGAATATCTTGGCCTCAACACATGAGTAGGTGGTTCTCTCTCAAAAATGGTAAGTTGGAAGTGTATGTTCGTTCTGATGGCTCTCTCCACGAATGAAGAGGAGGTGGAGGGGTATATATAGCCTCCACACAAAATCTAACCGTTACACACAATTTACCAAACTCGGTGGGACTGAATCGTTAAACTCGGTCGGACCGATTTAGTAAACCTAGTGACCGTTAGTGATTTTCGGTGGGACTGACATGCATCTCGGTGAGACCGATTCGGTTAGGGTTAGGGCATAACATAATCTCGGTAAGACCGATTACACAAACTCGGTGAGACCAATTTGGTAATAGGCTTTCCAGAGAGTTGGTCAGGTAAACTCGGTGGGACCGATTTGCTCTTTTCGGTGAGAACGAAATGTTACAAAAAGGAAACACAGAGTTTACACTGCAATCTCGGTGGGACCTATCGCTCACTTCGGTTAGACCGAAATGTTACGAAGGGAAACAGAGATATTGCAACCCCATCTCGGTGAGACCGAGATCCCTATCGGTAAGACCGATTTGCTTTGGGTTTGTGGCAGTGGCTATGACTTTTGGAATCGGTGGTGCCGGATAGGAAGTATCGGTGAGACCGATTTTGGCTTTGGGTTTAGGTCATTTGTGGATGTGGGAAAGTAGTTGAGGGTTTTGGAGCATATCACTAAGCACATGAAGCAAGATGCTCATTAAGCAACACCTCATCCCTCCTTGATAGTATTGGCTTTTCCTATAGACTCAATGTGATCTTGGATCACTAAAATGTAAAATGAAGAGTCTTGAGCTTTTGAGCTTGTGCCAATCCTTTGTCCTTAGTATTTTGAGGGATCCACTCTCATCATCCATGCCATGCCATTCATTGAGCTTTCCTGAAATAATTTTCTTGGAATAGTATTAGCTCAATGAGCTATATGTTGTTATTAATTACCAAAACCACCTAGGGATAGTTGCACTTTCAATCTCCCCCTTTTTGGTAATTGATGACAACATATAGATCAAAGCTTCGACAAATGATAATAAGATTGAATAACATTGTCGCTTTGAGAAGTATGTGATAAGCAAAGGCTCCCCCTAAATTTGTGCATGGGTTAAGATGTGCTTTGGACTGCAAATGCACAATGAATTAGGCTCATGGGTTACTCTTCCATGTCACATACATCTTGGTGGAGCGCTCAAAATAATAAACAATGAATACATGCACTCATCACCAAGCATAGTGAGTGATCACATAAGATAGATAGGATAATATCAAGCATGCATAAGTGTAGCTTATTATCAAACACATGATCATCAATGTCTCACAGGCATAGTATCTCAACCAAAAGCAAACAAAGTTTGAAAAACCACCAAATAAAGCAAGAGAGATCAAAAGCAGCACTCTCTCTCTCGAAGCCTATGATCTATACATTTTTCTCCCCCTTTGGCAACAAGTTACCAAAAAGTTCATAGAAAATGCATAGTGCTAGATTGACTCTCAGGCTTGATCTTCTATTGGTGGTGTCCTGATAGCTCCTTGGACGAAGGCTTCAGTTGAAGTAGAGGGTGCTGGAGTGGATGCTGGAGTTGGTTGCACCGAACCGAGGGGCGAGGCTGGTGCTGAAGTTGTAGCTCTAGTGTACATCACTAGCATTGCAACCGACCTCTGGACTCGGGCACTCTGGCAAACACATTGGTGGTTGTCTTGCCGCTCCTCTCTGCATGTCATCCTGCAATGCTCTACAACCGATCAATCTCGCCATTTTGACATCTAGATCATAGAATTTTTGTTCCATGATTCTCTCCAGGCTCTCCTGGTTTTGAGTTAGGGTGGCCAACCCTTTCTCAATCCTCAGAGTTGATGTTATCAAGTAACCAAGCTGCTCTTGTTTGGTTTTCAAGAAATACTCAGATGCCTCCTCTTGAGTTGGCATCTTGGCAGCCTTCTCCTGCTTTGCCTTCTCCTTCTTCTCCTGAGCTTGGACTGATTGTGGATCATCTTCATTCATGACAACCTCATTGTCGTCAAAGTCTGGATAAATTGGAAAATGTTCCTTATCCAAGTGATATTTCCCTGTGCCCATCTTTGAGTTGATCAATTCTTGAATCTGAGGTGCATAACCACAGCTCCTCTTCCGATCTGCTGCAGTCCTCTTGATTGTTTCAATGATCAGGATCATGACTTTGAACTTCTATGGCACATCAAACACATGAAACATGTTGATAGCATGCCCTCTGATCATGTTATGGTCACCTGACTTGGGCAATAGAGTATGCCTCAGAATCCAACTTATGGTTGCCAACCCTGACAGCAGAAAGTGAACTGATCCAAACTTGTGAGTCTCTACAGCCTTGTCTGGAATTTCCTTGTACATGTGAGCCATTGAATTGTGACCCAACTTCTTCTTCGCATAAATGTCCAGGTAATCCTCATTTTCCTTGGGGGCATTGATCAGACTTGCCCATTCTTCAACAGTGGACTGGTACCTTGTACCTTCAGACATCCAAACAATTCTACCATCTGGATAAAAGTGTGATGTGGAGTAGAACTGCATGATAAGCTCATCATTCCAGTTGGTGAACTTTTGTCCAACAAAATCTGCTACTCCACAAGCAACAAAGCTCTCCTCCACTCCAGGGTAGTGCTGCTCATTCTCCCTGAAGAATTTCCAGTCAACCCACCTCATGTCACAGACTATGGGCTTCTTGTCCAACAGAATGGTCTCATAAAAGTCCTGCTGTTCCTTTGTGTGGAACCTGTAGTCAACAGCAGTTCTTCTTCTTGAAGCATATGGGTCTTCCATCCTCCACAGTCTCAGCCCTGAATCCTTCCTGATTCTCATGTCCTCAGCCACAGGATGGGCATCGCTTGAGCTTTCTAAGGACTTGTCCATCTTCATCTTCATCTTCTACAACATTGAGCACTGGGGCCTTGTTCTTTTCAGCAGATGGAATACTCCTAGTGTTCCTCTTTGGAGCTTGCTTGGCCTTGGAGGCAGCTTTGGGTGCATCTTTGGGCTTTGATGTTGCAGCCCCTGACCTTATTGTATCTCCCATAAGCTTAGCTGCCTTAGGTGCTGGTGCAGCATCCTCTTCCTCTTCTTCAGAATCCCTTCTCATTGAGGGCTTTCCAAGGACCTTGGCAGTTGTGGTTCTAGCTCTTTTCTTTTTCTTGTCCTGATCACCATCATCCTCTGATTCAATTGTGAACTTCATAGTTGCACCAGTGGGGACCTTCTGAGGTTTTGATGGTGCTTCTTTCCTTGCAGGTGCCTCTTTTGGTTGAGCCTGAGCTGGCACTTGAGTGGACTTCCTGGCCTTTGGCATTGGAGTCCTCTTGGCAGGGACTTTCTTCTTCAGACCTGGCTTTGTGCTCTGTGCAGAGCCATACTCTTTCTTGAGCACCACTTTCTTGGAAGTGGCCTCATCTTCCTCAGCTTTGTAATCTTCATCCTCAGAATCTGAAGTTCTTTTCCTCCTTTGCCTAGTAGCAGCCTTAGGCAAATTGCTAGGAGTACTTCTTCTCCCATCATCTGAAGTTGAGGGACTAGTGCCCTCACTCAAGTCCATGTGCTCTTCTCGACTGTTCGTCTGTCACTTTGATCGACATACCGCAAAAAGCGATCTGACCTCGTGAAGAGTTATAGATGAGATAGAAAAGATGAGCATCACAAAATGCGAGATTTTTTCAAAAGAATGATTCAAAAGTTCAGTTTTAGTTTTCCACGAAAGCATTTGGATCAACCGATTTTCAAACTCGGTGATACCAAAGCAGTTTTGGAACCTAAATCGATGATCTCGGTTGGACCGAGTTTCAGTTGGTGGCACCGAGACCGCTAGGGTTTCACAGAATCTCAAATCGGTCGCACCGATTAGTAATTCTCGGTCGACCGAGAGTCACTAGTGCAATGGCATACTCCAAATCGGTGAGACTGAGTTTTTCAACTAGGTGGGTCCGAGATGGTTTCGGCGGAAACCTAACCCTAAAAATTTGAATCGCATCTAATTTATGGATTATTTTGGCTGGATAGAGCAATTTCAATCGTGGCAAGATTTGATAAAAATACATTGTTCTAGGAATCATACGTGGATAGCACAAAGATCAAGTCCATACCCTAACTTGGCGGTGGACTTGCTACGGCGGGGACGAATTCCGCTAACGGTGGCGAAGACCAGCGACAGGAGGCTGCTGGCGACGAGGAGACGATCCGGAGACCACAGTGGCAGAGCGAGCTGTTGCGCGGGCGAATGGTTTCGGAGAAATTTCCAAACTTTTCCCGTGGCTATATATAGCCCGACCCTGTCGGTGTGACCGAGTGGAACAACTCGGTGGCACCGAGATGCATAACTGTGTTTAGTTACAGCAAATCGGTGAGACCGAAAAGTTCAAATCGGTTGCACCGAGATTGAAAATTCAGATCAACTTGATGATCACGGTAGGACCAAAATGGAAGAATCGGTCAGACCGAGAATCACAAAGAGGTTTTGGAAGTTTAAGTCTATGACGAATCGGGGACTCCGAGTGCTCCTCACACAGAGTGGTTCGAATCTGACTTGATCAAATTTTGTGATGTACCATGAATAGAGTTTGAGATGAGAAAAGCATAGATAGCTAAAGAAGGTTCTTAGGCATTCTTATCCATCCACTTGGCAAAAAGAAAAGAAACTAAACAATCAAAACAACAAGTGGATGTCCTTGAATGAGTAAAATATGCACCAACATGCTCACACAATAAGATAGCAAATGAAATATGTGGCAAGGCATGCACAACCAATTCTAGCATCTATCAAGCAATTGGCGATGACTAGGTCATCTATATATGAGTATATTGACTTAG
Source organism: Aegilops speltoides (assembly GCA_021437245.1). Classification (NCBI taxonomy): domain Eukaryota; kingdom Viridiplantae; phylum Streptophyta; class Magnoliopsida; order Poales; family Poaceae; genus Aegilops; species Aegilops speltoides. Next base: position 260,799,310 of record CM038143.1, read on the forward strand.
GAGTCAAATGAGAACATTTGATCATAGGTCATACTCATTGTTTAAGCTCAAGTGGGGTTACCAGTTTTACATAATGCATTAATGTGTTCATACCATTAGAGTTGCTTTGACTCAATTCTTAGAGTTAAGCTCCCCCTAGATGTGATATCCCCCCTTAGAGGGATGAACTAACCTTGGGTTTTGTCGATGATGACTCCATGTGGGTGCTGAAGATGTGGATGCTCAATGTTGGTGTAGATCATTTGGAGCAATCCTTTGGAGTGGGTTGCACTTTCAACTTACCTACATGGGTTAGTCCCACAAGGAACAAACAAGAATATCCATAGACATGGAGTGATGTACACACAAGATGATGTCCATGAAATCATTAGGTTACCTTGTCCCTTGCCTTACCAACATGAGGGTTTGTGACTCCTTGAACTAGTGCAATATGTGGAGGTTGATTGCACTTGTTCTTGCCAAAATGATATGAGTGAAGAATGTTGGTGGAGTCACCCTCAAGAACTCTCTAGTTCTTCTTCTTCGGGATCCACATCATCTTGATGGGAATCCTTGGAGTTGTAGTTGTACTTGATGAAGTGGAACTTGAAGTAGTCTTGGGGACCCACTTGAACGAGGCTTTAGGTGCTTCTTCAAATGCATCAATCTCTTCTTGAAGCTTGTCCTTGCCTTTGTTCTTGTGGTCTTGTGGTGGAAGATCATCTTGAGCTTGTGTTCCCTTGAAGGAAGTAGGATCATACTTCTCTTGTTGAGGAACAAACTTCTTCTTGGGGTATTGATCTTCTACCCACTCAACTCCATTGGCATTGAACTTTCGTTCAAAACCAACACCTTGATTCTTCCGGTGCCTTCCTTGCTTGCGTACAATTTCCTCGAATTGCTTACTCCCGGTAAGGCTTTTGTAAACACCTTTCGCTATAATTCCCTTCAATAAGCTATTTTCTTGCTCAAGTGTAACTTGGCTAAGAGAATCATTAGTGGAATCAAGAGAACTACTAGAAGCAACAATATTGGATTTGACATTATTATTGTTACTACTAGAGGAAGTATCTTTCTTGTACGTGTTATTAGACTTGACTTGAGGCATGTAAGTAGATAAGAGTAAACGCTTGGCAATGTAAGAAGAACTTTTCTTGCGGAGATCATCGTTGATTGCTTTTAAGAACTCATGCTCTTGCTCAAGATTGAGCTTTTCAAACCGTAACTTCTCATGAGCCCTTAAAAGTTCTCGATGATCTTCGTAGATAGTTTCATGAGCTAACTTAAGAGATTTTAGTTCTTTAGTTAGAAGCTCAATCTTCTCCTTATCATTGTCATTCGTTTTATCTTGATTAGCATGATTAATTGACGTTTCATCATAGTATTCATCACTAGAGGTGTCAACAAGTAAATCATCATCCACAAGCAAGTCATCTTCATCACTATTAAAATCAACATACTCGGGATGTGTTACCTTTGGACCTTTGGCCATTGAAATCAACATACAAGTGCTAGTCCGGCAACACCTTCATCTTGAGTATATTCGGAGTCGGAGTGATAGCTTCTCTCGGAGTGATTGTCGGAGTCGGAGCCGGAAACCCATTCACCAACATGAGCTTGATGTCTTCGTTTTGTGTAGCTCCTTGATGACTTATCCTTCCTTTCCGAATCCTTGCTTCTCCGTGAGGGTCTTCGTTCATAACGATCATCTCTGCTCCTCCTCTCTCTTGGTGGTGATTCTTCTCTTTGCTCCTTCTTCTTGGAGAATCTTTCTTCTTTTGTAGGGTGCCGTACACTCATTGAGTAGTATCCGGGTCTCCCACAATTGTAGCAATTGCGCTCTCGACTAGAAGATCTTTTGTGATTGTAAGACCTTGATTTGGAGCTTCTTTCTTTGCTTCTACTCTTGTAGAATTTGTTGAAGTTCTTCACCATTAAGCTCAATTCTTCATTGAAGGTTTGTTTCTCACTTGATGATGTGGGGGCTTCACTTGAGGCTTTGTAAGCACCACTTGACTTGTTGTGAAGTTCCTCCTTATCCTTGAGTGACATCTCATGAGCAACAATTCTTCCAATGACTTCCGTTGGCTTGAGATCTTTGTAGTTTGGCATCATTTGAATCAATGTGCACACAGTATCATGCTTTCCATCCAATGCTCTTAGAATCTTCTAGATGATGAATTTGTCGGTCATCTCTTCACTCCCTAAGCCGGCAATCTCATTTGTGATAAGAGCAAGCCTAGAATACATTTCAGCGACACCTTCACCATCCTTCATTTTGAACTTGTCAAGCTGACTTTGGAGCACATCCAACTTGGATTCCTTGACGGATTCGGTACCTTCATGCATATCAATCAAAGTATCCCAAATTTGCATTCTCAAGACAGCTGATTTTGTTGAATTCTTCGGGGCACAATCCGTTGAAGATGATATAACAAGCTTGAGCGTTGTATTGCAGCATCTTCAATTCTTCCGCATTAGCTTCACGGTTCGGTTCTCTCCCATCGAAAAATTCACCTTGCCAGCCAATACAAATAATTGCCCAAACGACTGGGTTATGTCCAAGAATATGCATTTTCATCTTATGCTTCCAACTAGCAAAATTAGTACCATCAAAGTAAGGACCTCTACGGTGATAATTTCCCTCGCTAGACGCCATACTCTCCTAGGTTGTGAAGCCAAGGCTATGACCACCAAAAGCTATGGAAATCAAAGCAAATGGAGACCAAAGCTCTGATACCACTTGTAGGACCTTGAAGTATGTCTAGAGGGGGGGTGATTAGACTAGTTGACCAATAAAAACTTAACCTTCTCCCAATTTTAGAGTTTGGCAGATTTTAGCTACTTTAGGACAAGTCAAGCAATCATCACACAATTCAAGCAAGCATGCAAAGAGTATATAGGCAGTAGAAATTAAAGCATGCAACTTGCCAGAAAGTAAAGGGAAGGGTTTGGAGGATTCAAACGCAATTGGAGACACGAATGTTTTTGGCGTGGTTCCGATAGGTGGTGCTATTGTACATCCACGTTGATGGAGACTTCAACCCACGAAGGGTAACGGCTGCGCGAGTCCACGGAGGGCTCCACCCACGAAGGGTCCACGAAGAAGGAACCTTGTCTATCCCACCATGGCCGTCGCCCATGAAGGACTTGCCTCACTAGCGGTAGATCTTCAGGAAGTAGGCGATCTCCTTGCCCTTACAAACTCCTTGGTTCAACTCCACAATCTTGTCGGAGGCTCGCAAGTGACACCTAGCCAATCTAGGAGACACCACTCTTTAAGAAGTAACAAATGGTGCGTTGATGATGAACTCCTTGCTCTTGTCCTTCAAGCGATAGTCTCCCAAACACTCAACTCTCTCTCATAGGTTTTGGATCTGGTGGAAAGAAGATTTGAGTGGAAAGCAACTTGGGGAAGGCTAGAGATCAAGATTCATATGGTAGGAATGGAATATCTTGGCCTCAACACATGAGTAGGTGGTTCTCTCTCATAAATGGTAAGTTGGAAGTGTAGGTTCGTTCTGATGGCTCTCTCCACGAATGAAGAGGAGGTGGAGGGGTATATATAGCCTCCACACAAAATCTAACCGTTACACGCAATTTAAAAAACTCGGTGGGACCGAATCATTAAACTCGGTCGGACCTATTTAGTAAACCTAGTGACCGTTAGTGATTTTCAGTGGGACTGACATGCATCTCGGTGAGACCGATTCGGTTAGGGTTAGGGCATAACGTAATCTCGGTAAGACCGATTACACATACTCGGTGAGACCGATTTGGTAATAAGCTTTCCAGAGAGTTGGTCAGGTAAACTCGGTGGGACCGATTTGCTCTTTTCGGTGAGACCAAAATGTTACAAAAAGGAAACAGAGAGTTTACATTGCAATCTCGGTGGGACCGATCACTCACTTCGGTTAGACCGAAACGTTACGAAGGGAAACAGAGAGATTGCAACCCCATCTCGGTGAGACCGAGATCCCTATCGGTAAGACCGATTTGCTTAGGGTTTGTGGCAGTGGCTATGACTTTTGGAATCGGTGGCGCCGGATAGGAAGTATCGGTGAGAACGATTTTAGCTTTGGGTTTAGGTCATTTGTGGATGTGGGAAAGTAGTTGAGGGTTTTGGAGCATATCACTAAGCACATGAAGCATGAGGCTCATTAAGCAACACCTCATCCCTCCTTGATAGTATTGGCTTTTCCTATAGACTCAATGTGATCTTGGATCACTAAAATGTAAAATGAAGAGTCTTGAGCTTTTGAGCTTGAGCCAATCCTTTGTCCTTAGTATTTTGAGGGATCCACTTTCATCATCCATGCCATTCCATTCATTGAGCTTTCCTGAAATAATAGTCTTGGAATAGTATTAGCTCAATGAGCTATATGTTGTTATTAATTACCAAAACCACCTAGGGGTAGTTGCACTTTCAATATGCCATACGTCCAAAGGTGAAAATGCCTTGATAGCACTTGGCGAAGATGCCAAGGTGGTTGTTGTAGCCGTAGCACCGTCTTGGTGGTTGTCGTCTCGCGGTCTTCTCTTTTGCTCGTGAAGCTTGGACTTGGCGTGAAGTAGGGCTTGTTGGTACTTGTGCACTTGCGCTTGTGGAGCATATTCATGATGATGATGTCGTTGTCGTGCTTGAGCTCGTAGGCGTTCGTCATCGTCATGCACATGTTGCTTGGAGGTGACTAGCCCTTCATGACGATGTTGATCATGAACGTGATGGTGGTCTCCATGTAGATGTGGACAAGGACGATTTGCACTTGTATCACTTTCGCGCTCCGAAGACTTGTGTCTTGAATGTCACCGCCTTAAAGATGATGAAGGGTAAGTATACTTGAGCAAGGTCCGAATCTCCTCCATCCTTGCATCTTGCTCCTCTTTATGTGCGACAAGCTTCTTGTCGATGTAGTCCCTTCTCCTTGCTTCGGAGTGACAAATGTCGATGGAGATGTTCTCGATGTGCTCTCTCAATCTTGATTGTGCGCCTTGCATTTGTCGTTGTAGATCGAAGATGGACGCTTTGTTGATGTAGTTGTTCACGCCGTCGTTGTTGTCGTAGACCAGAGATGAAATGCCTTGCCTATCCATCACAAGACTCGAGCAAATATGAGTGGGATAAAGAGAAGAACTTATACCAATGTACCTTGACCGATGTTGACAATGAATCAAGTTCACTCAAATGCGGAAAATGAAATAGCACTATTGGTACCAATTCTTGTCGGTTCTCACACCTACACAAGTAAAGCTTATGGAGAAGCTCGGTGAGGATATTGGCACAAATATTTAATGCAAAATGTTAGCAAGAGTCAATAATGTTGAAAGAGATTCACAAATTTGCAAGTGAAACAAACAGACCAATAGCAAAGAATGGCACACGGAAACACACACACGGATAGATAAATGGGGTCGTGCAACCAAGGAATGAGCACAAAATGTGGAATCCACGGAAAATGCTCGTGTTGCACAACTCAAGAGAGACGCTAGCACGATTGCTCAATAGGCGGATACGACACTTGTGCACAACCTACAAGATGCAAAATGGATAAACTTCTATCCCAAGTATGCTATGTATGTATGGTTCCCGGTGTTTCTCTCAAGATGATCCAAGATGATCGTATATGACAATCTTATGTGCAATGTGGTATGATGCTATGGCACTTGCTTACAAGCTTCTTTCCTCTCTTTCTTTTGCTTAAAAGCTTTATTTCTTTTTCTTTCTATGGCAACTTTTGCACAATGTACAAACCAAGATAGCAATTATGTATATGCGGGAACAAACTTGTGACACAAGATATGGTACCAATAAATGCACCACGATGATATGGTATGTATGCTATGGGAAGTATGATCACTAATTGGAAAAGTAACGTTGCCGGCAATACTCAAATGGCTAGTCTCGATAGGCAAGTAACGCAAAATGGGCTAGGGGTTAACAATGCAATCGCAAGGGAATATACAATGGTGTCGTCGAGGTTACCGTCCTTTGCGGTGTTCTTGATGTAGATACCAAGATGATGGAGACTCGTCCCTAAGTAGCAGAAACACCTTAGGAAACGGAAAAACCGCGAACTCAAAATCTCAAATGACAAATATCAAATGGTGGTAGCGGAAATCGGTGGTGGTTTTGCACTAGGCAAATGCGGAAGTGGAATGATGGATATACACGTGTCTGAGTTGAAGTTGCCGTCCCTAAGTAGCCGAAACACCTTAGGAGACACAAGCCACAACTCAAACAAGCTCAAACAACTATTGGGTTAAGTTGGGGGTGGCGGAAGTGTATGGTGGACACGCCTATGTGGAAGTGGTGGTGGTGGTTGATTAAGAAGCAATCGTCCCTAAGTAGCCGAAACACCTTAGGAGACTCGAATCACTACTCAAGCAACCACTAATGCTATGGTGAACAAAATGGGTTAGGTTGCGGAAGTCGGTGGTGGTTATGCGGATGATATGGTGTAAGGCCTAGGCAAACTTGCCAAATTTCGAAAGTTTGATGGATTCAAATGGTGTTGGTAGTTTTTTTGTGGGATGGGGGATGTCAATATCTTCAAAACGAGCTAAAGAACGTCAAAATCGGAGTTCGGATGAATTAGTTATGGCCGAAACGGTGAAACTCGGAACGCTGAAACTGGGAGGGGCGGTAGTACCGCTTGGGGGGCGGTAGTACCGCTTGTCGTACTCAGCGGTAGTACCGCTCGGAGGGGCGGTAGTACCGCTCGTGTCGGGATTTTTCGCAGATCGAATCGGAGCGGAAATGGATGATTTCGCGGCCAAAATTGGATGGATTTCGTGGATGGGAAGAGGGGAAACTTGGGGGAATGCTAAATCCACTTCAAACCAAGCAAATCCACGGATCAAAATCAACAAAACATCATCAAACCAATAAATCACAAACAAATTTGGGGGCTATTTTTGGTGGGGATTTTCGGATTTAGGACGAAAACAACAAAATCAAGCTAGAAAACACGGGGTAGGGGCTCCAAAAACGTGATCAACGTGGCTCATGATACCAAGATGATGTAGGGTGGAACCCTATGGTGACGATCTTTCACGTTCGGAGTCGATCCTGTGGGGAAACACGATGAACGAGCGGAAGAACACGAGGAAGAACACGGTGAGGAACAAGAGAAACTCACTAAACCGACAAGTAATCGATCACACAAGGGCTAGATCACTGAACACATAAGGTAGCACATAATTCAAAATCAAAAAAGGAAAGATACAAAGGTAGCCATTCTTCTCCGAGAGGAGGTATTGAATCCACGAGGGGATCTTCCCGTAAGGCCTTGTTCGGTTGCGTGCGACTCCGAGTGGATTGAAGGGGTTTGAGGGGGATTTAAACCTCTTGTAAGTCAAAATACAAACCAATCCTTGCCAATCCCCTTCAATCCTCTTGGGGAGAGGATTAACCGAACAAGCCCTAAAGGGGCCTTGAATCCAAGTGGATCTTCTCCGAAGAGGCCGCGGTCTCTCACGAGGAGGAGATCCGATGGATGAGCGAGGCTCTATCCCACATATGAGCTAAATCAACGCTAATCCTAACTAGGAGGAGATGGAGGAGTATATATAGTCTAGAGCCACGAAGGGGTATGTGAGGGCGAAGGGGTACATGGGCTCGGCCCATTACACTGTGCGCAGACAGGGCGGTAGTACCGGACCCTCGGGCGGTAGTACCGCTTGTAGAGCTTCAGCGGTAGTACCGCTTGGAGGTGGCGGTAGTACCGCTTGGGCGCCGCTTGATCACAGGAGTTTGTCGGGTTGAGCAGTAGTAGGGCGGATGCTGGGCGGTAGTGCCGCTTGGGTGGCCTCAGCGGTAGTACCGCTTGGAGTGGGCCGTAGTACCGCTCGTTCTGGAGCGGCCAGGTTCTCTTCCTCCTTCTCTTTCATGCTTGGCCTTGGTCCTTGGATTCTCCATGGTCGTCTTGGTTGTACCGGAGTATATGCAAGATCCATGCATGAGGTAGTAGCCATGTCTCACATGTAGAAAGTGAAGGTTCGGAGAGGAGGGAGTTCACCTTGTGTCCAATGGCGTATAGTTGAGGTCTCGTCATAAGTCCTCTTGGGGTTTGGAGAGTAGTTGGAGTGTACATGGGGATGAACATGGGATGCACCGCATCACAACCTACGGTGGGGAGCCCCAACAATTCGGCCCCCTCCCAACATCGTTCCGGAGACCAACGTGGCTCCGGGATCGGATAAGCGGCCCCTTCCAAAGAGGGGGCAGGAGCAGCAGCCTCCATTAATCCGAAGGCGCCTCATGCTCTGGAGGAAGCACTGCAAAGTGCTTCCGTCATGGAGGAGCCCCGCAGAGGGTGCGGTTATGGAAAAGGTTCAGTCTGCTAAAAACTGACTGAACGAAGCCTTCTGCAGCCTACTGACATGCTTTGAGGTATGCGACGTAATGTTCTAAAAACTTTTCATGTGAAAGAATAAACTTGTCTATAGACAGTAGCCCCTGAGGCTCTGTCTGGTTTATAAAAAACCAGACAGAAGATCCACATAATAATCTGGATAGTAGCATACTGTGCTACCTTTGTAACATGCCTCCATGTTGGAGGCTACCTCCCATGCCGCAGAAGTTTCCGAACTCAATCGGAAGCTTCGAGTGGCTGATGAGTACTCGACCGCATCAACAAGCGGTTCGAGGGAACACAATGTATGCAGACAATGTTAAAAAGGAATTTATTGTCATATCGGAAGCGAAATGTATATTGAGATGTTAACACATGGAATTCTTTGATTATGATCATAGGTGGTGCAGCCGAGGTTGAGAGCCTCAAAGATGCCATTGCCCAAGCCAAGGAGGTAGAGGCAAATAAGGTTGCCGATGATAAAGCGGCTGCTGAGCTAGAGGTCAAACAAATCACCTGCCACCAACATGAAGCTCGGGTGGCCGAAGTCGATCAGGAGCTAAAGGATGCCATCAGCAAATGCAAAATTTTGGAGCAGAACTTCGGACCAGTCGTCCGAGCTTGCAAGGGTCTCCATGATGCCAAGGAGGCGCGAATCGAGTCCCGGAGTGCAAACAAGGAGATCCATCAGGCGAAACAGATAGCCGCTGGTAAGGCCTTTCTCTTGCAGAGTATCTTTGGAGGGATGAGGTATACCTTGCTTACCGAGTTTCGAGTTCTCCAAGTGCGTATGTGGATCTTCCAAGGAGCGTCGCTGATGCCGCATAGTTCTTTCGAGCCCAGGAGGGGAACTCAACTGAGAAGCTGTTTTGGTTGCAATTTCTTGCATCACAACACCCGACGCCTCTTAACGACCAGATGAAGTAGCTGACGGAGCTACATAGGGTGGCCGGGTTCGCCATGAAGGATCTAATACTCAAACTCTGGCCAGCCGAGCCTATTCCCAATAGCTACTTCAGCCTAGTGAAGCGGCTTGTCGATGCGCAGCCGCGGATTGATGTTGTAAAGCGTTCGGCCTGCATAGAGGGTGCCCGGATGGCCATCGCCCGCGTCAAGATGCAATGGGTGAAGATGAAGGCCACAGAAGTGACGACTGTAGGTCTCCCGAAGGCAAAGATCATCGCAAGCCAGAGAGGTACTTCGACGACGTCCTAGAAGGAGCCCAAGTAGTAGAGTGCCAATGTTCTAAGGATGTGATGTTTGATTGAATGTGTTTGCATTGTACAAACCATGTTATGAACCCGTGCTGTAAGATATCTATGCTTGCGCCTTTTGTTTCCATTAATTTTTCCTCCTGTGCGGCCGTTTATTGTTATATTTCTAAAAGTTGCTAGTCGTCGGTTTCAACCCCCATGTAGATGCTACAGGGGTGTTCTACATAACGCGTGACCACACTTTATCCAACGTCTTGGTCCACAAAGGAGGTGTCCGCGGGTGAACTAGGCAATAACGTGTGACCACACTTTATCCAACATCTTTGTCGGTGTACTAAGGTAGGGGTACCTCAGTACCCCAACTTGTGCACGGGCAGCCGCAGCTCCCCGCAGCTGGATCCACCACATGCTTGCCGGAGACCATTCTGCCCATATCAAGCCATTCAAGAACAAAGTGTACAAGATAGAAGATCAAGGCCCCGGCAAGAGGAGCTTGCCGGAAGGCCGCTCTGTGCTCAAGATTACATCACTATGCAAGCCCTGGCGAGAGGAGCTCGCCGGGAGACTAGAAGATTACTGCAGAAGACACGCCTCGGCGCTATACGCTGCGTCCGGCGAAGGCCCGGGGAGCGGCAAGTTACAGAGCCCGACAAGCTCCCGGGTCCGGCAAGATCAAGACCCCGGCAAGGTACTTGCCGGGAGAGCTGCGCTGTGTGCCCGCACTCCAGCTCATCTGTCCACGCGTCGCCTTTTAGCCTTCTCCAGAGACGCGTGGCGGATGGCTGTGCAGCATGGGGGGTGCGGTGGCACTCCACGGTGGTGGATCCATCGCCGTGGCAAACGGAGACGCAAGAGCGGGAACTTTTGGGGTCGACGGCGACGGGCATTAAATGCTCTTGTCCCCCTCTGTCAAAAGTAGGTAGAGTCCACTGTTCATACACTGTAGCTCCACTGTTCCCGCACTGTTCCAACTACCACCTCTTTTACCTTTTTACCCCTCTCTCCTACGTTGACACCTGTCGGTGACCCCTTGCCCTATAAAAGGAGGCCCATGCACAACGTAGGGGAGGTTCGAATCCTTGGCAACTCTGGCGCCTTGGAGTTCGGCTAGCTCGACTCATTCAACACCACACCACCATATGCTCGCGTTCTCGAGCAAGATCAAATACAACACAAAGCAGCAGAGGGTTTACGCGACCATCGCGCCCGGCCGGGTAAAATCCCTCGCCCGCGCAGACGCCTCGATCGCTCTCAGTGCCTCCTCCGCCTCGCATCAACTCACGAAGGGCCTCCGCCCCATAGGTGTCCGCCCGACATCTTTGGCGCGCCAGTAGGGGCGTCGAGGTTGTGCGGACCTGATCCGGCGTTCGCGCAAGCGCGTTCTTCATCAACCTCTCCAGTTTCATCAGCGACTTCATCAACAACTGCGCTATGGCCCCGAAGACGAGGGCTTCAAGGGTTGCAGACCCGTCTGCGTCTCACCCGCCGCCACCGGAGCCAGCGGTGGGCGGAGGAGACGCCAGAGAAAGAGTGGTCGCCGGCGAGATTACTCGCGGCGCCACCAGATCCAGGGACAGAACGGAGGACCGCGCCTCGGTCTCCGTGGATCCACGTCCATCCCAGCGCACGACAACCCAGCAGCGCCGTGCCATAAGATGTGGTACTCGCATGCTGGGGCAAGAGCGTGCCGGAGGCTCGCGGGATGCTCCGGACTGCTGTCCATGCAGGAGCAAGGCGAAGGTGCCGAGGCAGGACCCTGCTCCTCCTATCGCTACTAGGAGTCCGAGCATATCCTGTTCCTCGCGCCATTCGCCCCCGCTCCCCCTCCGCTCCGGCAAGCGCATCTCCCTGGAGCGCTACGCTGTCGTCGAGGACCCGCCATCGAGCACCAAGTCCGGCTAGGACAGCTCTGGTGTTCACTCCGACAAGCGCCGTTCCTCGGAAGCGCTATAAGCCCGGCAAGGACAGCTCTGGTGCTCGTTCCGGCAAACGCACCTCCCCGGAGTGCTGCGCTGCCGTCGAGGACGCGCCATCGAGCTCCACCAGCAAGTGCAAGGAAACAAGAAAAAGAAAAGCTAAGTCGCTCGAGCCTTTGTGCAGAGCACCCTTTATTTCCATGCTTTTTTATGTTATATCCTCGTGCGATTCGGTCCTTTGTACGCTAAACTCAGGCGCGGAGGAGCTCGCTCGTGAATAGCCGCACCTTATCCCGCTTCGAGCACACTCAACGAGTTAAAAGTGAGCGCGACCAGCTTCGCGCCCTTGTTTCGTTCGAGTCCTTTCGGCAAGTTAAGCGCCGCGACTAGACGCGGCAAGGTTGCTTGCCAGAAGCAACACCAGCCAGCGGGCTGCTGATGTTCCGCACTCAGCAAGTGTGTTAAGCACCGGCAAGTTCCCTAGAAGCGTAGGGTAAAAACGCACAAAGGATGCAAAGTAGAGGGTGTAACGTGGCAAGCCTTGCCGTAAGATGTCTTTCGTATGAGAGGCTTGTGCGCGAGAGGAACCAAGCCGTGGCCCAGTTGCGTACTTGTTTTGTTTCCGAGTCCGCTCAACAAACACAAGTGTGCTGCTACACCCTTATCTTGCTTTCGAGCCTGCTCAGCAAGTTAAGTGTCGCAACTGGCCCGGCAAGGTTGCTTGCCGGGAGCAACACCGCCAGCGGGCTGTCCCGCACTCGGCAAGCGTGTTCGCCCCGACAAGCTCCCCGAGAGCGTAGAGTACAAACATACGAAGGGCAAAGCACGGCGTCGCATTGCACAATCAAGATTTACATACATATACATGTAAATAATGAAGCTGTTGCAGATCTATCTCAGCTGTTTTCATGGCTGAAATTGCAGCAACAAGGAGAAACCGAAAGATCACACCAGCGCCTGGGGCCCGGCAAGCTGTGGTCGCCGGGCTACGAAAGTTAAGGTTCTTCCCCGGCAAGCCAGGGTCGCTGGGGGCTGCAAGCACCAAGATTCGTCTCCGGCAAGCCAGAGTTGCTGGGGGCTGCGATATCAGATAAGTTTTTCATCCCTCGTCATGCATCCTCTCATGGACCGGGGAAAGCGGGGCTGCGTCTTTGAACGAGCATGGCTTGTACAACCCATGCGCGGAGGAACCAAGTCGTGGCCCGATTATGCATTTGTTTTGTTTCCGAGTCCGCTCAACAAACACAAGTGTGTTGCTGCACCTTACCTTGCTTTCGAGCCCGCCAAGAAGTTAAGCGTCAGAATCGCCCAAGCAAGGTTGCTTGCCGAAGCAACACCGCCAGCTGGCTGTCCCAAGATTCGCAAGCGTGTTCGCCCTGCAAGCTCCCCGAGAGCGTAGGAAAGGAACATACAAGGCACAAAGTCAAGATTCAGTCCGGCAAGCTTTCCCCTCTTTTTCATTAAAAACATCCTAATTTATTACAAGTCCATAGAGGATGAAAAACATGATAGAGAGGATTACAAGTTTTTAAATACAGCTAAGGCCCGAAGGCTTACAAATTAAAAAGATAAGGTGCCCGTGATCCCTCTCCTGTTTCTCTGTTCAGGAGTTTAGGAGGTAGGTCAAGGAGCCCCCGGCAAGATAAGCCTGCCGGGGAAGGAGGCCCCGGCAAGAGGAGCTTGTCGGAGAAGGGCAAAAGGGGCGCCTAGGAGAGCGTGGCGGTGACGCCGCCGTGCCCCAGGAGCTGCGCAAGGTGACGGGCATGGGGAACGCATCCCCGGAGAGCCACGGGCGCCAGAAGACACCAAGAGAACACCCCGGGGGCCGGCCAGGAGCTTGGCGGAGACAAGGGCGTCGGAGGCAGAGCTTGAAGACGGGGTGGTGGGACATCGAGACGGCGACGAGGGCACCTCGCCTCAGACTCGATTTAACGGCCTTGCCGCCACTCCCCCTCTTCCTCTTCGCAGCCTCCCACGCGGCCGCCCAAGGAGACGGCCCCGGAGTTCGAAGGCGGCGACCAGAAGATGGGGTCGCCGGTGGCGCCATGAGGCAGCGGTGTCCGACGCCTAGTCGGGCCCGCCATCCCCTCATCGCCGCTGCCGCTCTCCTCCTCGTCACTCGCCGGGAGGAGCTCGCTATCCGAGGAGCTGTCCACACAAGATCTCACCCGGTCCCGTAGTCGCTGAAGACCTTGACGGCAGAAGGTCACCATCCATTAACTTGAAATGGAGGGTGAACCCGCCGTCAAGCTGTGGATCCGGCGAACGCCTTCCACCCTCGGTCGAAGAACATCACGCCGGGCTGGGGACACGACACTCACTCGAAAGTGCCGCTGATCCCGCAGCCCTCGCGCGCAACTCCATCACGCTGGTGGATCCGTCCCATCGCCCGCGAACGGGCCGGCAGCCGAGGCGGCGACGAGGCGCCGGGAAGCTTGATGAAGAACTCCTGTGGGTCATCTCCGGTGTGGACCGCGTCATGGACGGGAGACGTCGGGGGAGACGGGGGAGGCGCATCGCCACGACCGCCTCTCCCCCGGCCGCCTCGGCCACGCCCTCGGCCTCGTCACGCCACGCCCCTCCCTCTCCCTCTCGGGGCGGCTCCCGCCACGGGAGCAGGATAGGGGGAGGTGCGCTGCCTGGAGGCTACCCTCGCCGCCACCGTCGAAGAGCTGGGATTTCCCCCTTCCATGGCGAAAAGAAGAACAGAAGACGAAGATGAAGGGAGAAGAGGATGAGTGTGGCCATTGTGCTCCCCTTCCGCCCCTTTTTAAAGGGGCGAGGTGGGGGCTCAACCGCCCGCCGCCAATCAGAAGCGAGGAGGCCGAGGAGCGGGCCGACTCGCCTTCTCCGCCAGGACGGCCGGTCTCCCACCTTCGCCGCCCACACCTGTGCATGAGGGCAGCGTGGCGAAAAAGCGAGCCGGGCGACGGGTGAAGCGACTCGCCTCGCACCACGATCACGGGTGGATGCCTTAAAGGCTGCATGCGCCGCCCACGCCTCCCACGACGCCGCAATCGACGCTGCCGTTCATTGGGAAGGTGGCGGATGCAGTAGCGGATTCGCACGCCGTGGGCTTCGTGTGCCTGCAATCGTTTTGGGCCCGCCCAACAGCGCTCGGCACCTTGTGTGGCCCAGCCGGGGCTCTGTCGGTGTACTAAGGTAGGGGTACCAAGTACCCCAACTTGTGCATCGGCAGCCGCAGCTCCCCGCAGTGGATCCACCACATGCTTGCCGGAGACCATTCCCGCCCATATCAAGCCGCCAAGAACAAAGTGTACAAGATAGAAGATCAAGGCCCCAAAGAAGAGGAGCTTGCCGGAAGGCCGCTCTGTGCTCAAGATTACATCACTCATGCAAGCCTCGGCGAGAGGAGCTCGCCGGGAGACTAGAAGATTACTGCAGAAGACACGCCGGGCGCTATACGCGCCCTGCCAAGGCCCGGGAGCGGCAAGTTACAGAGCCCGACAAGCTCCCGGGTCCGGCAAGATCAAGACCCCGGCAAGGTACTTGCCGGGAGAGCTGCGCTGTGTGCCCGCACTCCAGCTCATCTGCCCACGACGCTTTTTAGCCTTCTCCGAGACGCGTGGCGGATGGTCAGGCAAAGATGGGGGTGCGGTGGCACTCCACGGTGGTGGATCCATCGCCGTGGCAAACGGAGACGCAAGAGCGGGAACTTTGGGGTCGACGGCGACGGCATTAAATGCTCTTGTCCCCTCTGTCAAAAGTAGGTAGAGTCCACTGCTCATACATCGTAGCTCCACTGCTCCCAAGACTGCTCCAACTACCACCTCTTTTACCTTTTTACCCCTCTCTCCTACGTTGACACCTGTCGGTGACCCCTTGCCCTATAAAAGGAGGCCCATGCACAACGTAGGGGAGGTTCGAATCCTTGGCAACTCTGGCGCCTTGGAGTTCGGCTAGCTCGACTCATTCAACACCACACCACCATATGCTCGCGTTCTCGAGCAAGATCAAATACAACACAAAGCAGCAGTAGGGTTTTACGCGACCATCGCGCCCGGCCGGGTAAAATCCTCGCGCCCGCAGATCGCCTCGATCGCGCTCTCAGGCCTCCTCCGCCCTCGTACCGAACTCACGAAGGGGCCCTCCGGCCCCATAGGTGTCCGCCCCCCCGCGACAATCTTGGTCCGCAAAGGAGGTGTCCGCGGGTGAACCAGACAATCAGACTATGTGGCTTTATTACCTTCACTTAGCCATAGGAGTTTTAAATGTGGAGCTAAGTACTAGCCCTAGTGAGTGTGCGGCTATCCAGACTGCGGTGCCTTTTCCACGTGGCTGGACGAAGACCAGCCCCTCGTATAACACAGGGTGAATCGCTAACTATTTGTAGTATAATACTAAGTCACCGGATCACCAACCAGCTGTCGCTTATCATGTCAGTCAGTTTTCGCCTTTCTCTACTGAGGTACTTGACTGGACGAACCAGAAATACAATCGCAGTAGTTCTCCCATTACTACCTTAGCCGAACGAGCTGAACGTAAGGTGGTAAACACAAGAGCGGGGCAACCCAACTATGGACCAAAGACATGATTCAGGGCTGATGCATATAATGCAATATCGGGATGCTGGAAAGTTCCCTATAGGTGTTTGGACTTAAAATGTGCAAGGACGAATACAACCCCCGGTGTTAAGGCCGGACTAAAGCACGTGTGCAGTCTGAAGTAGGGAGGGATTACAGATGATAATATAAAATGAATAGTACTAAACAGAAGTGGTGATCAACTGCTTCCTTTGTACCCTGATTAATACGTCAAGACGTGTTATTACAGATGATGCCATGAATATCGAGGCCATGTTACATGCCAAAATTTTACACAAGGGAAAGGTTTACACAGGGCCTAAAAGTAATGGTTTGAAGATCCCAATGGTTCCATGCCGTACGTGTGCGCCGTTTCTCCTTGGCAGGGAATCCTTGGAAAGGAGGAGTTGATGGTCGTCTGCAAGATAGAGGGACCTAGAGAGGAGCCCGCGTAGAACCGTAGACTGGGTAGGTTTGTCAATGAACCTGAAGTGAGAAAAAATATTTACCGAATAGGGTCAAGCCGTACTATGGACCTTTTCTGTAGTGTGCCTCCGGCTTTGCCCAAGGTATTTTAAGTGTGTAGTTATGTACACGCGGTACGTGTGCCGCAACCTTATGGGGCGGACAGAGGCCAAACCGATATTCAAGTTTCGGATCCACCGAGCTACCGGACTGTGATGTGGGTCGGACTCGCTTAGCGATGTCATGGGTCTTGATGACCGATAAGCTATTTGGCTTGATGAGGCCACCCTGTACCTCGGCTGCTAGGGCCGCAGTGTGCTCCTCTGTACGGAGGGAGCACTCCATATTTCCATTTACTATGATGACGCCACGCGGTCCAGGCATTTTGAGCTTCAGATAAGCATAGTGCGGGACTGCATTAAAGCGGGCGAAATCTGTTCGTCCAAGTAGTGCATGATAACCGCTGCAAAAAGGGACGATGTCGAAGATCAGTTCTTCGCTTTGGAAGTTATCTAGAGAGCCGAATACTACTTCTAGTGTTAAGGAGCCCGTGCAGCGGGCCTCCACGCTGGGTATCTGTAACGCCCTCGATGCGGCTATATCTCCCACGTGTCGAAGCACGACTTAGAGGCATAACCGCATTGAAAGCAATGTCGCAAGTGAGGTAATCTTCACACAACCCATGTATTACATAAGGGAAAGAGATACATAGTTGGCTTACAATCGCCACTTCACACAATACATGAATAAAGCATTACATCATCCAGATACAATCAAGGTCCGACTACGGAACCAAAATAAAAGAAGAACCCCAAATGCATAAAGGTCCCCGATCGACCCCTAACCGGGCTCCACTCATCGATCAACTAGAACAATACAACACAAAGGGCAAGATCTTCATCGAGCTCCTCCTTGAGCTCGGATGCGCCACCGCCGGTAACATAGGCACCGCAAACCGGTTTTGAAGTATCCGTGAGCCACGAGGACTCGTGAATCCCATTACCATGGGTATCAAGACTAGCAAAGCTTAATGGGTAAGGAAGGGGTAAAGTGGTGAGGTTGCCGCAGCGGCTAAGCATAATATGGTGGCTAACATACGCAAAGAAGAGCGAGAAGAGAACAAGCGGAACGGTCGTCAACTAGCAATGATCAAGAGGTGATCCTGAACACCTACTTACGTTAAACATAACACAGAAACCGTGTTCACTTCCCGGACTCCGCCGAGAAGAGACCATCACGGCTACACACTCGGTTGATGCGTTTTAATTCGGATCCGTGTCAAGTTATCTACAACCGACATTAACAAACTCCCATCTCGCCACATAACCGCATGCACGGCTCTCGAAAGTTTAAACCCCGCAGGGTGTCCCAACTTAGCCCATGACAAGCTCTCGCGATCATCGGCGAATAGACCTTCACCCGAGACACTCCGATCGACTCGGTATCCGGACATCAAGACATTTCGACAATGGTAAACAAGACCAGAAAGCCACAGATCTCGCCTCGTGCCACGACCGGATGAGCTAAGCGCACAGTACCGACGTAACCCAAGTTGCTAAGGGATGGTCCCAAGACGGTGCTCTAGTTTGGACCAACGCTAGACAAGCACTGGCCCGGGGGGGCTATAATAAAGATGACCCTTGGGAAGTTATATTACAGATTTATACATGGCAGGAACAACAATAAGTAGGCATGTTCGTGAGCTCGAACTACTCACTACAGAGCAATACATGGCATGGCAAGGCAACCACCAGTAAGAAGGCATGTTTATGAAGCTAAGCATGGCAAGAACAAGTTCATAGCATACACGGATCAACTACAACGACCTCGTGAAAATTGAATCTCATGCAAACAATCTGTCAGGAAATATTTTCAAGCAACTTTGGAGCAAGAAATGAACATGTTCCAGCAGGCTATAATTGCAACCAAGGGCATGAATGGATAGATCATGACATGTATATCAAGACATGTTTATAGAGCATCTCCAGATTATGCATAGAATGATTAGTGGAAGCATGTTAACATAGCAACAAAATATAACAGAATCACAAGAAACAAAGAATGGCAACTACCCTACTTTACAAGCTTGATACACTCAGCACACAACTCACAAAAATACATGGTCAACACCCCTTGAAAGATGGCATGGCATAGTTCAACACACATGTAGGACTCAAGTTCATAAGGTGCACACATAAATCATGGCAAAAATGACAAAAGAGCTCGTGGCCGATAAGATTTCGAACTAACGATCTCAAGCCCTCTTCCAACAGCATATCGGGCATCAAGATGAGCTCAAATGCAAATGATGCAATCGAATGAAATGATGTACTCTTCGAGACGAACAATTTGACATATTATACGCAGAAAACGGAGCTACGGATGCAAAGATGTGATGGCATAAACATGGCATGAAAATTACTGAAATCTGGGACAGTGGTTTCGGGGAGGGAAAGTCAACCTCGGGCACGGTTTTCAAAGCACGGCCGGAAGCTCATCGGAATTCGCCGGAGGGTCGCCGGACTTGCGGGAGAAGGGCGCCGGAGGTTGGGGTAGCCGAAGGGAGGCGGGGCCGGCCGGATCCGGGCGGTGGCTCGCGGATCCATGGCTAAGGGAGCGGCGGCGGCGGCCCGGCCGACAGCATGGAGGAGCTCCGGTCGCCGGAGCTGGGCGAAGCGGTTGTGGCAGAGCCCGCGGCAGCAATGGAGTCGCGGGCGGGCGGCCGGGCTGGCTGGAGCGGGCGGCGCGAGGGCGCGCCGCGGCGGGCGAGGAGGCGGCGGCGGGCGGGTCTCGGCGGCACGGCGGAGGCGCCACGGCGCGCGGGCGAGGAGGCGGGGCCGTGGGGCTCGGGCCTTGGCACATGGATCGGGCGGCGGCGCGGGAGCGCTGGGCAAGGGCGCCGGGCCACGTGGGCAGGGCTAGAGGAGGAGGGAGGCGGGCGCTGAGGTGTCGCCTGTGATTGGCCGGGCGACGTGGCGCGTGGGATTTGTCGGCCGGGCAGACGCGTCCGTGGCGGTGAGAGGAAAAGCTAGGGTTTCGGGGATTCATCCTCGAAAATGGAATGGGGGTGTATAAATAGGCATAGAGGGAGCTAGGAGAGTCCAAATGAGGTGGGGTTTTGCCACGCGATCGTGATCGAACGACCGAGAGCATGGAGGGAGTTTGGTGGGTTTTGGGCCACTTTGGAAGGGTGTTGGGCTGCAACAAAGAGGCCTTTACTGTTACCTGCTAACTGTTGAGTATCAAACGACCTCCAAATGGCACTAAACTTGACAGCGGTCTATCGGTGCTATACCAAGGCGCATGGCAAACCTCGCCATTCCGAGAAAGTTTAACACCCGCCACAACAGAGAGAAGAAGGGGACGCCGGTGAGATAGGAGCGCCGGATTGCAAAACGGACAACGGGGAAAAGGCTCGGATGCATGAGACGAACACGTATGCAAAATGAAATGCACATGATGACATGATATGAAATGCATATGATGACATGGCAAAGTGCAACACGCAAGCAAATGACATGGCAACGACGGCGAATAACTGGCAAACATCTGGCGCATCGGAACCGGGGCGTTACAACACTCCACCACTACGAGAGGATCTCGTCCCGAGATCTAGAATGGCACCGGAGAGAAACGGAAGAGGAAGAGAAGAGGTAAAACTAAGTTGCTTCTTTGTCCAATGAGTGAAACCAAAGAACCCTGAGAGGTTGAGCAATTTAAAAGAAAGAGTACAACAGAGATGAACGAGATTGCAAACAATCCGGTAGAAAGGAGGAACAAGGAGTATTACGAGAATTTGAAGGTTGCAAAGACATGATTCAAGAGTTTGATGGACAAGATAGAATTTGAAACCACTCCGGTTAAAACAAGATGGGAGAGGAAGAATATTGAAATAATTTGGGCAGCACTCCGACTGTAAATGGCAGGAATTGAACATGAACTTGACAAGAAGAGAGGATACATGATGAAATCAACAACACACTGCCTCCGGAATTGACAGAATGGCACAAGGGGTAAGGAACATTACAAACCGCACTCCGGTTAAATGGATAAGCCAGAAAAGAACGCGGTCCTCACAATTCGAGATGTTGAGTGAAGAGAGCAACATCACCATGCCTTCGGAAGAAAGAATAGAAGATAGATCATTTGGATAAAGGAACGGAGAAGAAAATGACAACTTTTGCCACAAGTGAACTTGGAAAGCATCCTTCCAAGAGGGTTACAACGGGATTGTTGGGAAAAAACCAACAACAAAATGAATAAGCTTGTAGTGGGCTTATGGAAAACATCTCAAAACTATGAGGTGACAACCAGCCACTGACGGAAACCATTGATTTGATTGAGAGCACCAAAGAGATGAAAAACTACTTTCGCCGGGAGGATAGGAGATAACTTGGATCATTGATAAGCACCATAATAGCAAGATTCCTTAGGGAAGGCTTTAGGTGAAATCTATACCAAGATAACTCCAAAGAAGAGATTGATGGATTTAAAATACCTCGTTCTTGACAACATGTGAATCATGAAACATGAAGGAAATTGTCAAGAGTGACATAACACCACCTCAAAAGATAAGGTAGAAAGAATTGCACTTCGGAATGCAAGATGAAGAATACTTGAGCTCCTCAAAACGAAACAAGTGTTGGGCACCCCTGTTTAATTTTGAGTATAGCTTGGCGGATCATAACTTCAAGAGAAAACTTGAAGAACAATTGAAGAATGAATAGAATCCTTGAGGAACCACCATGTAGAGCCTCTATGAAGAACTCCGGTAATAAAAGGATGATGAAAAGAAAGAGAAGTTGAAAACACAAGGTGAAACCTTGCAATGATTTAGATGGATCTTCGTGATGATGAGAGCTTGGAACTCCGGGAAAAGAAAAGAAGAAACAACTGAAACCGAGAATTTATTCATCATGAACAAGCTCCGAAAAAAGGAATTAATCACTTGGATGAAACAAGAACAAGAATTATGTTATGCGTATCCTTCACCAATTTAAATTGATGAGAAGCAACGGATTTGGCATAGTACTTATTCTCGTGGAAAGGAATATGACCAACACTGAAAACTTGAATTGGATCCACCGGAGAAGAAACAACAATGAAGGATGATGAACTTGAAACTATTGAGCATCTTCATGGGAAATCACCGGATAAGAACATTGATTGAAAAAAATCAAGTCACTTCACATGAATAAATGAATACTTGATTAAAAAAAATCTGAGTCCTTGAAGAAAAAGGGTGGGAGGGCCGGAAAACAAAGGCAACTTGGGACGGATGAAACAAACACCGTTGAGAAAACTTAGAATTGATCTTGCGGATGGGAAAAATGATGGGATCCACTTGAAGAGAAGCACGCCGGTTGGAAAAGAATTAGCAAGACGACCTCGATGATCGAGAAGGATTAGTATTCACAAAGAAATATGAGAACACCGTTTAGGAAAGGTATGGATTCAACATTTGACTTCGAAGCAACTCGAATACCACAAATAAAACAAAACAAAGGATTGGCTTGCAGAATAAGCCGGAACAAACATATGATAGAGATTTACCCAATCCCATATCATGCATTTGTCAAAAAGATATTCTAGGAGCTACTTGAATTCCCACCTATAAAACTCCCGAAACTTTCTGGTTATACAATCTGGTGTTGGGGATACAGGGGAAGCAATATATCTCACCCAAACTAACAATACCTACATCCAGCTGTATCCATCCGTCAACACATAACCAAGAAACCTTCGGAAATCGTGTACCTCAACCTTCAAAAGCATCCGTTATACGAGTCATGGCAATACTCCGCACTCACCTCAAGATCGGGTTAGAGGGTTATCTCACCAACAAGCGCATAAAAGAGATTTTCGATGTTGGCGCATTAAACTCGTATTCCAGAATCGCAACGATAAAATTATGACAACAACACCTCTGAGCTCAACTCCCCGACACCTCCAAGAAAAAACCCTCACGACGGAGGCACCAAGACAATGTTGTCATCATAAAACCATCAGAACGATTCTAAGATACCCGCGTGATCCTAAAAAATTTTCTTTAGTGAAATTTGAGAAGAGAAGAGTCAAAACTTCTACGTCAGGAGACCTCACTAGAACGACGAAGGGACTGAGGAGTAAAAAGAATTCCTAATTCTCCGATATATATAATCCTAAATGACTCAAAACATTTTTCTAGACACAACTCGGCCACTAAAAACGATCAAGCAGTGGGGCTCCTAAGGTCGGGGAAGGCTCTGATTACCAACTTGTAACGCCTCGATGCGGCTATATCTCCCACGTGTCGGCACGACTTAGAGGCATAACCGCATTGAAAGCAATGTCGCAAGTGAGGTAATCTTCACACAACCCATGTATTACATAAGGGAAAGAGATACATAGTTGGCTTACAATCGCCACTTCACACAATACATGAATAAAACATTACATCATCCAGATACAATCAAGGTCCGACTACGGAACCAAAATAAAAGAAGAACCCCAAATGCGACAAAGGTCCCCAATCGACCCCAACTGGGCTCCACTACTGATCAACTAGAACAATACAACACAAAGGGCAAGATCTTCATCGAGCTCCTCCTTGAGCTCGGATGCGTCACCTGCACGGTGACATAGGCACCTGCAAACTGGTTTTGGAAGTATCTGGTGAGCCACGAGGACTCAGCAATCCCATTACCATGGGTATCAAGACTAGCAAAGCTTAATGGGTAAGGAAGGGGTAAAGTGGTGAGGTTGCAAAGCAGCGCTAAGCATAATATGGTGGCTAACATACGCAAAGAAGAGCGAGAAGAGAACAAGCGGAATGGCCGCCAACTAGCAATGATCAAGAGGTGATCCTGAACACCTACTTACGCCAAACATAACACGTAAACCGTGTTCACTTCCTGACTCACGAGAAGAGACCATCACGGCTACACACTCTGCTGATGCGCTTTAATTCGGATCCGTGTCAAGTTATCTACAACCGACATTAACAAATTCCCATCTCGCCACATAACCGTGGGCACGGCTCGAAAGTTTAAACCTGCAGGGTGTCCCAACTTAGCCCATGACAAGCTCTCGCGATCATCGAAGGAATAGACCTTCACCCGAGACACTCCGATCGACTCGGTATCCGGTACATCAAGACATTTCGACAATGGTAAAACAAGACCAGCAAAGCCGCCACAGATCTCGCCTCGTGCCACGACCGGATGAGCTAAGCGTCATGGTACCGACGTAACCCAAGTTGCCAAGGGATGGTCCCGACGGTGCTCTAGTTTGGACCAACGCTTAGACAAGCATCGCCCGGGGCTATAATAAAGATGACCCTTGGGTTAATTACTCCCAAGGAAAAGTAGGTGGTGGTGAGGCAAATGGTAAAAGTCAATGTTGGGCCTTGCTGGACAAGTTTTATTCAAAGCGAACTGTTAAGGGGTCCCATAAATCACCCGACCGCGTAAGGACGCAAAATCCGGGAACATAACACCAAGATGACGGAAACTAGGGCGGCAAGAGTGGAACAAAACACCAGGCATAAGGCCGAGCCTTCCACCCTTTACCAAGTATATAGATGCATTAATAATATAAGAGATATTGTGATATCCCAACATAACCCTGTCCATCATGGAGAAATCTTCAACTTCACCTGCAACTAGCAACGCTATAAGAAGGGGCTGAGCAAAAGCGGTAACATAGCCAAACAACGGTTTCCATAGGAAAGGTGTCAAAGGTTAGAGGTTCATGGCAATATGGGATGGCTTGACAAACAGGTAATAGGTAGCGCAGCATAGCGAAAGAACGAGGCAACTAGCATAGCAATGATAGTAGTGAGATCCAGGGTAGCGGTCATCTTGCCTGAAATCTCGCAAGGAAGAAGAACGAGTCCATGAAGAAGACGAACGGGAGTAGTCGAACGAATCCTCACGATCGCAACGAAACAGGAACTAACAAGAAGAAGCACACAACATAGGTAAACACACCACACATGAACAAGGCATGATGCACAACAAGCATAATGCATGACCAAGCTACATGAAGCTACTCATGGCAAGAGATGATGCAAACAAGAACACCACATCAAGGCAAGTTTAAATGAGGCCGGAAACAACATATAACAATTCCGGTAAGTCCTCATATGCAAATTTCGAAATTGGTCCAGAACTGAATAAACCTTATGTTCAAGTCGTTAAACAGCAAGTTAAAGATCACCAAAATGATCTACACGAAAATCTAGTCAAGTTACATATAAAGTTCATTAGATTCGGAGCTACGGCCTAGAAGATATGAGCAAAACAAGTTAAACATGGCATTGATGCAAAATGCACCCAAACATCAAGCAAACACCCAAAACAAGGATGCAACATGATAATATGAAGCTACATGCAAAAACAAGCAAGTTTCATATAGAGCACACTCAAAACGGAGCATCGGTGCAACACACACACACTATACAAGTCATAGCAACAATCATCCAAAACAAAGAACTAGGCATCTTACAAGCATCAAAACAATATGCTACAGCACCCCAACATAATAACAAAAGGCATGGGCATGAAGTACTGGTAAAGCATAACAAAACATGAACACTGAGCTATCTCCGAAATCACTAGAACATGCTCAAAAGGACATGGAGATATTGCAAATAATAACATTTCAGACTTTAGCGTAAATAACATCGTTGCAATGTTTAGAGCAAGCAAACAACATGTTACAGGAACTTATCATGGCAAACAAAGGCATGACATGAATCTACTAATTGCATATTTCAAAAGACCCTTACTGACCATGAGCCAAAAAGGCATAGAAAATATGATGGCACCCATGTAAACATGGCAAGTTATATTACAGATTTATACATGGCAGGAACAACAATAAGTAGGCATGTTCGTGAGCTCGAACCACTCACTACAGAGCAATACATGGCATGGCAAGGCAACCATCAGTAAGAAGGCATGTTTATGAAGCTAAGCATGGCAAGAACAAGTTCATAGCATACACGGATCAACTACAACGACCTCGTGAAAATTGAATCTCATGCAAACAATCTGTCAGGAAATATTTTCAAGCAACTTTGGAGCAAGAAATGAACATGTTCCAGCAGGATATAATTGCAACCAAGGGCATGAATGGATAGATCATGACATGTATATCAAAACATGTTTATATAGCATCTCCAGATTATGCATAGAATGATTAGTGGAAGCATGTTAACATAGCAACAAAATATAACAGAATCTGTCAAGAAACAAAGAACAAGAACTACCCTACTTTACAAGCTTGATACACTCAGCACACAGCTCACAAAAATACATGGTCAACACCCCTGCAAAGATGGCATGGCATAGTTCAACACACATGTAGGACTCAAGTTCATAAGGTGCACACATAAATCATGGCAAAAATGACAAAAGAGCTCGTGCTGATAAGATTCAGGAACTAACGATCTGGAGCCATCTTCCAACAGCATATCGGGCATCAAGATGAGCTCAAATGCAAATGATGCAATGGAATGAAATTATGTACTCTTCGAGACGAACAATTTTACATATTATACGCACAAAACCGAGCTACGGATGCAAAGATGTGATGGCATAAACATGGCATGAAAATTACTGAAATCTGGGACTTAGTGGTTTCGGGGAGGGAAAGTCAACCTCGGGCACGGTTTTCAAAGCACGGCCGGAAGCTCGCGAATTCACGGAGGGTCGCCAGATTTGCGGGAGAAGGGCGCCGGAGGTCGGGTAGCCGAAGGGGAGGCGGGCCGGCCGGATCCAGGCGGTGGCTCACGGATCGGCAAGGGGCGGCGGCAGGCGCGGCGGCCGGCCGACAACATGAGGGAGCTCCGGCCGCCGAGTCGGGCGAAGGTTGTGGCAGAGCGGCGGGCGCGGAGTCGCGCGGGCGGCCGGGCATGGCTGGAGCGGCGGGCTGGCGAGGGCGCTGGCCGGGCGGCGGGCGAGGAGGCGGCGGCGGCGGGTCTCGGGCGGCGGCGGCGAGGCGCTACGCCACGGCGGCGGGCGAGGAGGCGGCGGCCGGCGGGGCTTTGGCGGCGCGGCGCGGATCGGGCGGCGGCGCTGGAGTTGGGCAGCGGGGCCGGCGGCGCGTGGCGCTAGAGGAGGAGGGAGGCGGCGGCGCTGAGGTGTCACCCTGTGATTGGCCGGGGTGACGTGGCGCGTGGACGTGTCCGGCCGGGGCGGACGCGTCCGGCGGCGGAGAGGGAAAAGCTAGGGTTTCGGGGGATTCATCCGCGAAAATGGAATGGGGGGTGTATAAATAGGCATAGAGGGAGCTAGGAGAGTCCAAATGAGGTGGGGTTTTCGGCCACGCGATCGTGATCGAACGACCGAGAGCATGGAGGGGAGTTTGGTGGGTTTTGGGCCACTTTGGAAGGGGTGTTGGGCTGCAACAAAAGAGGCCTTTACGGTTACCCGGTTAACCGTTGGAGTATCAAACGACCTCCAAATGGCACGAAACTTGACAGGCGGTCTATCGGTGCTATACCAAGGCCGCTTGGCAAACCTCGGGCCATTCCGAGAAAGTTTAACACCCGCTCACAACAGGAGAGAAGAAGGGGACGCCGGGTGAGATAGGAGCGCTGGATTGCAAAACGGACAACGGGGAAAAGGCACGGATGCATGAGACAAACACGTATGCAAAATGAAATGCACATGATGACATGATATGAAATGCATATGATGACATGGCAAAGTGCAACACGCAAGCAAATGACATGGCAACGACGGCGAATAACTGGCAGACATCTGGCGCATCGGAACCGGGGCGTTACAGTATCACTCCTTTAAAGGTAGTGTTACTAGGCTTAATTATTGATGGGTCGCTATCCATTTATAGACAGTATCTTGATAGATCAAGTTGAGGCTGCTGCCGCCGTCAATAAGGACTCTGGTGAGATAGTATCCGTTGTTGATAGGATCAAGTATCAAGGCCGCCAAACCTCTGTGACAGATACTGGTTGGGTGGCCCCTGCGATCAAAGCTGATTGGACAAGCCGACCATGGGTTGAAGTTTGGTGTGATAGGCTCTACGGTGTAGACGTCCCTTAATGCGCGCTTGCGGTCCCTCTTGGGGATGTGGGTGACATAGATCATGTTCACCGTTTTCACCTCGGGGGGAACTGCTTCTATCCCCCATTGTTTGGCTGACGGGGCTCACCATCGTCCTTTCTTGGAGGTCCTTTCCCCTTATGTTCGGTATTTAATTTACCGGCATGCTTGAAAACCCAGCAATTTCTATTAGTGTGGTTGGCAGGCTTGTCAGGGGTGCCATGAATCTGGAAAGGTCTCTCCAGTATTTTGTCCAAGTTGGATGGACCATCCTATTGCCTTTGAACGGCTTCTTGAATTGACAGGGTTTGGAATCTCTGAATCCAGCATTTACTGTCGTATCCTCTGTTTCGTCGTTGATGTTTTGACGCTTGTTTTTTGTTGCGTTGTGGTCTACCATTGCCATCCCTGGCCTCAAAAGTGGTGGGGTCACTGGAACTGTTGCTTCTATGAGCCAACCAGCTATCTTTGCCCACACAGAAGTGGGTCATAAGTGCAGTAAGAGGTGCCATGGTCTTTGGTTTTTCCTGCCAAAGGTGTCGGGCGAGCCATTCGTCACGGACGTTGTGTTTGAATGCCACTAAGGGTTCGGCGTCTGGACAATCCATGATTTGGTTATTTTTAATTAGGAATTGGTTCCAAAGTTTGTGATCTGACTCTCTGGGTTGCTGTAATATGTGACTTAGGTCATCAACATCCGGTGGCCGGACATAAGTGCCCTGAAAGTTGGGCCGAAAAGCGTCTTCTAAATCTTCCCAGCTTCCAATGGAGTTCTCCGGGAGACTATTCAACCAGTGTTGTGCTAGTCCTTTCAGCTTTAGAGGGAGGTATTTAATGGTGTGGAGGTCATCTCCACGAGCCATGTGAATGTGGAGAAGAACATATTCAATCCATACGGCAGGATCCATCGTTCCATCGTACTGCTCGATGTTCACGGGTTTAAACCCTTCTGGAATATGGTGCTGCATTACTTCATCGATAAAGCACATAGGGTGTGCGGCACCTCTATACCGGGCAAGATCGCGACGGAGTTCGGATGACATCTCTGTTTGGTGCTGACCCCAAGATGCCAGGCCTGATATCTAGTCTGGCTGTCTCTATTGGTTAGGTCCTGACGTAAGTCGTACGTGTAGCTGTCGGTGGGAAACGACACCTATGGGATCACGAGGATCCCTTCTGCGGTTGCGGGGCGTGGGATTGTGAGAAGAGCAGGATTAGCAATCAGCACAAGGATCGTTTACCCAGGTTTGGGCCGCGAGGATGCGTAAAACCCTAGTCCTGCTTTGGTGGATGTATTGAGTGTTCTTGAGCTCTTGAACTAGCTATGGTGGCTGCGTGGCTCAAGAGAGCCGAATCCCTCTACCGTACGCCATGGGCCTCCTTTTATAGTCAAAAGGGGCTGCCACAATGGCACACAGGAGGTGGAAAGGCCTACAGTGCTATGAGCTTATCGCTCGTATTACAAGACAAGGTGCATTTAATGTGTAGCTTAGGTGTCCTCTTGCTTTATCGGGGATGGGAGCGAGGCTCGTCCCATCCGTTGCCGCTCCTCCTCGCATCGACACGCGCCCTGGCCAGCGATACATGTGGCGCCATGTAGGCACGCAAGCAGCTGAGGTGTCGCCGTGGTGGAGCCTCCACGAAGATCTGCATGCTGCCACGCAGGCATGTGCTGAGTTGGCCTGGAAGCTGCATGTTGCCATGCAGGTGCCTGCCCAGCTGGTTGGGCTGGCAGCTGCATGTGAACGGCGGTGGAGACTTGATTGGTGCGGGCCTGGCAGTGGCCACGCTGACGCCCTTGGCAAGGGCCTTGCCGGGTGGCCCGGCAAGGGTCTTGCCGTGGCGCGTTGTCATCCCCGGCAAGGATCTTGCCGAGGGTCTTGCGGGTTTCCTCCGCGAGGATCTTGCCGAGGATCGTTGCCTTCCAATCCTCATCTGATCTTGAATATTCTTTGTCTTCACAAAGATCTACATGCCACCATGGAGGTGCCTCCCGAACCCTGGCCCAACGTGGTTGATGGTGTTGGAGACCATGGGTTCGAGGGTGGCTTACTCTGCTGGTGTGGGCGAGCAGCCCCGGCAAGGGGCTTGCCGGGGCTGCTGAGGCTGCCTCGGCAAGGGTCTTGCCGGGGAAACCTGCTTCGTCTATCTGCTATCTGTGGTCTCGGTCTTTGGCATTGCGCTGATTGTTTTTGTGTTCGTGGCTCTGATTTCCTGTCTCCGCCCTGCTTAAGTGTGACCATGGGCGCGGCTCTGACTACCCGTGCACAAATAAGGGGTACAAAAGAGCGCCCCTATTTTACACTGACAATAGCCCAGAGCCGTTGTCTCGTTGACTCTACGGCGAGGGGCCACGGGCTGATGTTCGGCATGATGAGTCGTTTTGTCCCATCCATGTGGTGGTTGGTCCGGTTGACCAGCATGATCGTACTTTGTTGGTATTGTCTCAAGGGCATTATCATCGAATTGTGGCAGCAGTCTACAATTGGGGTAACTCTTTGTTGGTCGCTTAAAGCCATATTCTTCGGCAGCTAGGAACTTGGTCCATCTGTCATCTAGCGTATCATGTTCGGCTTGAAGCTGCTGCTATTTCTTTTTCAGGCTCCGCGCTGTGGCAATGAGGTGTCTCTTGAAGCACTCTTGTTCGAGGGGTTCCTCTGGGACAATAAAATTATCATCACCATGGCTAACATCCTCTTCCGAGATAGGTAAGTAGTTACTATCTTCCGAATCCTTGTGATCGGCGTGTTCGTGGCTGTGTTGACCCTCTTCCCTTTCATCCTGCTCGAACGCAGGTTGGACGAGGTGGTCGGGGTCTTCGGTGTTTCCCGGAGTGTCATTATCTCCGGTGCCGGTGTTGCTTTCCCTTGCCCGACGCTATTGTGAGCGGTGCCGCTGACGCTGGCGCTTTGGTGGTTCATCGACGGGCTTGTCATTGTCTTGATCTTGAGTGCCATCATCGTCCTTCTTCTTAGGTGTATCCACCATTTATACGTCGTAGGTAGAAGTGGTCGTCCAACGCCCAGTGATGGGCGGGTTTGGACCTGGTTTGGCGTTGACATCATCGTCCATGCCATCGATGTATTCAGAGGCGTAGTCTAGCATGTTGGTTAAATCTCGACAGTGGCTATTAAGTGGGTGGTGGGTGGGACGTAAAATTCCCTGCTGTCAGCCCCCAGCCCGAGCTGGGTGTAGTTCAGAGGTGAAACTTTCGTGATGGCGAGAGACTGTATTAAGTCCAGTGTTCCGCTTAAGAGTGAAAGCTGGATAGGAGTCTGCGGATATGCGGAGCCAGGCTCGGTGATAACCACTTGATCGGGCCCGATAAACCTAGACCTCGATAGTTCGGAGTTGACATCCAGAGGAGAATCCGGCTTCCCAATAACGAGGAGATCCCCCTTTAACTTCGGGTTCGCAGACGACGTGGTCGCATTTGGGTTTCTGGCTGGAAGCTCTGTGACAGGAAAGAGTCCGGCGGTGTTCATCCTCCCGTCTTTGGACGGTGTGGTTCGCCCCGGATCTAAGGCCGAGGCAGATACAAGTGTCGACCCCTGGACGGGATCTGATTGTGGAACCAAAGGGCCACCTTCGTATGGATGGGGAGCGGCGGCCGAGGCTGCGAACCCTAAGATTAGGTCTCCTCGGATATCCGCAATGTAGTTCAAGCTTCCAAACCTCATCTGGTGACTAGGGGCGTAGCTGTCGACCTGCTCAAGGTGACCGGTTGAGTTGGCACGTAGCATGAAGCCGCCGAACACAAAGAGCTGACCAGGGAGAAAGGTCTCCTTGGAAACAGCATCGTCGTCGATGACGAGGTGAGCCATCGATTCTTCTATTGACAACACAACTGAGCTCTCAATGAAAGCACCAATGTCGGTGTCAAAACCGAAAGATCATGTGTGGGGGGGGGCAAGCTATGAGTCTAAGGATCAATGGTAACAAGGGACAATGGGGACACGATGTTTACCCAGGTTCGGGCCCTCTTAAAGGAGGTAAAACCCTACGTCCTGCTTGATCGTATTCGATGAGTAGGGGTTACAAGAGTTGATCTACCTTGAGATCATAAGGGCTAAACCCTAGCTATCTAGCCTATGATTATTCTGATAGCCTATATGGACTAAACCATCCGGTTTATATATACACTGGATGGGCCTAGGGTTGTACAGAGTCAGTTTACAAGGGAAGGAAATAGTACATCCGGACACCAATCTTGCCGTCCATGCATATAGGAGTCCCACCCGGACACAAGGGATGCTCTTCTGCTTTATCTTCACGGCCCATTAGTCCGGTCCATATCAAGTAGGCCGGACACCCGAGGACCCGCTAATACAGGACTCCCTCAGTCACGCATGTCCATCGTCTTTGATGAGGAGGATCACCCTGACCGCACCACTGCGGTAGGGTGCCTGTCGTTGTTCGTCGCCCCAGCAATCCGCAACCTCAAGGTCTCAAAGATGATGGTTGATGGCGGGGTTGGGTTGAATCTGATCTCCCCACATGTTCTCAGCAAGGTCCAGATAGCAGAGGAAGAGCTTAAGGCCAGTGGCACGTTCCAAGGAGTTAATCCCGGCAGGAGCCGTCCTAAGCGAAAGATCATGTTCCAGGTGACGTTTGGGGGTGAGTTGAACTACCGGACTGAGAAGATTGTGTTTGATGTGGTCGACCTCCCCCTGCCGTACAATGGAATTCTTGGGCGCGCTGCCCTGGCCAAGTTCATGGCGGCATGCCACTATGCCTACAACACCTTGAAGATGCCGCCCAATGGGTGTCATTTCCATACCATCAAATAAGAAATACGTGATGATATGCGTGGATAAGATATATCAGGAGGCTGCCGCGGCAGAGGCCGCCCAAGCAGCAGTGCCCGCCAAGGAAAGTAAAGGAAAGAAGAAGGATTGTAGGGACTCTGGCAAGGAATCCGGAAAGCGTGCCCCTACCGAGTGCACGACACCCATTGATGACGTGCCGGAGTGTTCCAATAGCAAGAGGACCAAGGCTGCTGCAACCAATGTGAAGAAGGTCCCGGCAGAGCTGGCTGGCGTTGATGGTACCTTTACAGTCAGCGCCACCCTTGTTGACAAATAGGAAACCACGCTCGTTGCCTTCCTGCGGGCGAATATCGATGTGTTTGTCTGGCAACCATCTGATATCCCTGGTGTTCCCAGGGAGGTAATGGAGCACCACCTTCCTGTCTTCCCACATCCCGACCCGTCAAGTAGAAAGCCCGGAAGCAGGCCTTGGAACGTGTCGGATTTCGGGTTCCGGCAGACCCTTGTGGTTCGAACTCTGGGGTGTGCACGAAGATATTTCCCCTACCAACTCGCGTCTCGAAGGCTCACAAGGAACCTAGGCTAGAGAGAAGAAAACACAAGGGACACGAGGTTTATACTGGTTCAGGCCACCATTGTGGTGTAATACCCTACTCCAGTGTGTGGTGTGGTGGATTGTCTCAGGGGCTGATGATGAACAATACAAAGGGAGAACAACCTCGCGAGGGGCTGTTCTTGAGCTGGCGCGATGAACTGTTTGGGTAAGTTCAGTCACCTCTCTCTAGTCTATGCGCAATCTGGGTCCTCTCCCTCTACTGTGGTGGCTAGTCCTATTTATAGATGGAGGCCCTAGGCCTCTTCCCAAATAATGAGAGGGAAGGGCGCCAACAATTGGCCATTTTGAAGGGGAACATCAAGTACACTTATCCTGACTAAAGTTGGTCTACGGCTGCCAAAGGCTCTGACGATGATGCCGTCCTTGGCTCCACCATGACCTCCATCCTGCCGTTCTGCTGGTTTCGGTCTTGTTGCAACGAAATGGTAACCTTTACCTAATGCCTTGGCCTGTGCTTGCCCCCTTTGCAACGAAGGGGAAACAAGGACATCTTCTGCTGGGCCGGCGCCCACTGGCGCCTCACTTCTCGATCATCATATCTTGTGTCACTGCACTTCATGAGGTACCCGCCTTGATCTCTCCGCCTCCTCATGAGCTCGCTCGATGAGGCTGCTCTGAGAAGCCTCCTGCCGTCCGCCCATGAGGCTTGGCCCCTCGCGAGGGTCTTGAGCTTGAGCTGATGAAGTTGGGCTGCACTGGGCCTCCACTTGAGCCACGCCGCAGGCCGCAGGCAGGCAAGTCTGGGGACCCCCGTTTCCAGAACGCCGACAGTAGCCCCCGGCCCAAGGTGCGCCCGGACTTGGCTTAGCGGAGAAGCGAAGGGGCAAGTGCGAGGCGCCGCGGGCCTCAACAGCCTGTAGCCTTGGGTACCGCGTGGTGATTGATTGGACGTGGGCGTCTCCGCTTCCTCACAATGCCTCGGCAACCGCATGACTTGACAAGTCCCTGCATGCAAAAATGGGTCATGATTACCTGCGATCGTGGTGGCCGACGGTTGGCCTTCTCTGGCTATAAGTACGGAACGGCGTGAGCCCTTCAAGTTCATCCCTTCCTGCTACTCCTTTTCTTCTTCTTCCTTGCCCTTGCTCCACCTCATGCCAATGGCGCCGATCCGCCGGTTTATTGCAGAAGAGAAGGGAAAGGCCGCCCGAGAGGGTCTCGACCCGCTTCCGCCGAAGAAGCGGCTAGTCCTCTACTGCCGAGATGATTCGTCAGGAGGAGTCGAGGCCCTGGTACGAGCGGGCGCCACCTGGGTTTCCACTGCCCTTGTACGCCCGAATCGAGGGCCCTGGAGAAGAGAGAGCCGAGCGACACCGACGGTGCCACCGTCGACGCCGGCGGGTTACGGCGGCGCGCGTCGTTCCCCCTGGAGTCCACACCGAGGGCTCCTCTCGCGAGCTTGTGCTTCACGCCGCCATGCCTCCCCGATCTTGGATTCGCCTTCCTCCCTCCTACGCCTTTGAGATCCCGCTGAGGGGGCCTTGGGAGCTCTACCTGCAGCACGCCGACTGCAACACCCCTGCGACCGGGGCGGAGGTTGAGGTCGTCGCCCCGGGCAAGGTCTTCCTGACCCGTGGCTGGGCTGAGATCGCCCGGGTCTGCCAGACAGGGGTCGCCCTCGTAATCCATCTCGAATACGATGGCGCCTCCTTGTTGTTCTTCAAGGTCTTCGACGTGGAAGGACGCCGGCTGGAATGCTGCCCCAAGGGAGGCGTCCGGGCCATCGGAGCGGCATGGACCAGGCCTGCTAACCGCTTCCCCAACAGCTCCTCAGGCAGCAGCGGGGGAGCCGGAGGATCCAGCGACTCCGCCGAGATTCACACGACTCCGGAGACGAGCGACGATAGCTACGAGCCTTCGAGTTTGCGTCGCGCCCGAAGCAGGACAGCAGCATCAGGCCGCCGACGCCACTGATCTGGATGGGGTTGGCGCTGGCGCCTGATGGCCCACTGTTGATGATGGCGTCTCCTGCGGAGGCGCGCGTAGTTAATGCTCCTTAGGATTAGTACCTTTTGTTCCCTGCGAGGAATTGAAATGACACCCTATGGGGGTATGTAAGGCGCCTGCCATGTCTTTTGTGAATTGTACATCCTTATAATGAATCGATGCGGGAGGCGCGTTCTGCCCCGGCTTAGTTCCCCCTTTCTTTCCTCACGAGGGCTTGGTGCTATACGCCGACAGGTCCCGGTCCCCAGGCAAGCTTCAACGGTCGCTGGTATGCCAGGTCGCGATGCCGTGGTCAATGTCAGGAGGTGAGCGGCCCAAGGTCCAGTAAGAGCCCCTGAGTCGCGATGCTCAGGAGGTCCCCTTTAGCGCTCAAGCAGCCTCCGCTGGACAAGAAAGGTAGGCAACGTTGCCATGACAAAGCTGCACTAGGCGAGGGTTTAGCGCTGAGTCGATTCAGTCTTGCGTGACTTATCTTGTAGGTTTGGAGTGGTTTTCAGCGAAGTGTCGGGCCTGCGTGGCGGCAGCTGAGGTGTTGCTAGGTTAGGTCCTCGTGAGCTTCTTCCCTCTCCCCCGCACTTTCCTTCATGCTCTACGTCCTCAGGTCCCAGCCCTCGAGCGAGCTCAGCCACCGCTGGTATGACAGGTCGCGATGCCGTGGTCAAGGCCAGGGGGTGAGGGCTGGAGAGCAAGTAAGAGCCCATGAGTCGCGATGCTCAGGCGCCCCCCTTTTAACGCGCGAGCTGATCATGCCGGGGAGAGGGAGAGAGAGCTCGCGATGCCCCCCACGTTATTCCTTGAGCGGATCCTGCACACCAATCATGAGGGAAAACAAGGCGTGTCGTTACGGTTGCCAGCCAACCATTGGTTGCTCCGAGGGAGTGATTGCGGCACTGAGGGCCTGGTGAGGTGGCGCTATGCGGGGCTGCCGTGGCCAGAGCTCGGCCACTCAGGTTTGTTGGTGTTGCAGGGACGGACCCATGCGCAAGCGCCGTGCCAGAGCGAGCGACTCCAAAGGTAGGTGTCAATCGGGTAGGCGATTATCTCAAGCATGTTAATCATGAAGGAGCAAATCCATTTAGACAAATGCAGAAAAAGCAAATGCCACAGGGTCAGGCCCGAGCGGCTTGGGGATAATGCAGCACGAGGGGCGCCCCAACAAGGTAAGCAGAGAGCATAAGCAAAATGGATACATGCCGCAGGGACGGACCCATGCGACTTGGGAACGATGCAGCCCTGTGGGCGCTCCCAGCTGAAAATGGAACTTTGAAAGATGTCACCTGATATCGTTGGAGATGAAGTGATGCTGAAGTAGCGGACGACGCGTGGTGAGGAGGTCGACCCTCACGAGCTCTCGGGACACGGACCCTCGGGAGGCTCCGGGGGCACGGGTGGATCCTCGAGGGCCATCTCCATCTCCGCCAGGACCGCGCGATGCCCGACCTCTTGAGCCTCCAGGATGCTCATCATCAGGCGCTGATGAGCAGCAGCCATGTTTGGCAAGTCGAAAGGCATGTGAACGTAGCTGTGAGGTGGACCCTCACAATGCCCGAAGCGCCAAGGCCAGAGGCGCTCCTGAGACGCGGCTCGGTTGAGCCCTAGCACGTCGATGCAGATACGCAACCCACCATCCTCGCCTGGATGGGGGGCTGCGGCGGGTAGGCGGCGGCTGCCACGCATGACTCTTGACTCCTGTAGCTCCTGAGTGTTCCTCGTGATGAACTCCTAAGGGTTTAGCCCTCCTTGCCTCATACCTTCCTAAGGGAAACGTCCTTTGAAGCACGCCTCCAAGTGGTGCCCGAGCGCCTCCCTCGTGACCTTGGCAAAGTCAGTGGCCCTCCAAGAAAGAGCCCCCGAGCCCTGCCCAAGGAGGGCGCTGGGCACGCCTTCCTATGCAACAGAGGGTGGCGCCCCCTGAACGGGCGCGAATCCTGACGCAACGCCTCTGGAGGTACCTGCCTCCTGATGGTTTGGGCCAGGTGAAGCCTTCTTCTTCTTTGGGACCGCCTCGGGAAGTCTCCCGCTCCTATGCTTTGGGTCTTCGATTGCCGCGGCCTGGAAGGCACGCTCAAGAGAACACACTACATCCCTTTCCTCACAGGGTACTGTGATGACTCCACCGCTTCCTGGCATCTTGAGGACATTGTAGCCATGGTGAGTCACTGCCATGAACTTGGCCAGGGCTGGGTACCCGAGGATGGCATTGTAAGGC
Organism: Aegilops speltoides; assembly: GCA_021437245.1. Classification (NCBI taxonomy): domain Eukaryota; kingdom Viridiplantae; phylum Streptophyta; class Magnoliopsida; order Poales; family Poaceae; genus Aegilops; species Aegilops speltoides. Next base: position 260,836,374 of record CM038143.1, read on the forward strand.
AGGCGAATGTGGGCGACGTCGAAGTCAATGAGCTCGGTGCGGTAATTGTTACGCTGCCCAAAGGTGACAGGAAGACGACCTTTCCCTATCGGGACGGTGGAACCATCAGTGACTCCCGAGAAAGGATTGGTCGGCTGAAGCTGATCGTATGGCACTTGGAGATTGTTGAACGTCTCAACGGATAGGACGTTGAGTCCTGCGCCGCCATCAATGAGGGTCTTGGTGACTTGCACGTTGCTGATGACTGGGGAACAAAGCATCGGGAGGACACCGGCCATTGCCGCGCACTTGAGCTGATCCGCTGAGCTGAACATGATAGCGCACGTGGACCACCTGAGGGGGCGCGTGGCCTCAAGCTTGGGGAGGACTGCATTCACCTCACGAGCAAACTGCTTGAAGATGCGCTACGAGGCTGGGGCCTGGGCGCCGCCCAAGATGCAAGCGATTGTGCGCGGCTCCTGGAAGCCCCCAGCCCCCTCGTCCTGGTGATGGTATTCATTCCTCCTCGGCAGCGGTGGCAGAGGAGGGAGACCTGCGTTGCCGTGCGGGCGGTCCTCGCGAGGCTGATCCCTCCAACCTCCCTCGCGAGGCTGGTCCTGCCGGCGGTCCTCGCGAGGTCGGTCACGCCACCCTTGGCGAGGGCCACGGTCTTCCCATCGTCCTCCACCTCTTCCTCCTCCTCGGCCATAGCCCCGATCATTGCGCTCGGGGCGTTGGCCGATACGCCCATCTCGCATGGCCCTGAGCTCTTGGCATTCGTTGGTGTTGTGGGTGTGGAGGTCGTAGTACACGCAGTACCAGCTACCCTTGGATGACTCAGGCTGATCCCTGCCTCGCTTGGTGTCTGGCTCTGCTGCGAGCACAGCAGCTCCCTTGCGCTTCACGTCCTTGACCTTGGGATTCTTCTCTTCTGGATCGGCAGCCGGAAGCTCGAGCAGGGAGAGGCGCCCTTCCTCAGCCATTGTGCCTTGGTCACCAAGTTGAACAGCTCCAGGGATGTGCACAGGTCTTCATGGATTGCTAGCTCTTCTTTCTTCTTGATGTCACGCACGCCATCGGAGAAGGCTGAGATGATGGCTTCTCTCACCACCCCGGGATCTTGAGGTGAGCGTTGTCGGCTACTGGATGTACCGCACGGTCTTTCCTGGCTGTTGCTTGATGCGGCGCAGGTCACTCATGGCCGGGCGCCGGTCGCGAGTGCCTTGGAACTTGGCGATGAAGCGAAAAGATCTTGTCCTGTGGAGGAGATCGTGCAGAGCCGTGTTCAGAGCCAAAGGGCACCGCCCTTGAGCGCCATGGGAAACCAATTCGCCATGACCTTTTTGTCCCCGTTGGGGGCTTCGATGCCCAGCTCGTAGAGCTGTAGGAACTCCGCAGGGTCTGCAGTGCCGTCATAGCGAGTGGGCAGGTCCGGCATGAACTTGCCAGGCCATGCGACGTTACGCAGCTCAGCGGTGAAGACACGGCAGCCTGCAGTGGCCACCAGAGCTCTCTGCTGATGCGGGGCTTGCTCCTGGAAATCCCCACGCGCCGCCGCTTAGAGCAGCGCGGGGTCTTGACGTGGTGGCGCAGGGATGCGGTCATGGCGCACCGGTGCCGGGAGCACGCGGGCACCTTCTTGGGGACGAGGAATTTCTTGGCAGCTCCTTTCTTGTCGCGCGGGCGCCAGACGCGGTGGGTCTCGCCCTGGGGCCGCGCGCCTCAGAGCCAAGGCACCTTCTTGGAGAGGAGGTGGCGAAGGCACCTCTTGATCCATGCCTCCTGCGCAGGATGGAGGGCGAGGCAGCGAGAGAGAGGGCATAGGAGAGCCCCCTGCGGCGCTGACGAGCTCGGTGATGCGGGTAAGCCAGTCCTCATTGTCGGATTTCGGGTTCCGGCAGACCCTCAAGGATCGAACTCTGGGGTGCACGCGGAGATCACACCCCCTGCCTACTCATGTCTCGCTGCCTCGCAAGGATCTAAAACTACACGAATAACAACACAGAGGACACGAGGTTTATACTGGTTCAGGCCACCATTGTGGTGTAATACCCTACTCTAGTGTGTGGTGTGGTGGATTGCCTCTGGGGCTGATGATGAATAGTACAAGGAAGAACAGCCTCGCAATGGTCTGTTCTTGGCTGGAGCGATGAACTGCTAGGGGAGTTCAGTCGCTTATCTCTCTCTCTATATCAGATGCCTCTAGTCTCCTCCGTCTACAGATGCGGATCCCCCTACCCTGTGGGTGGTTAGTCCTATTTATAGGCAGAGGCCCTGGGCCTCTCCCCAAATATTGAGCGGGAAGGGCGCCAACAATAGGCCATTTTGAAGGGGAACATCTGGTACACTTATCCTGACTAAGGTTGGTCCTCACCTGCCAAAGACCCTGACGATGATGCCGGCTTGGGCTCCACGATGACCTCTGTTCTGCCGTCCTACTGGTCTTGGTCTTGTTGCACCGAAATGGTTGCCTTTGCTTGATACTCTCGCCTGGGCTTGCCCCCTTTGCACCAAAGAGGAAACAAGGACTCTGCGCAGGCCGGCGCCCGCCTGGCGCCCACTTGGCCTTGGTCGTCATGGCTTGCGTCATGGGCACCTTGCGAGGTACCCCGCCTTGATCTCTCCGCCTCCTCATGAGCCAGCCTGACGAGGTTGTGTCCAAGGAAGCCTCCTATCATCCGCCCCGCGAGGCTTGGCCCCTCGCGAGGGTCTTGAGCATGTGTTGATGAAGATGGGCCGTACTGGGCCACTCCTTGAGGCATGCCGCAGGCCGCAGGCAGGCAAGTCTGGGTACTCCCGTTCCCAGAATGCCGATAGTAGCCCCCGGGCCCAAGGCGCGCTTGGACTTGGCTTAGTAGAGAAGCGAAGGGGCAAGAACGAAGCGCCGCGGGCCCCAATAGCCTGTGGCCTTGGGTGCCGCGTGGCGGTTCATTGGACATGGGCGTCCCAGCTCCCCCACAACGCCTCGGCAACTGCACGAGTTGACAAGTCCCTGCATGCAAAACGGGTCATGATTACCTGTGATCGTGGAAGTCGACGGTTGGCCTCCCTCGGCTATATGTACGGAACGGCACGAGCCCTTCTAGTCCATCTCTTCCCGCTATCTCTTTGTCTTCCTCTCCGTCCTCGCTCCTCCCTACGCCAATGGCACCGATCCGTCGATTTTCTGCCGAAGAGAAGGGGAAGGCCCCCCGAGAGAGTCCTGTCCCACTTCCTTCGAAGAAACGGCCCGCCTCTTGCCACGGGGAAGGGGGTGCTTGGCAGGAGGTGTCGAGGCCTTGGTTTGAGCGGCCACCGCCGGGATTCCCATTCCCATTGTACGCCCGGATTGAGGGTCCTGGAGGCGCTGGCGCCGAGCGGCATCGCCAGAGGCGCCGTCACCGCCGGCGGAACATGGCGGTGCGCGTCGTTCCTCCTGGAGTTCACGCCGAGGGCTCTTCTCGCGAGCTCGTGCTTCACGCTGCCATGCCTCCTCAGTCCTGGATTCGCCTCCCTCCTTCCTTCGCCTTCGAGATCCCGCCGAGAGGGCCTATCGAGCTTTGGTTGCAGCATGCTGACTGCAGTACTCCTGCGGCCGAAGCGGAGGTCGAGGTCGTCGCTCCGGGCAGGGTCTACCTGATTCGTGGCTGGGGCGAGATCGCCCGGGTCTGCAGGACGGGTGGCGCCCTCGCAATCCACCTCGAGTACGATGGCGCCTCCCTGATGTTCTTCAAGGTCTTCAACACGGAGGGACGCCGGCTGGAGTGCTGCCCCGAGAAAGGTGGTCGGGGCCCTGCCGCGATGAGGACTAGGCTTGCCAATCGCTTCCCCAACAGCTCCTTAGGCAGCGGAGGTGTCGGAGGATCCAGCGACTCCGCCGAGCTCCTCACGACTCCGGAGACGAACGACGACAGCTACGAGCCCTCGAGCTTGCGTCGCTCTCAGAGTAGGGCGGGCTCGTCAGGCCGCCATTGCCATCGATCTGTATGGGGTTGGCGCCGGTGGCTGACGGCCCATTGTTGATGATGGCGTCTCTTGCGGAGGCGCGCGTAGTTAGCACTCTTTAGGATTTGCCCCTTTTGTTCCCTGCGAGGAATCGAAGAATATACCCCGTGGGGGTTTGTAAGGTGCTTGTAGTTCCATTTGTTAATATGATCCTTATCGTGAAGCGAGGAGGGATGCTCGTCCCGTCTTAGCTTAGTTCCTCCTTTCGAACCTCGCGAGGACTTGACGCTCTGTGCTGACAGGTCCTGGTCCCAAGGCAGGCTTCAGCCGTCGCTGGTATGCCAGGTCGCGATGCCATGATCAAGGCCAGGAGGTGAGTGGCCCGGGGTCCAGTAAGAGCCCCTGAGTCGCGATGCTCAGGAGGTCCCCTTTAGCGCTCAAGCAGTCATCATTCGGTGAGAAAGGAGCGCGACGTTGCCAAAACGGAACCGCATTAGGTGCGAGGTTGGTGTTGCGATAGCTAGTATTTCCGGGGGGTGACTTATCTCAGGGGTCAGAATTCACTCCTTGGCGCGGCACCGGGCCCGCGTGCTGATAGCTGAGGAGTTGCCTGGCGAGGTCCCCATGTGCCTCTTCCCTCTGGCCTTTGCTCCCCCTCGTGCTCTACGTTCTTAGGTCCCGGCCCTCGAGCGAGCTCAGCCGTCGCTGGAATGCCAGGTCGTGTTGCCGTGGTCAAGGCCAGGAGCTGAGGGCTGGAGAGCTAGTAAGAGTCCATGAGTCACGATGCTCAGGTACCACCCCTTTAACATGCAAGCGGTTCGCGCGGACGAGAGCGAAAGAGGCGCTGCAGAGGCCTCGCCCGACGCTGCTCCTTAAAGCGATCCTGCGAGTTCATCATGAGAAAAGCGAGGGTTTGCAGTTACAATTGCCGACCAGCTGTTGGTTGCTCTGGGAAGGTGACGAGGAACTGAAGGCTTGGTGAGGTGGCGCCCTGCGGGGTTGCCGCGGCCAGAGCTCAGCCATCCAGGTTTGTCAATGTTGCAGGGACGGACCCATGCGCAAGCGTCGTGCCGTGGGGGAGCAGCTCCATCAGTTGGTGTCAATCGAGCGGGCGATTAAGTCAAGCACTTTAATCATGAAGGAGCAAATCCATTTAGATAGGCGCAGAAAAAGACGATCACCGCTGGGTCGGGCCTGAACGACTTTAGGGATGATGCAACCCGAGGGGCGCCCCCAATAAAGTAAGCTAAAGAACATGAATCAAAGGGATACATGCCGCAGGGACGGACCCACGCGGCCTGGGAATGATGCTGCCCTGGGGGGCGCTCCTAGCTGAAAATGAAACTCGAAGGATGTCACTTGATGATGCTGAAGATGAAGGGATGCTGAAGTAGCGGACGGCATGCGCTGCGGAAGCCGATCTTCACGAGCCCCCAGGCCCAGGGGCCTCGGGAGGCTCCGGAGGCACTGGCGGCTCCTCGCGGACCATCTCCATCTCCTCCAGGACTGCGGAATGCCTAACCGCTTGAGCCTCCAAGATGCTCCTCATGACTCACTGATGCACAACAACCATGTTTGGCAGGCCATAAGGCATGCGAACATAGCTGTGGGATGGACCTTCGCAGCGTCCCGCGCGTGAGGGCCAGAGGCGCTCCTGAGAGGCGGCTCGGTTGAGACCTGGTATGTCGATGCAGACGTGCAGCCCACCATCCTCGCCTAGATGGGGAGCTACGGTGGGCAAGTGGCGGCTGCCGCTCATGACTCTTGACTCCTGCAGCTCCTGAATGATCTCGCTGACGAACTCCCGAGGGTTTGGCCCTCCTTGCCTTGCTCTTTCCCGAGGGAAACGTGCTTTGAAGCACGAATTCAAGTGGTGCCCGAGCACCTCCCTCGTCATCCTAGCAAAGTCGATGGCCCTCCAGGAGAGAGCCCCTGATCCTTGCTCGAGGAGGGAGCCGGGCATGCCTTCCTATCCAACAGAAGGAGGCCCCCCTGAACAGGCGCGGACCCTGAGGGGCCTGCCTCCAGAGGGGTCAGACCAGGTGATGTCTTCTTCTTCTTGGGATCAGCCTCTGGGAGCCTCATGCTCCTGTGATCTGGGTCTTAAATTGATGCGGCTTGGAAAGCACGCTGCAGAGAACACACAACGTCTCTCTCTTCACAAGGCACCGTGATGACTCCACCACTCCCTGGCATCTTGAGGACATTGTAGCCGTGATGGGTCACGGCCATGAACTTGGCCAGGGCTGGGTACCCGAGGATGGCATTGTACGGCAGGCGGATGTGAGCGACGTCGAAGTCAATGAGCTCGGTGCGGTAGTTGTCGCGCTTCCAGAAGGTAACAGGAAGGCGGACCTGCCCTATCGGAACCGTGGAACCATCAGTGACTCCTGAGAAAGGCTTGGTTGGCTGTAGCTGATTTTAGGGCACTTGGAGATTGTCGAACGTCTCGACGGAGAGGACATTGAGCCCTGCTCCGCCATCGATGAGAGTCCTGGTGACTTGCACATTGCTGATGATTGGAGAACAAAGCATCGGGAGGACTCCGGCTGTGGCAGCGCACTTGAGCTGATCCGCTGAGCTGAACGTGATGGCGCACGCCGACCACCGAGAGGGCGGTGGCCTCAAGCTTGGGAGGACTGCATTCACTTCGCGAGCAAACTGCTTGAAGATGCGCTGAGAGGCCGGGGCTTGGGTGCCGCCCAAGATGCAACCGATTGCGCGCGGCTCCTGGAAGCCTCCAGCCCCCCTCATCCTGATGATGGTCTTCATTCCTCCTCGGCTGCGGTGGCAGAGGAGGGAGGCCTGCATTGCCTTGTGGGCGATCCTCGCGAGGCTGATCCCTCCAACCCCCCGTCGCGAGGTGGGTCCCTCCAACCTCCCTTGCGAGGTTGGTCCTGCCAGCGGTCCTCGCGAGGTCAGTCACGCGACCCTTGGCAAGGGCCACATTCTTCCCATCTTCATCAACCTCTTCCTCCTCCTCGGCCGTAGCCCTGGTCGCTGTGCTCGGGGCGTCGGCCGACACGCATGTCTCGCACGGCCCTGAGCTCTTGGCATTCGTTGGTGTTGTGGGTGTGGAGGTCGTAGTACACGCAGTACCGGCTTCCCTTGGATGACTCGGGCTGATCCCTGCCGCGCTTGGCGTCCGGCTTTGTTGCAAGCACGGCAGCCCCCTTGCGCTTCACGTCTTTGGCCTTGGGCTTCTTCTGTTCTGGGTCAGCAGCTGGGAGCTCGAGGAGGGAAAGGCGCCCTTCCTCAGCCCTCTCGCACTTGGTTGCCAGGATGAACAACTCTAGGGAGGTGCAAAGGTCCTCATGGATCGCAAGCTCCTCCTTCATCTTGACGTCATGCACGCCTACGGAGAAAGCTGAGATGATGGCCTCCTCACACACCTTGGGGATCTTAAGGCGAGCGCTGTTGAAACGGTGGTTGAACTTCTGCAGGGTCTCTCCCGGCTGCTGCTTGATGCGGCGCAAGTCGCTCATCGCCGGGGGCCGGTCGTGGGTTCCCTGGAAGTTGGCGATGAATCGGGTGCACATCTCATCCCAGGAGGATATCGTGCCAGAGCCGTGTTCAGAGCGAGTGCGGGCGCCCGCCCTGAGCGCCATGGGGAACCAATTTGCCATGACCTTCTCGTCCCCATTGGCGGCTTCGATGCCCAGCTCATAGTGCTGGAGGAACTCCGTAGGGTCAGCCGTGCCATCATAGCGTGGAGGCAGGTCTGGCTTGAACTTGCCCGGCCAAGCCACGCTGCGCAGCTCGGCGGTGAAGGCACGGCAGCTGCGATGGCAAGGGAGGCCTTGGGTGATGAAGAGCTTGATCTTGAAGTCCTCAGCTGCCGCCAGTGCAGCTGGTCTTGATGTTTGGAGCAGAGCGCGTTCGTGCGGGCGGTCAAAAGGGAAGCACACGGGCGGCTTCTTGGGGACGAGGGATCTCTTGGCAGCTCTTCTCTTGCTGTGCCGGCGCCGGACGGAGTGGGTTCCGGCAATGGGCCACGCGCCTTGGGGCCAAGGCGCCTTCTTGAGGGGGAGGCGGCTGAGGCACCCCCGGAGCTTCGTCGCCCGCGCAGGGAAGGGGGCGGTGCAGCGAGAGGGATGGCGTAGGGGATCCCCCAGCGGCGCTGACGAGCTCGATGATGCGGGCGAGCCATTCATCGTAGAGGTCGTTGTGTTGGAAATATGCCCTAGAGGCAATAATAAAAGTATTATTATATTTCCTTGTTCATGATAATTGTCTATTATTCATGCTATAACTATATTATCCAGAAATCGTAATACACGTGTGAATACATAGATCACAATATGTCCCTAGTGAGCCTCTAGTTGACTAGCTCGTTGTGATCAATAGATAGTCATGGTTTCCTGGCTATGGACATTGGATGTCGTTGATAACGGGATCACATCATTAGGAGAATGATGTGATGGACAAGACCCAATCCTAAGCATAGCACAAAGATCGTGTAGTTCGTTAGCTAGAGCTTTTCCAATGTCAAGTATCTCTTCCTTAGACCATGATATCGTGTAACTCCCGGATACCGTAGGAGTGCTTTGGGTGTATCAAACGTCAAAACGTAACTGGGTGACTATAAAGGTGCACTACAGGTATCTTCGAAAGTGTCTGTTGGGTTGACACGGATCGAGACTGGGATTAGTCACTCCATATGACGGAAAGGTATCTCTGGGCTCACTCGGTAATACATCATCATATTGAGCTCAAAGTGACCAAGTGGTTGGTCACGGGATCATGCATTACAGTACGAGTAAAGTGACTTGCCGGTAACGAGACTGAACAAGGTATTGGGATACCGATGTTCGAGTCTCGGGCAAGTAACATACCGATTGACAAAGGGAATTGTATACGGGGTTTGATCGAATCCTCGACATCGTGGTTCAACCGATGAAATCATCGTGGAACATGTGGGAGCCAACATGGGTATCCAGATCCTGCTGTTGGTTCTTGACCAGAGATTCGTCTCGGTCATGTCTGCATGTCTCCCGAACCCATAGGGTCTACACACTTAAGGTTCGGTGATGCTAGGGTTATTAGGAAGACTTGTATGTGATTACCGAATGTTGTTCGGAGTCCCGGATGAGATCCCGGACGTCACGAGGAGTTCTGGAATGGTCCGGAGGTGAAGTTTTATATATGGGAAGTTGTCATACGGACACCGGAAAGTTTCGGGGGCTTATCGGTATTGTACTGGGGCCACGGAGAGGTTCCGGGTCCACCGAGGGGCCACCTCCGGAGGGCCACATGGGCGCAGAAGGGAGGAAGCCAGCCTGGAGGGCTGGGCGCGCCCCCCACCTTGGGCCCATGCGCCTAGGGTTGGGGGGGGGGAAACCCTAAGGGGGGGCGCCCCCTTGCTTGGGGGGCAAGTCCCCCCTCCCTGGCCGCCGCCCCCCCTCTAGATCCCATCTAGAGGGGTTGGCCCCCCTTGCCCCTTCCCCTATAAATAGAGGGGTGAGGGGAGGGCTGTTGTACACATCCAAAGGCGCAGCCCCTCCCCTCCCCAACACCTCTCCTCCTCCTTTACGTGCTTGGCGAAGCCCTGTCGGAGTACTGCTGCACCAACACCACCACGCCGTCGTGCTGCCGTTGGAGCAATCTTCCTCAACCTCTACTTCCTCCTTTCTAGATTAAGACGGAGGAGACGTCGTCCGTTCCGTACGTGTGTTGAACGCGGAGGTGCTGTCCGTTCAGCACTTGGACATCGGTGATCCGAATCACGGAGTACGACTCCATCATCACCCTTCCCGTGAACGCTTCCGCACGCAATCTACAAGTGGTATGTAGATGCAAACTCACTCCCTTGACTTGTTGCTTAGATGAACTCATAGATGGATCTGGTTGAAACCGTAGGAAATTTTTTAATTTTCTGCAACGTTCCCCAACAGTGGCATCATGAGCTAGGTCTATGCGTAGTTCTCTAATGCACGAGTAGAACACAATTTTGTTGTGGGCGTGGATCTTGTCAACTTGCTTGCCACTACTAGTCTTTTCTTGCTTCAGCGGTATTGTGGGATGAAGCAACCCGGACCAACCTTACACGTACGCTTCGTGAGACCGTTTCCACCGAATCGACATGCACTAGTTGCATAAGGTGGTCAAGGGTGTCTGTCTCTCCCACTTTAGTTGGAGCGGATTCGATGAAAAGGGTCCTTATGAAGGGTAAATAGAAGTTGACAAAATCACGTTGTGGTTATTCATAGGTAAGAAAACGTTCTTGCTAGAACCCAATTGCAGCCACGTAAAAGATACAACAACAATTAGAGGACGTCTAACTTGTTTTTGCAGCGATTGTTCATGTGATGTGATATGGCCAGAAGTTGTGATGAATGATTGAGATATTGTGATGTATGAGATCATGTTCTTGTAATAGGATTCACGACTTGCATGTCGATGAGTATGACAACCGGCAGGAGCCATAGGAGTTGACTTTATTTTTGAATGACCTGCGTGTCATTGAAGAACGCCATGTAAATTACTTTACTTTATTGCTAAACGCGTTAGCCATAGAAGTAGAAGTAGTCGTTGGCGTGACAACTTCATGAAGACACGATAATGGAGATCATGATGATGGAGATCATGGTGTCATGCCGGTGACAAGATGATCATGGAGCCCCGAAGATGGAGATCAATGGAGCTATATGATATTGGCCATATCATGTCACTACTATATAATTGCATGTGATGTTTATTATGTTTATGCATCTTGTTTACTTAGAACGACGGTAGTAAATAAGATGATCCTTACAACAATTTCAAGAAGTGTTCTCCCTAACTGTGCACCGTTACTACAGTTAAATCGCTTCAAGCACCACGTGATGATCGGGTGTGATAGATCCTTAGGTTCACATACAACGGGTGTAAGACAGTTTTACACATGCAAAACACTTAGGGTTAACTTGACGAGCCTAGCATGTACAGACATGGCCTCGGAACACGGAGACCGAAAGGTCGAACACGAGTCGTATGGAAGATACGATCAACATGAAGATGTTCACCGATGATGACTAGTCCGTCTCACGTGATGATCGGACACGGCCTAGTCGACTCGGATCGTGTAACACTTAGATGACTTGAGGGATGTCTAATCTGAGTGGAAGTTCATTGTAATAATATGATTAGATGAACTTAATTATCATGAACTTAGTCTAAAACCTTTGCAAATATGTCTTGTAGATCAAATGGCCAATGCTCATGTCAACATGAACTTCAACGCGTTCCTAGAGAAAACCAAGCTGAAAGATGATGGCAGCAACTATACGGACTGGGTCTGGAACCTGAGGATCATCCTCATAGCTGCGAGGAAACAATATGTCCTAGAAGGACCGCTAGGTGACGCTCCCGTCCCAGAGAACCAAGGCGTTATGAACGCTTGGCAGTCTCGTGCTGATGATTACTCCCTCGTTCAAGGCGGCATGCTTTACTGACTTAGAACCGGGCTCCAAAAGCGTTTTGAGCATCACGGAGCATATGAGATGTTCAAGAGCTGAAACTAGTTTTCCAAGCTCATGCCCGGTCGAGAGATATGATGTCTCCGACAAGTTCTATAGTTGTAAGATGGAGGAAAACAGTTCGTCAAGTGAGCACATACTCAAAATGTCTAGGTTCCACAACCACCGACTCATTGAACATTAACCTCCCCGATGAGGTGGTCATTAACAGAATCCTTGATCGCTCCCACCAAGCTACAAGAGCTTTGTGATGAACTACAACATGCAGGGGATGGTGAAGACCATTCTGAAGTGTTTTCAATCAAGTCGCAGAGGCTGAAATCAAGAAAGAACATCAAGTGTTGATGGTCAATAAGACCACTAAGTTCAAGAAGGGCAAGGGCAAGAAGAACTTCAAGAAGGATGGCAAGGATGTTTGCGCGCCCGGTAAGCCGCCATTCGGGAAGAAGTCAAAGAATGGACCCAAGCCCGAGATCGAGTGCTTTTATTGCAAGGGAAGGGTCCTTCGAAGCGGAACTGCCCCAAATACTTAGCGGATAAGAAGGCCGGCAACACCATAGGTATATTTGATATACATGTAATTGATGTGTACCTTACCGAAGATCGTAGTAACTCCCCGGTATTTGATACCGTGTCGTTGTTCATATTTGTAACTCACAGCAGAGCTGCGGAATAAACGGAGACTGGCGAAGGACGAGGTGACGGCGCGATCGGGAATGGTTCCAGAGTCGATGTGATCGCCGTCGCACGCTGCCTCTACATTTACCTATGGGATTAGTTTTGAACCTTAATAATTGTTATTTAGTGCCAAGTTTGAGCATGAACATTGTATCAGGATCTCGTTTAATGCGAGATGGCTACTCATTTAAATCCGAGAATAATGGTTGTTCTATTTATATGAGAGATATGTTTTATGGTCATGCTCCGATGGACAATGGTTTATTCTTAATGAATCTCAAGCGTAATATTACACATATTCATAGTGTGAATGCCAAAAGATGTAAAGTTGATAACGATAGTCCCACATACTTGTGGCACTGCCGCCTTGGTCACATTGGTGTCAAGCGCATGAAGAAGCTCCATGCTGATGACTTTTAGAGTCTCTTGATTATGAATCATTTGACACATGTGAACCGTGCCTCATGGGCAAAATGACCACGACTCCGTTCTCCGGAACAATGGAGCGAGCAACCAACTCGTTGGAAATCATACATACCGATATGTGCGGTCCAATGAGCGTTGAGGCTCGCGGAGGATATCATTACGTTCTCACTCTCACTGATGACTTGAGTAGATATGGGTATGTCTACTTAATGAAACACAAGTCTGAGACCTTTGAAAAGTTCAAGGAATTTCAGAATGAAGTAGAGAATCAACGTGACCGAAAAATAAAGTTCCTACGATCAGATCATGGAGGAGAATATTTAAGTCACGAATTTGGCACACATTTAAGGAAATGTAGAATCGTTTCACAACTCACGCCGCCTGGAACACCTCAGCGTAACGGTGTGTCCGAACGTCGTAATCGCACTCTATTGGATATGGTGCGGTCTATGATGTCTCTTACCGATTTACCGCTATCATTTTGGGGATACGCTCTAGAGACAGCTACATTCACTTTAAATAGGGCACCGTCTAAATCCGTTGAGACGACACCGTATGAATTATGGTTTGGGAAGAAACCTAAGCTGTCGTTTCTAAAAGTTTGGGGATGCGATGCTTATGTCAAGAAACTTTAACCTGAAAAGCTCGAACCCAAGTCGGAAAAATGCGTCTTCATAGGATACCCTAAGGAAATTGTTGGGTATACCTTCTACTTAAGATCCGAGGGCAAGATCTTTGTTGCCAAGAACGGATGCTTTCTGGAAAAAGAGTTTCTCTTGAAAGAAGTAAGTGGGAGGAAAGTAGAACTCGATGAAGTACTACCTCTCGAACGGGAAAGTGGTGCAGCTCAGGAAAATGTTCCTGTGATGCCTACACCAACTGAAGAGGAAAATAATGATGATGATCAAGGTACTTCGAATCAAGTTGCTACAGAACTTCGTAAGTCCACAAGGACACATTCCGCACCAGAGTGGTACGGCAACCCTGTCCTGGAAATCATGTTGTTAGACAACGGTGAACCTTCGAACTATGAAGAAGCGATGGCGGGCCTAGATTCCAACAAATGGCTTGAAGCAATGAAATCCGAGATAGAATCCATGTATGAAAACAAAGTATGGACTTTGACAGACTTGCCCGATGATCGGCGAGCGATAGAAAACAAATGGATTTTTAAGAAGAAGACGGACACGGATGGTAATGTTACCATTTATAAAGCTCGACTTGTCGCTAAGGGTTATCGACAAGTTCAAGGGATTGACTACGACGAGACATTCTCTCCCATAGCGAAGCTGATGTCCGTCCGAATCATGTTTGCAATTGCCGCATACTATGATTATGAGATATGGCAGATGGACATCAAAACGGCATTCCTTAATGGACATCTTAAGGAAGAGTTGTATACGATACAGTCGGAAGGTTTTGTCGTTCCTAAGAACGCTAACAAAGTATGCAAGCTCCAGCGATCCATTTATGGACTGGTGCAAGCATCTCGGAGTTGGAACATTCGCTTTGATGAGATGATCAAAGCGTTTGGGTTTATGCAGACTTACGGAGAAGCCTGCGTTTACAAGAAAGTGAGTGGGAGCTCTGTAGCATTTCTCATATTATATGTAGGACATACTCTTGATGGGAAATGATATAGAACTTCCGGAAAGCATTAAGGCCTACTTGAATAAGTGTTTTTCAATGAAGGACCTTGGAGAAGCTGCTTATATATTAGGCATCAAGATCTATAGAGATAGATCGAGACGCCTCATAGGTCTTTCACAAAGCACATACCTTGATAAAATTTTGAAGAAGTTCAAAATGGATCAGTCCAGAAGGGGTTCTTGCCTATGTTACAAGGTGTGAGATTGAGCTCAGCTCAGTCCCCGACCACGGCCAAAGATAAAGAAGAGATGAGTGTCATCCCCTATGCTTCAGCCACAGGATCTATTAGGTATGCCATGTTGTGTACCAGACCTGATGTAAACCTTGCCATAAGTTTGGTAGCAAGGTACCAAAGTAATCCCGGCAAGGAACACTGGACAGCGGTCAAGAATATCGTGAAGTACCTGAAAAGGACAAACGACATGTTTCTCGTTTATGGAGGTGACGAAGAGCTCGCCGTAAAGGGTTACGTTGACGCTAGATTTGACACAGATCTGGATGACTCTAAGTCACAAACCGGATACGTGTATATGTTGAATGGTGGAGCAAGAAGGTAGTGCAATTGCAAGCGAGTGTCGTGGCGGGATCTACATGTGAAGCGGAGTACATGGCAGCCTCGGAGGTAGCGCATGAAGCAATTTGGGTGAAGGAGTTCATCACCGACCTAGGAGTCATATCCAATGCATCAGGGCCGATCAAACTCTTCTGTGACAACACTGGAGCTATCGCCCTTGCCAAGGAGCCCAGGTTTCACAAGAAGACCAGGCACATCAAGCGTCGTTTCAACTCCATCCGTGAAAATGTTCAAGATGGAGACATATATATTTGCAAAGTACATACGGATCATGAAACACTTAAGTACTTAAAAGGTCAAACTAAGTTGAACAAGCGTCATGCCAAATGTAGTGAATTTATTGAATCTTTCCCATATCTGATCAAGTACATTAAGAGTAAGGAAAATGTAGTTGCGGATGCACTTTCACGCATATGCACGCTTGTCACTAAAATTGAGTTGAATGTTATTGGCTTTGAGCACATAAAAGACTTGTATGCTAATGATCCATCTTTTGCTACTCCTTATGCTAAATGTTTGACGCATACATCTTGGGAACAATATTACATAAAGGATAGTTATCTTATGAGAGCTAACAAACTATGCATTCCCGAGTCTTCTCTTTGTTTGCTCCTTTTGCAAGAGGCTCATGGAGGCGGACTCATGGGACATTTTGGATGCGACAAGACATTCGCCACGCTCTCCAAGAACTACTTTTGGCCCAAGATGTTCCGCGACGTCTCACACTTCACCAACCTATGCTCTACATGTCGCAAAGCTAAGTCTAAAGCTCAATCCCTGGGTCTTTACATGCCTCTTCCTATTCCTTATCAACCTTGGGAAGACATTAGCATGGATTTTGTACTTGGTTTGCCTAGAACTCAAAATGGCAAGGATTCCGTGTTTGTTGTTGTGGACCGATTCTCTAAGATGGCGCATTTCATTCCATCAACAAGATAGACGATGCTTCACACATTGCAAATCTCTTTTGTAGGGAAATCTTGCGAATCCATGGAGTACCAAAGACAATCGTCTCCGATCGTGACATCAAGTTCTTGAGTTACTTTTGGAAGACCCTATGCACCAAGCTCGGAATCAAGCTCTTGTTATCATCCGCATACCATCCTCAAACCGACGGCCAAACAGAGGTGACGAACCGGACACTCTCCACTCTACTTCGCGTGTTGATCAAGAAGAACATCAAGGAGTGGGAAGCATGTCTTCCCATCGCCGAGTACGCCTACAACTGTGTAAGACATTCGACTACTGGCAAGTCCCCCTTCAAGGTCGTCTACGACTTCAACCCGTTGTTACCATTGGACATTCTACCCCTTCCTCTACAAGAGCGCACCAACATGGATGCGAGTGCACGGGCAAGATACATCAAGAAGATGCATGAGGATACAAGGCACACCATCGAGCACCAAGTACAACGACTAGCGACCAAGCTCAATGTCAACAAGCAACCCATGATCTTCAACATTGGCGATCTTGTGTGGCTACACCTTCGCAAGGACCGCTTCCCCAACGAACGCAAGTCCAAACTTCTCCCTCGAGCCGATGGACCCTTCAAGGTGCTAGCATGCTACAACGACAATGCCTACAAGATAGACCTCCCATGAGGCAAGTACAATTTGACCGACATCTTCAATGTCAAGGACCTCACGCCATACCATGGAGATGAAATTTTTGATCCGAGGTCGGATCTTTCCCAAGGGGGGAGGGGAGATGATGCGGAGCATCCCTCGCTCATCCCCATGGACGTACCTACATCTCCCTCAACACTACTTGGACCCATGACAAGAGCAAGAGCAAAGACTATTGAAGATAAGGTAAACTCGCTCCTCTCCGAACTCCCTCTCTCTACTCATGAGACTTGGCTACTACCTCATACAGACACTCTGTGTGATCAGGTACTTGGATGAGAGCCACGGGACAGCTACACCCAATGGCCAAGGTGGCAAGGACACCAAGCATGAACATCAAGAAGAAGAGCTACTTGGGAAGCTACAGGCACCGGACGACCGGTCGGGCCCGGACGTCCGACCCCTGAAGGTTGCTACAGCCGAGAGAAGGAAGGCCAACCAAAGCTCCAGGCAACGGACGACCGGCCCAGACCGGACGTCCGATGACTCCCAGGCCCCGGACGACCAACGCCCTCCGGACGACCGACAACTGGGCACTCGAGAGGAAATTAACGGAAGACCGAAGCCACCAGACGACCAGCACCCGAGCCGAATCTACGGAAGTCCGACGATCTACGGACATCCGGACCATCCCGAATTTCTGGACGACCGATGTCGGTGTCAAAACCGGCGGATCTCGGGTAGGGGGTCCCGAACTGTGCGTCTAGGCGGATGGTAACAAGAGACGAGGGCCACAATGTTTTTACCCAGGTTCGGGCCCTCTCGATGGAGGTAAAACCCTACGTCCTGCTTGATTAATATTGATGATATGGGTAGTACAAGAGTAGATCTACCACGAGATCAAGGAGGCTAAACCCTAGAGGCTAGCCTATGGTATGATTGTTGAGATGTATGTTCGTCCTACGGACTAAGGCCCTCCGGTTTATATAGGCACCGGAGAGGGCTAGGGTTACACAGAGTTGGTTACAATGGTAGGAGATCTACATATCCGTATTGCCAAGCTTGCCTTCCACGCCAAGGAAAGTACCTTAGGACACACGAGCGAGTCTTCAATCTTGTATCTTCATAGTCGTGGAGTCCGACGGATATTGATAGTCCGGCTGTCCGGACACCCCTAGTCCAGACTCCTCAAGTAGCCCTTTAACCAGGCTTCAATGACGATAAGTCCAGCGTGTTTATAGTCTTCGGCGTTGCAAGGCGGGTTCTCCCTTCAAATTCCATGTACCTGCCGAATAGTGTCCGGCTTCATCTTGAATACTGTGTTCCTCGGCTTCTACGCCAAATAATGGCCCTCTTCCACGCGTCGCATGAATGCGAAAAGCCAGGGTATCTTTTACATTTCACCCCCTGATTGTGCCAGTTGTCCGCCTATAACAGAGGCAAGAATCCAGATCCAAATTGCACCGTCTTCCTCCTGCGTATACTCCATCGAAGCGCCTCCGACCTAGAAATCCATTCCACCATGGATCGTCAACGCGGCTCTTCTTCACGCGCTCCCAGCCCACCGCCGGGGAATTGGAGGAGATGCTCTGTTTCACACAACGAGCTGGTTAAGCTCCAAACGGAGGGGTTTCTTCCTCTGGCCTTCATGGTCCCAGTCTGAGCCGGACTGGTTACTTATCAAGGTGGGAGGCAGGCGGAGGACACTCCAAGCCCCAATAAGCGGGAGCGGGTGTGCTTAATCCCCTATCTGATAAGGGGGCTCGGATTTCCAATACATCCGTTCCTCCGCGGGCTCCTGAAGTTCTACGGACTCCAGCTCCACCACCTCACGCCCGCCTCTGTGCTGCATATCGGGCTACGTAGCTCTTTGTGAGCTATTCACGGGCATCGAGCCCCATTTCGCATTGTGGAAGAGGCTGTTTTGCCTCGCACCCGTTCTCACTAGGGGTCCATATATCAAGTGGGCGGCGCCAAATATGGCGATCGCGGACCGGATACCTATCCGGCACTCCTAAGAAAGCGTCCAAGACCGCCCTCGGAGTGGTTTTATATAGTAGACGCTCGTTGCTCGACCCAGTCCGGATCGGCCTCCGGAGTTTGATCTTGCTCCCTTGAAGGAACGCCACCGTGGCGCTGCGGAGCCCCGCTTGAGGAAGACAAGAGCATCCATTACTTGATGGGACGGATAAGATTAATGGCTCATTCCGGCTTGACCATGATTGGAGTCATGGCGATGTGCATTAAGCGGGGGGTGCAGCCGCTGCAATACAGAGGCCACCCCATGTGGGATTTCAACGGGGAAGACGATGCTACCCCGCACGGCCAAGAAGGGCGGAGTCGACCGAGGATCCGTGAAGATCCTATCCGGCCTGTACAAGGGGAGAAGGAGGACTTCTTCGTCCGAACCCTTTGGATGGGTTTTCCATGATCAACCCTAGAGGATGGGTGTTTAACACCTCGAAGGGTTCTACCCGTGCTTTCAAGTTTAAGCTTCTTACATTATGTCTTCGCATGGGGTCTACGCTGGGTCGTGGAGGACATGGTTAGTCCTGCTCCACAACCCGAGGATCCGAAGGATCCTCGGTCCGCCTCCAAGAGGATCCGGACATCGAGGTGGAGCTGATCGACGGGTGTATCACCAGCTCAGATAGACAATGCTTTGGTCGCCATTACGGTGGACTACGCCGGGCTAAGTTCGGCTTCCCAGGTGACCACGACCGAAGTCCGGACACCGTCATCTTATCCTTGCCTATTTCTGACCTTTGCGAATGATGGTATTTTGCAGAAGCGCCATTACGGCAGAAGTCGAGCTCGGCGGCCGACCTCTGAGGTCATCCGAACTAGCAGGAGGAAAAGGCGGCCGTCTTGACGGAAACGTCGCCGCAGAGGTATAGCTCATGTTTGAACTTTTCGAGCAACGTTCCGAGGAAACGTCTAAGTGCTCATGATCTTTATAGGAGAAAAGGCGCTCGCCGGACTGCGAGCGCACGAATTGCCGATCCGACCAACACCAGCCAGGCTCCAGCGCCCGGACTGGAGGGGGAGGCAAGCGCAAGACGCGAACCGGATCCTGCTCCAACGGAGGATACCGACAGACTGTCCGCCACCAAGTCTGAGGTGGAGAGTGCTATGAATCATAGGCGCCGTCGGACAGTATTTCAAGAAGCATGCTTTTCCCCTGAGGCATTGGATGCCTTTAACGCAGGGGACGCGCATCTCCGTGCTGCTCAAAATGGTTTTACTAGAGCCACGGAGCAGTATGTTAAAGACATACGGGTAAGGGAATTTTAATGGTTGTATATACCAGTAGCCCCCGAGACTTAGATTAGTTATTCTAACTGATTTAAGGATCATTGTAAATTTCAGGCACTTAACGAGAAGAACGCCCAGCTGTCTCGTGAGCTGCAAGATTGCAAGGCCCAACTTGAGGCCGCACTTGCTGCCACAGGAGGAGACGGAGAGACCCCTCCTGGTAACACATTTTTACTAAGAAATATAAGCGCTGTGCGGCGTGCGCGTGAGTCTAACAAGAACGTTGCAGGTACCGCCGTACAAGATCCGGACAGGCAAACATTGCTGCGCCAGCTAAAGGCTGGCGAGAGTGTGCTGAATAGGGTTCAGCAGGAAAGGAACAAGCTCCAAGATGCCAACGCCAAGCTCGGAGAAGAGTTGAAAGGCGCACAAGCCGAGCTGTCTGGCTCCGTCAAAGAGAATCAACGGCTTCGTCGCGGCATATATAGTAAGTGCTTGAGCGAACTCTTTTGAAAAGAAGAGTTCGGCGAGGAAGTATTTTGACATGATATGTCTTGTAGGTATACTCACGGGTCGTCCTGCAGAGGAGATGCCCATATCAATGGGTGATCAACTTCTCGAACTGTTGCAGCTACTCGAACGAGTTCGGCAGGCAATGAGTGGCGCCGTACAGGCTTTATGGCCAGCCCTCACCCTGCCCGAGGGCCTCGGGGAGCTTGCAGAGAAGCTGCAGGAGTATGCAGTAACTTACATTTTGTGGAAGATTTCGGCTTGCCGTCAAGGTGCCAGGGAGGCTTGGGCCATGGTGAAGACGTGGTACAAGAAGGCGGACCCCAACCACATGGCCGAAGTTGGACCGGTGGGGCCCGATGGGAAGGAGATCCTTGTGAGTTTAGTGTACAGCCAAGTAGAGTTGGCTGCTAAGTTTTCCCAACGGGACTATAAACTAGACAGCCTGTTAGACGGGATTGAGGAGGAATACAATCAATAAATTTGACAATGTATGTTATCCTTTAAAATGACATGTGAAATGCCTTCTAGCCGGATTGTAGATCGTTTGTCTTTGCCGACCTTTTCGCTTCGACCTCGGGACCCTAGAGTCCGGAGTGTGTCCGAATACCTTTTTGGTTAAGAAACAACCGTGGTATGCATGGAGACCAGGCGTAGGGGTCATTAGTGCTTTATCAGACAAGTGCTCAACTAGTTATGTTATATTACATGGTTAGTAAGAAACATCTTCCAGAGAGAATAGTTCCGTTAAGGGTTCCTTTCGCTGGGGAGGCATGCCCTAAAGTGCATGACCGACTGCAAAGAAAGCGATAAAACATCCGGGGCAGATGGAAAAAATAGGTAAAAGTCATCTTTTAAATCACCGAAGCGAATATTCCCTTAAGAACGCTTAGCTTTCGGCTTCACCTATCGAGGTACACATCCGGTGACCCGCAAGAATAATCGCAGAGGTGCTCCTTTACCTCCTAGCCGAACAATCGGGGAACGAGGGTAAGCACAAGAGCCGTGCAACCCAGCTTGGCCAAAACTTAAGTCATATCGGTGCATATAATGGCGAGTAAAAGGTACATGTGGAAGCTTGACACATGTGTTGGGTATGAGACCCGTATAATTAAGCTTCTGTAAAAGAAGCCCCCAGGAATAATGAGTGCGGATGGCACATCATGCATATGCAAAGAATGCAAGAATAGGCCCAAGAGGGCTTTTAAGTCAAAAGGGTAAAAAGAGAAACAAAGACAGTCGAAGTATAAAAGTTTGGACGGGGGGAAGGGGACGAACTCTTAGTCCGGCGCTAGGCATAGAATTGTCGGAGGTGGGCTGCGTTCCATGGGTTCGGCTCGAGTCGGTTATCCGACGATTTGCAGACAGTATGCTCACGGTCATCGATGCTTGATCAATAATGAAGGGCCTTCCCATCCGGGCTTGAGCTTGTCCTTTTCTTGTCCGGCAGCGAGAACTAGTTCGCCAACGTTGTAAGTCTTGGCCCGTACTTCTCGCTTTGATATCTTGGCCTGCTGGCGATAGAATGCGGAACGAGCCTTCGCGACGTCGCGTTCTTCCTCCAATGTGTCCAAGCTGTCCTGCCGATCCAGTTCGGCCTCTCTTTCCTCATACATGTGCAATGAGGTGAGTCATGAATAATGTCGCAGGCAAGGCGCTCTGCTACCGATACCATAAAAATAGTGTGAATCCGGTAGTACGGTTAGGCGTTGTCCGCAGCCCCAGAGTACGGAGTCTCCTCGACCCATTGGGTGTCGATTTAGTGAGTGACCTCACTAGTGCGGGTTTAATGCCGCTCATTATTAGACCATTTGCTCTTTCCACTTGACCGTTGGTTTGAGGGTGATAGACTGACGCATAGTCGAGCTTGATGCCCATATTTTTGCACCATGACTTAACCTCATCGGCCGTGAAGTTCGTGCCGTTGTCGGTGATGATGGTGGGGGACTCCGTAACGGTGTACCACCTCTGATATATAGTCTATCACTGGTCCGGACTCTGCCGTTTTGACCGGTTTGGCCTCTATCCATTTGGTGAACTTATCCACCATGATCGATAGGTACTTTTTCTTGTGGGTTCCCCCTTTAAGGGGTCCAACCATGTCAAGCCCCTAGACCGCGAACGGCCAGGTAATGGGTATGGTTTTGAGGGCGGTGGGTGGCATGTGGCTCTGATTAGCGAAGAGCTGACAACCAACGCATCATGGACCAAGTCTGTAACCGCCCGAGCCGTCGGCCAATAAAATCTGACGGAATGCCTTTCCTACGGGGCCGGGCTGCTGCGTGGTGTCCGCCTAGTCCGCATGAATTTCAGCCAGAGGTTTCACCGCTTCTTGGAGATACACCTTTGAAGGACTCCGGTAGTGCTTTTCTTATAAAGTTCTCCCTCATGGACCTTGTAGGCCTTCGATCGCCGGACTATGCAGCGGGCCTCATTTTGGTGTTCGGGAAGTTCCTGCCTAAGTAAGTAGGCTAGGAAAGGTTCTGTCCACGCGGCGATTACTACCATTATGTCGTGGACGGAGGGTGTTATGTCATCTACCGAATCACCGATTGGTGCGGTTTTCTCCGGTTTGTCGCTGCTGAGCTCCTCTTCCCATAGTATGGATGGCTTGAAAAGCCGTTCCAGGAAGATATTTGGAGGGACAGCATCACGTTTCGCACCGATGCGTGCCAGGACGTCGGCCGCTTGGTTATTATCTCGGGCTATGTGATGGAATTCGAGTCCTTCAAACCAAGCTGACATTTTTAGGACCGCGTTACGGTATGCTGCCATTTTCGGATCCTTGGCGTCGAAGTCTCCGTTTATTTGGGATATTGCAAGGTTTGAGTCCCCGCGCACCTCTAGGCGTTGGATGCCCATGAAGACCGCCATCCGGAGACCATGTAGTAGTGCCTCGTATTTGGCTGCATTGTTGGAGTCCGTGTACATTATTTGAAGTACATCTTCGATGTATCTCCGTGGGGACGCGTCGACGACGCCTTGACCCGAGTCCGCCAACATTTTGGAACCGCGAAGTGCATAGTCCAATTGGAGTATCGTCGTACTCTTTAGGGAGTTCGCCAGTCCATTCGGCATTTAAGTCAGCCAAAACTTGTGACTTTATAGCTCGTCGAGGTTTGTAAGTGATGTCGAATGGCAAGAGCTCGATGGCCTATTTTGCTATCCTGCCCGTTGCGTCACGGTTGTTTATAATGTCATTAAGTGGTACTTCAGAGGCCACTGTTATCGAGCACTCTTGAAAGTAGTGCCCAAAGCTTTCAAGACGCCATGAACACCGCATATGCTATCTTCTGATAGTGCGGGTAACGGGATTTGCAGGGGGTTAACACAGTGGATACGTAATACACTGGTTTTTGAAGAGGGCATTTATGCCCTTCTGTCGCTCGTTCGACGACGAGGACTGCGCTTACAACTTGATGTGTTGCTACGATGTATAACAACATTGGTTCGCCCAGAGTGGGCGCAGCCAGGACCGGATTTGTTGCCAATATGGCCTTTATTTCTTCGAGTCCGGCAGTGGCAGCATCCGTCCACTCGAAGTGTTTGGTGCGCCTGAGGAGGCGATAGAGGGGTAACGCCTTTTCTCCTAAACGGGAGATAAAGCGGCTCAAGGCTGCCACGCATCCTGTTAATTTTTGAATTTGGTTGAGGTCTTTTGGAATATCCAGTTGTGACAGAGCTCGGATCTTGGCCGGATTTGTTTCAATTCCTCTACGGATACGATGAAGCCAAAGAGCTTTCCGGGTGTATGCCAAAACGATTTTTCCGGATTCAACATTATGTCATATGCTTTGAGGTTGTCGAATGTGAGCCTCAAATCGTCTACTAAAGTTTCGACGTGTTTTGTTTTGACGACTACGTCGTCTACGTATGCCTCGACTGTTTTGCCGATCTGGGTGGCCAGACATGTTTGAATCATGCGCTGATATGTTGCACCGGCATTTTTGAGTCCGAAGGGCATCGTGTTGAAGCAGAATGGTCCATATGGAGTGATGAATGCTGTTGCGGCTTGGTCTGCTTCTGCCATCTTGATTTGACGATAGCCAGAGTATGCGTCCAGGAAGCACAATGAATCGTGCCCTGCTGTAGCATCGATAATTTGATCAATGCGGGGGAGAGGGAAGGGATCCTTTGGGTAGGCTTTATTGAGGTCTTTAAAATCGACGCAGAGGCGCTAGGATTTATCCTTCTTGGTACCATCACCAAATTTGCTAGCCATCCGGATGTTTAATATCTCTAATGAATCGGCTTCCAATAGTTTGGCTAGCTCCTCTCCCATTGCCTGTCTTTTGGGCTCGAAAAGCGTCGAAGAGCCTGTTTGATAGCTTGAATCCTTTAGGATGTTTAGGCTGTGTTTCGCCAACTGCGAGGGATTCGGGCATGTCCGAAGGATGCCGGCGAAGATATCCCAATTTTCCCGAAGGAATTCACGCGATCTTGGCGCCGACTTCGGGTTCAACTGTGCCCCGATGGAGGCCGTCTTTGTTGGGTCCGTTGGATGGACCTGGAATTTTATTATCTCATCTGCTGGTTTGAAGGAGGTGGACTTGGATCTTTTATCAAGTATCACATCGTCCCTGTTCACCGTAGAGCGCAGCTCGGTGAGTTCCTCTGCCGCTAAGGCTTCGGATAGTGCCTCAAGGGCTAGTGCGGCTGTCTTGTTCTTGGTGCGGAGTGCTATGTCCGGATCACTAGCGAGAGTGATTATTCCGCTGGGCCCGGGCATTTTGAGCTTCATGTACCCGTAATGGGGTATTGCTTGAAAGATTGTGAATGCCTCTCGTCCTAATATGGCGTGATAGCCACTGCTGAATGGGGCCACCTGGAACGTGACCTCTTCAGATCTGTAATTGTCCGGAGAGCCGAACACCACATCGAGTGTGATTTTTCCGGTGCAGCGCGCTTTTCGGCTAGGGATTATTCCTCTAAAGGTTGTGCTGCTTCGCTCAATACGGCTCCAATCTATTTCCATTTTTCGCAGAGTTTCCTCGTAAATGAGGTTTAGTCCGCTGCCGCCATCCATGAGGACTTTTGTCAGTTGAAAGCCGTCAACTATGGGACTAAGTACCAGTGCGGCTGGGGCTCTGGTTGTTCGAGATGTGGGCTCGTCGCTGGCATTGAAGGTAATAGCTGTGTCACTCCATGGATTTGCTGTTGCTACTTGGTAGACTTCGGCGAGTTCGCGGACTGTTCGTTTTCGCATATTATTTGATGCAAAAGTCTCGAAGACTGTTGATACCGTGCTGGTATTGTTGGAGTGGTTTCCCGGAGCTAGTATGTAACGCCCCGGATGTAGCTTTCCATATTCGTAACTCCAACTCCTGCCTTTTCCGGAGATGCGATATTTTATTTTCCTTCGTGGTTGGGTTTTTGTCTTTCGTTTTGCATTTTGTTCATGTCATGCATTTCATCATAGCATCATGCGCATTGCGTCCGCATGTTTTCATAAAACTTGCATCCGTTCGTGTTCCGCCGGTACTCTCCGTTGTCCGTTCGAAGTCCAGACCACACTCGCACGCGCCGCTGCTTTCTCCAAATATTATTTTATTAGTGGCATGAAAATGTTCTCGGAATGGGATGC
This sequence comes from Aegilops speltoides, assembly GCA_021437245.1. Classification (NCBI taxonomy): domain Eukaryota; kingdom Viridiplantae; phylum Streptophyta; class Magnoliopsida; order Poales; family Poaceae; genus Aegilops; species Aegilops speltoides. The sequence continues at coordinate 260,861,976 of CM038143.1, forward strand.
AACTTGGTGTGCGGTCTTATTATAGTGTAGACAGGCCGCCTGCTAAATTTCGTCGCATTCGGAGTTCGTTTGACTGCCCAACCGTTAAATATATAACCGCGATATAGTCGGTATATTCGTCGGGTGTTTTCAGTCTCCGAAAACAGTTGTCGGGCTGCACTTCCCTTCTCTCCCCTCGGCCCTACTTCTCTTCACAGCCCACTAGCCCACCTACCATACCCCTCCTCGCGTCCGGTGCCGTCCGATCGAGATCGGAGGGCTCCGAAACCCCTCCAAACCCCAATCCTAACCCCCTCCTTCTATAAATAGCAGCCCCCCTTCCAAATTTGGCACCCCTAACCCCTCTGCTCCTCGTTTTCGCAGCCTCCTCCCACCTCGGGGGCCGCACCGCCGCCTTCCCCCTCCAAATCCGGCGCCAGCCACCTCACCCCCGCCACTTGGCCTCTTCCCGTGCCGCCACCTCGCCGCCCAGACACGCGCAGCCAACCAGGCGCTGCCACGTCGCGCCCCTGCTTCCCCCATTTCGCTGCGGCCCGCGCAAGCCCATCTGGGCCCGGGTCGGCCCGACCCCGCGCCCGCAGGCGCCTCTCCTCGCCTCCTCCCATTCGCCAACCCCGCCGTCCAGCGCCTCCCCGCCTTGCCGCTGCCTTGCTTGCTGTGGCACACCGGAACCCGCCGGGCTTCGCATTCGTCGCTGACCACCTCCGTCCAGGTCGCGCCGCCCCGCCCCGCCTCCTTCCTCTTCTTCTCTCTCTCTCTCTCAGATCTCTCTCTCTCTCTCTCCAGGTTCCGCCGCCGCCGCCCTGGAGGCTTCGCCGACCCCTGCCTCGCCTTGGATCTCGCCGGGTTGCCGCCTCGCTGCCTGGATCCGCCGTCCCCGCGCCTCCTGGCCTCCTCCACGCTCGATCCGCGCCGTCCCGGAGTCCCGCAGCCGGCCGCCGGCGCCTCTCCCTCGAGCCGTTCGAGCAGCAGGAGCCCGTTCGTCCGTGCGTTGACCGCGCCCTCCAAGGCCCAGCCGGCCTGCCCGGCCTCCTCTTCCTCAACCGGGCCGAAGCCCATGGGTGAGGCCACCCCCAGCGCCCCTCCGTTTGTTTTCCCTCTGTTGGGCCAGATCTCAATTTCGGCCCATGTCATGTTTTTTTTTCCTGGGCAGATTTGTCTATTTATCCAGTGAATTACAGATTTACATAAAACCCCTCATACTTCCTGCATTTAATATCTCACAAACCATGCATCGGATTAAAACAACTTATACATGCAAAATGCTTAGAATTTTATCTAGTTTCATAATATCCCACTTTCATCCATGTTTAAAATGTTTAAAATGATGTTTGTTTAAATTTGCTTAAATGCCATGCTAAAATGTTTTAATTCATAACTAAATAACCGTAACTCCGATTTTAATGTTCTTTATATGTATTTGGGGTGGAAAAATGCCTAGTTTAAAATGGTCCACTTTATTTTCCTGTTTAACAACATTAAAATTGTGTTTAGGGCAGAACAGTACCAAATTCGAATATTGCTCATGAGGATTTTCCGGAATTGTTGTTTGTTGTTCCGGCCTCATTTAAACTTGCCTAAATATTTAGTTTACTTTTGTTACACCCCTTGACATGTTTAACAACATTGAACATTGTTGTGTACCTAAACGAGATTAAACTAAATATTTGATGTGGTGTTTTGTCAATATGCAACTTGTTGCATATTGAGCTCCACTTAATTCGTAGTGTTGTTTGTTTGCACTTTGCCATGCCATGCCTCATTAAACCGGACATGCATCATACTTGTATGTGCATCATGCCATGCTTATGTGATGGTTGTTTACCATGTTGTTTGTTTCTTTCCGGTGTTGCGTCTTAGTTCCGGTAATGTTGCACTTGTGAGGATTCGTTCGACTACGTCCGTTTGTCTTCTTCATGGACTCGTTCTTCTTCCTTGCGGGATTTCAGGCAAGATGACCGCTACCCTGGATCTCACAACTATCATTGCTATGCTAGTTGCTTCGTTCTATCGCTATGCTGCGCTACCTATTACCTGTTTATCAAGCCTCCCAAATTGCCATGAACCCCTAACCTTTGACACCAATCCTAGCAAACCGTTGTTTGGCTATGTTACCGCTTCTGCTCAGCCCCTCTTATAGCGTTGCTAGTTGCAGGTGAAGTTGAAGATTGCTCCATGGTGGACAGGGTTTATGTGGGATATCACAATATCTCTTATATTATTAATGCATCTATATATTTGGTAAAGGGTGGAAGGCTCGGCCTTATGCCTGGTGTTTTGTTCCACTCTTGCCGCCCTAGTTTCCGTCATATCGGTGTTATGTTCCCGGATTTTGCGTTCCTAGCGCGGTCGGGTGATTTATGGGACCCCCCTGACAGTTCGCTTTGAATAAAACTTGTCTAGCAAGGCCCAACCTTGGTTTTACCATTTGCCTCACCACCACCTATCCCTTTTCCCTTGGGTCGGCCAACCCGAGGGTCATCCTTATTTTAGCCCCCCCCGGGCCTGTGCTTGTCTAAGTGCTGGTCCAAACCGAGCGATGTCCGGCGCCCCCTGGGCAACCTGGGTCTATGCCAACCCGACGTCTTGCTCATCCGGTGTGCCCTGAGAACGAGATATGTGCAGCTCCTATCGGGATTTGTCGGCATAGCGGGAGGCTTTGCTGGTCTTGTTTTACCATTGTCGAAATGTCTTGATGTACCGGGATTCCGAGACCGATCGGGTCTTCCTGGGTGAAGGTCTATTCCTTCGATGATCGCGAGAGCTTGTCATGGGCTAAATTGGGACACCCCTGCAGGGTTTAAACTTTCGAGAGCCGTGCCCGCGGTTATGTGGCAGATGGGAATTTGTTAATGTCCGGTTGTAGATAACTTGACACGGATCCGAATTAAAACGCATCAACCAAGTGTGTAGCCGTGATGGTCTCTTCTCGCGGAGTCCGGAAGTGAACACGGTTTCGGGTTATGTTTGGCGTAAGTAGGTGTTCGGGATCACCTCTTGACCATTGCTAGCTTCACGACCGTTCCTTTGTTTCTCTTCTCGCTCTCATTTGCGTATGTTAGCCACCATATCATGCTTAGCGCGCTGCAACCTCACCACTTTACCCCTTCCTTTCCCATTAAGCTTTGCTAGTCTTGATACCCATGGTAATGGGATTCTTTGAGTCCTCGTGGCTCACGGATACTTCAAAACCAGTTTGCGGTGCCTATGTTATCGAAAGCGGTGGCGCAACCAAGCTCAAGGAGGAGCTCGATGAAGATCTTGCCCTTTGTGTTGTTTCGCTCTAGTTGATCGAAGAGTGGAGCCCGGTTGGGGTCGATCGAGGACCTTTGTCGCATTTGGGGTTCTTCTTTTATTTTGGTTCCGTAGTCGGACCTTGATTGTATCTGGATGATGTAATGCTTTATTCATGTAATTGTGTGAAGTGGCGATTGTAAGCCAACTATGTATCTCTTTCCTTATGTATTACATGGGTTGTGTGAAGATTACCTCACTTGCGACATTGCTTTCAATGCGGTTATGCCTCTAAGTCGTGCTTCGACACGCCGGAGATATAGCCGCATCGAGGCGTTACAAGTTGGTAATCGAGCCTTCCCGACCTTAGGAGCCCCACCGCTTGATCGTTTTAGCTAACCGAGTTGTGTCTAGAAAAAAGTTTTGAGTCATTTAGGATTATATATATCGGAGAGTTAGAATTCTTTTTACTCCTCGGTCCTTAAATCGCTCTGGTGAGGTCTCGACATAGAGTTTTGACTCTTCTCTTCTCAAATTTCACTAAAAAATTTTTTAGGATCGCGGGTATTTTGGAATCGTTCGATGGTTTTATGATGAGAACATTGTCTTGGTGCCTCCGTCGCAGAGGATTTAGTGGAGGTGTCCGGGGAGTTGAGCTCGAGGTGTTGTCGTAATAATTTTATCGTTGCGATTGGAATACCGAGTTTAGTACGCCGACATCGAAAATCTCTTTTATGCAGTTGTTGGTGAGATAACCCCGCTAACCCAGTACTGAGGTGAGTACGGGAGTATTGCCATTACTCGTATAACGGATGCTTTTCAAAGGTTGAGGTAGACGATTTCCGAAGGTTTCTTGGTTATGTGTTGACGGATGGATACAGCTTGGATGTAGGTATTGTTAGTTTCGGTGAGATATATTGCTTCCCCTGTATCCCCAACACCAGATTGCATAACCAGAAAGTTTCGGGAGTTTATAGGTGGGAATTCAAGTAGCTCCTAGAATATCTTTTCGACAGATGCATGATATGGGATTGGGTAATCTCTATCATATGTTTGTTCCGGCTTATTCTGCAAGCCAAATCCTTTGTTTTGTTTTATTTATGGTATTGGAGTTGCTTCAAAGTCAAATGTTGAATCCATACCTTTCCTAAACGGTGTTCTCATATTGCTATGTGAATACTAGTCCTTCTTGATCATCGAGGTCGTCATGTTAATCCTTTTCAACCGGCGTGTTTCTCTTCAAGTGGATCCGATCACTTCAACATCAGCAAGACCAATTATCATTTCTCTCAACGGTGTTTGTTTCATGCGTCTCCAAGTTGCCTTTGTTTTTTCCCCGCCCACCCACCCATTTTCCTCAAGGACTAAGATTTCTTTACCAAGTATCCTTTTATTTTTGTGAAGTTTCTCCATTCTTTTCCGTCAATGTTCTTACCCGGTGGTTCTCAAGAAGATGTTCTACTAGTTCGTCATTCCTCATTCCTTTCTCTTCTCCGGTGGATTCAAGTCAAGTTTTGTTGATCACCTTTTTCCTCATTTGAATGTCTTCTCATACCGGTGCACCTCATTATCATTCTACTTCTCGCTATTTGTTATTCCGGAGTGCTCAATATATCTCGAAGATTCGTGTTTCCACTCTGCATTCGTTCAAGCTCTTTCGAGATTGGTATCTCATTCAAGTCATTTAATTCAACCGGTGCAACATCTCTTTTAAATCTTTTCAACGGTGTTCTTTTGAGTGGGCCCTAACCCACGTGTCTTTTCGAGGATCTTACGACTCTTCTAATTCTTCAGGAGTTATTCTCAATTTTTTTCAGAGTGTGATGTAAGAATGAATTTCCATCAGTCACATACCTTTCCAAGATCGATTTCAAATCATTTTTCATTGTGGTCTCAACTTCTTTGTTTTCCATTCTATCGGAGTATCTCAATAAATTTTGGTGGCGTTCCTCATCGTCATGTGAAGACCGAAGAAGGAGAGTTTATCTCTTAAATCTTGGTCCATTCTCTTGAATATTCATGGTCCTAGCTTGATGCCATCCTCTCAAAATTGCTTTCGATTGAGATAACTTTTTTCTTACCATCCGGAGCATTTCGTGAGTTGTTTCCATTTCTTTCCTCCGAAGGCCATCATGTCATAATTCTTCATTCTCAGCGTGTAGCTATCGTTCTCCAAATCTTACCGGTGATTCGTTCAAATATCCTCTAATCAGTTCATGTTCTCTTTGTTCTCATGTATCTAAATCCCCTCAAATATCTTCATTCGTTTTCAAATTCTTCCCGGTGAATTGTGCCTTTGCTACGTTCATTTTCAATTCTTACGGTGGTTCTTTCAAGATCTCTCTTCCTTGTTCATCATATCAATTCATTTGTTGTTCCAATCCTACCGGTGGTTCATTCAAGATTTCACCTCTTTCTTTATCATTTAGTTCATTTGTTCTTTCCAATCCTACCGGTGGTGCATGAAGACTTCCTCAAGTTTTGCGCCATATCTCTTTTAATCCTTTCTTCGAGAATAAGTTGTATGCCAAATCCGTTGATTGTCATCAATTTAATTGGTGAAGGATAAGCATAACATAATTCTTATTCTTGTTCATCCAAGTGATTAATTCCTTATTCTGGAGGTCCATCAAAATTCTTGATTTCATTTGTTCATCTTTCTTATCCGAAGCTCCATGTTTTCTGCATTATCTCATCGCGAAGCTCCATCTAAATCATCGCAAGGCTTCACTTTGTGTTTTCAACTTCTCTTTCTTTTTATCATCCTTTTATTACCGGAGTTCTTCATGGAGGCTCTACATGGTGGTTCGTCAAGGATTCCTTTCATTCTTCAATTGTTCATCAAGATTTCTCTCGAAGTTAAGATCCGTCAAGCCATACTTCAAAATAAACATGGTGCTCAACACATGTTTTGTTTTGAGGAGTTCAAGTATTCTTCATCTTGCATTCCAAAGTGCAATTCTTTCTACCTTATCTTCTGAGGTGGTGTTAGGTCATTCTTGATAATTTCCCTTCGCGTTTCATGATTCACAAGTTTTCAAGAGTGACATATTTAAATCCATCCTTTTCTCTTTGTTCAAGAGATCTTTTCAACCATCAATCTATTCATTGGAGTTATCTTGGTATAGATTTCACCTAAAGCCTTCCCTAAGGAATGTTGCAATTTTGGTGCTTATTAATGACCCAAGTTATCTCTTTTCCATCTTGATGGAACAAGCTTTCATCTCTTCGTTAATATCAATCAAGCAATTGTTTCCGTTAGTGGCCGGTTGTCACCTCATAATGTTGAGATGTTTCTATAAGCCCACTACAAACTTATTCTTTTCGTTGTTGGTTTTCCAACAACCCCGTTGTAGCCTTCTTGCAAGGATGCCTTCCAAATTCAATTGTGGTAGAAGTTGTCATTTTCTCCTCCGTCCCTTTATCCCAACGGTCTAGCTTGTATTCTTTCGTTCCGGAGGCATTGTGATGTGGTGCTCTTCACCCATCACCTCGTTTTGTCAAGATCATGTTATTTTCTTAACCGGAGTGTTGTGTTCTCATTCAAGTTCTTTCATTTTATCAAGTTTTGCCTCTCTTTTCAACCGGACTGCTGTCTGAAATCCTTCTTACCCCTTGTGCCATTCTTTCAATAGTTCCGGAGGCAGTGTGTTGTTGATTTCATCAAGTATCATCCCATCTTCTCAAGTTCATGTTCAATTCCTTCCATGTTCAACCGGAGTGCTGCCCGAATTCTTTCTCTCTCATCTTGTTTTTAACAGGAGTGGTTTCGAATTCTATCTTGTCCATTAAACTCTTGATTCATGTCTTTGCAACCTTCAAGTCCTCGTAATACTCCTTGTTCTTCTTTTCTAACGGATTGTTTGCAATCTCGTTCATCTCAGTTGTACTCTTTCTTTTAAATTGCTCAACCTCTCAAGGTCCGTGGTTTCACTTGTTTGTCGAAGAAGCAACTTAGTTTTACCTCTTCTCTCCCTCTTCCGTTTTCCCTCCGGTGCCATCCTAGATCTCGGGACGAGATCCTCTCGTAGTGGTGGAGTTTTGTAACGCCGGATGTAGCTTTCCATATTCGTAACTCCAACTCCTGCCTTTTCCGGAGATGCGATATTTTATTTTCCTTCATGGTTGGGTTTTTGTCTTTCGTTTTGCATTTTGTTCATGTCATGTATTTCATCATAGCATCATGCGCATTGCGTCCGCATGTTTTCATAAAACTTGCATCCGTTCGTGTTCCGCCGGTACTCTCCGTTGTCCGTTCGAGTCCAGACCACACTCGCACGCGCCCGCGGCACCTCCGAAATATTATTTTATTAGTGGCATGAAAATGTTCTCGGAATGGGATGCAACTTGGTGTGCGGTCTTATTATAGTGTAGACAGGCCGCCTGCCAAATTTCTTCGCATTCGGAGTTCGTTTGACTGCCCAACCGTTAAATATATAACCGCGATATAGTCGGTATATTCGTCGGGTGTTTTCGGTCTCCGAAAACAGTTGTCGGGCTGCACTTCCCTTCTCTCCCCTCGGCCCTACTTCTCTTCACAGCCCACTAGCCCACCTACCATACCCCTCCTCGCGTCCGGTGCCGTCCGATCGATATCGGAGGGCTCCGAAACCCCTCCAAACCCCAATCCTAACCCCCTCCTTCTATAAATAGCAGCCCCCCTTCCAAATTTGGCACCCCTAACCCCTCTCCTCCTCGTTTTCACAGCCTCCTCCCACCTCGGGGGCCGCGCCGCCGCCTTCCCCCTCCAAATCCGGCGCCAGCCACCTCACCCCCGCCACTTGGCCTCTTCCCGTGCCGCCACCTCGCCGCCCAAACGCGCACAGCCAACCAGGCGCTGCCACGTCGCGCCCCTGCTTCCCCACTTCGCGCGGCCGCGCAAGCCCATCTGGCCTGGGTCGGCCCGACCCAGCGCCCATGGCGCCCTCGCCTCGCCTCCTCCCGTTCGCCCGGCCCGCCGTCCAGCGCCTCCGCCGCCTTGTTGCTGCCTTGCGGCCAAGGCCACCGGAACCCCGCTGGCTTCGCCATCGCTGACCACCTCCGTCCAGGTCGCGCCGCCCCGCCCCGCCTCCTTCCTCTTCTTCTCTCTCTCTCAGATCTCTCTCTCTCTCTCCAGGTTCCGCCGCCGCCTCCCTGGAGGCTTCGCCGACCCCTGCCTCGCCTTGGATCTCACCGGGTTGCCGCCTCGCTGCCTGGATCCGCCGTCCCCGCACCTCCTGGCCTCCTCTACGCTCGATCCGCGCCGTCCCGGAGTCCCGCAGCCGGTCGCCGGCGGCTCTCCCTCGAGCCATTCGAGCAGCAGGAGCCCGTTCGTCCGTGCGTTGACCGCGCCCTCCAAGGCCCAGCCGGCCTGCCCGGCCTCCTCTTCCTCAACCGGGCCGAAGCCCATGGGTGAGGCCACCCCCAGCGCCCCTCCGTTTGTTTTCCCTCTGTTGGGCCAGATCTCAATTTCGGCCCATGTCATGTTTTTTTTCCCTGGACAGATTTGTCTATTTATCCAGTGAATTACAGATTTACAGAAAACCCCTCGTACTTCCTGCATTTAATATCTCAGAAACCATGCATCGGATTAAAACAATTATACATGCAAAATGCTTAGAATTTTATCTAGTTTCATAATATCCCACTTTCATCCATGTTTAAAATGTTTAAAATGATGTTTGTTTAAATTTGCTTAAATGCCATGCTAAAATGTTTTAATTCATAACTAAATAACCGTAACTCCGATTTTAATGTTCTTTATATGTATTTGGGGTGGAAAAATGCCTAGTTTAACATGGTCCACTTTATTTTCGTGTTTAACAACATTAAAATTGTGTTTAGGGCAGAACAGTACCAAATTCGAATATTGCTCATGAGGATTTTCCGGAATTGTTGTTTGTTGTTCCGGCCTCATTTAAACTTGCCTAAATATTTAGTTTACTTTTGTTACACCCCTTGACATGTTTAACAACATTTAACATTGTTGTGTACCTAAACGAGATTAAACTAAATATTTGATGTGGTGTTTTGTCAATATGCAACTTGTTGCATATTGAGCTCCACTTAATTCGTAGTGTTGTTTGTTTGCACTTTGCCATGCCATGCCTCATTAAATCGGACATGCATCATACTTGTATGTGCATCATGCCATGCTTATGTGATGGTTGTTTACCATGTTGTTTGTTTCTTTCCGGTGTTGCGTCTTAGTTCCGGTAATGTTGCAACTGTGAGGATTCGTTTGACTACGTCCGTTTGTCTTCTTCATGGACTCGTTCTTCTTCCTTGCGGGATTTCAGGCAAGATGACCGCTACCCTGGATCTCACTACTATCATTGCTATGCTAGTTACTTCGTTCTATCGCTATGCTGCGCTACCTATTACCTGTTTATCAAGCCTCCCAAATTGCCATGAACCCCTAACCTTTAACACCAATCCTAGCAAACCGTTGTTTGGCTATGTTACCGCTTCTGCTCAGCCCCTCTTATAGCATTGCTAGTTGCAGGTGAAGTTGAAGATTGCTGCATGGTGGACAGGGTTTATGTTGGGATATCACAATATCTCTTATATTATTAATGCATCTATATATTTGGTAAAGGGTGGAAGGCTCGGCCTTATGCCTGGTGTTTTGTTCCACTCTTGCCGCCCTAGTTTCCGTCATACCGGTGTTATGTTCCCGGATTTTACGTTCCTAACGCGGTCGGGTGATTTATGGGACCCCCCTGACAGTTCGCTTTGAATAAAACTTGTCCAGCAAGGCCCAACCTTGGTTTTACCATTTGCCTCACCACCACCTATCCCATTTCCCTTGGGTCGGCCAACCCGAGGGTCATCTTTATTTTAGCCCCCGGGCGGTGCTTGTCTAAGTCTTTGGTCCAAACCGAAGCGATGTCCGGCCCCAGGCAACAGGGTCTATGCCAACCCGACGTCTTGCTCATCCGGTGTGCCCCGAGAGCGAGATATGTGCAGCTCCTATCGGGATTTGTCGGCCACAGCGGAGGCTTTGCTGGTCTTGTTTTACCATTGTCGAAATGTCTTGATGTACGGGATTCCGAGACCGATCGGGTCTTCTGGGTGAAGGTCTATTCTTCGATGATCGCAAGAGCTTGTCATGGGCTAAGTTGGGACACCCTGCAGGTTTAAACTTTCGAGAGCCATGCCCGCGGTTATGTGGCAGATGGGAATTTGTTAATGTCGGTTGTAGATAACTTGACACAGATCCGAATTAAAACGCATCAACCGAGTGTGTAGCCGTGATGGTCTCTTCTCGCGGAGTCCGGAAGTGAACACGGTTTCGGGTTATGTTTGGCGTAAGTAGGTGTTCAGGATCACCTCTTGATCATTGCTAGCTTCACGACCGTTCCTTTGTTTCTCTTCTCGCTCTCATTTGCGTATGTTAGCCACCATATCATGCTTAGCCGCTGCTGCAACCTCACCACTTTACCCCTTCCTTTCCCATTAAGCTTTGCTAGTCTTGATACCCATGGTAATGGGATTCTTTGAGTCCTCGTGGCTCACCAAATACTTCAAAACCAGTTTGCGGTGCCTATGTTACCGAAAGCGGTGGCGCAACCAAGCTCAAGGAGGAGCTCGATGAAGATCTTGCCCTTTGTGTTGTTTCTCTCTAGTTGATCGAGAGTGGAGCCCGGTTGGGGTCGATCGAGGACCTTTTGTGCATTTGGGGTTCTTCTTTTATTTTGGTTCCGTAGTCGGACCTTGATTGTATCTGGATGATGTAATGCTTTATTCATGTAATTGTGTGAAGTGGCGATTGTAAGCCAACTATGTATCTCTTTCCCTTATGTATTACATGGGTTGTGTGAAGATTACCTCACTTGCGACATTGCTTTCAATGCGGTTATGCCTCTAAGTCGTGCTTCGACACGTGGGAGATATAGCCGCATCGAGGGCGTTACATAGTAGCTCTTCGCCACTTTTGGCCACCTGCCGTAATATCCAACATGCTCGAAGGCTATGTGTTGGGACGGCTCCCTCTGTACTATGAAGTTTACAGGGTCCATTGAGCCATCCCTCCAGTACGGTTCCGTTTCCCTTGTTGGGTTTTTGTTTTTTCGTTTTTGCATCTTGGGCCTGATTGTAGGGCGCCCTTTTACTGCGGACTGGGTTTGGGGCCGGATTATCCCAAAATTGATTTTCGGTCTTCCGGAAACTCTCCATCGCACAGTACTTTCGTACAATGGATGCCAGATCGGTGAAGCGCGTAATTTTGCGACGACCAATGGCGTTTAGTATTCCCTTGTCCGTGCAGTTATTGCAGAAGATTGATATTGCGTTTTCCTCTCGGCAGTATTTTATCCTGTCCATAACCAGGAGGAATTTGGCCCAGTAGTGATGTACTGTTTCAGTAGGCTCTTGCCGAATTAGAGATAGATCGCATATGTCTGGGCGGGTGGGTGGTACAAAATCCGGATCCCTGCCCATCTTGAGGCTCAGAGGCCAAGGAGTTTCCGAATTCGGAAGCTTGGTTTGCTGGGCGCAATCCAGCGAGTCCGGGGCGGTGCATGATTTTAAGTTCCATGCTCGATTGACGTCCGTCCCTCCGCGGGGATCCGGCATGGAGGGTTCGGGAATCCGGACATGAATTGTCTTCAACATTGGCAAAGAGTTGCTGTATTGTTCCTCCACCACAGAGACGTGGTGGGTGGCCTGGGGAGAGTTGATATCTCTTAGATCGGTTTTAAGCCCAATCTGGTTGTAGTCCGTAGCGACTCCCAGGACGGCGATGCGATCCAAGAGCTCGTTAACAGACGAGAGCTCGATTGGATCTAACTGTTCGGCAGCTTTAGGGCTGGCGCGAAGATTGCTTCCGACAACTTGAGAAGTCATTGCCGAAGCCGCGGCCGGACAGGCAGTCATGAGAAAACCACCATGCCGGATAGTTTGGCCGGCGGCCAGGGCCCCTCCGGCGAAAACACCGTCTTTGAAGACGGGTGGAGGCATCCGCTCTATCGGCGACGACACAGAGGAACTCTCAATGAAAGCACCAATGTCAGTGTCAAAACCGGCGGATCTCGGGTAGGGGTCCCGAACGTGCGTCTAGGCGATTGTAACAAGAGGCGAGGACACAATGTTTTTACCTGTGTTGGGCCCTCTCGATGGAGGTAAAACCCTACGTCCTGCTTGATTAATATTGATGATATGGGTAGTACAAGAGTAGATCTACCACGAGATCAAGGAGGCTAAACCCTAGAGGCTAGCCTATGGTATGATTGTTGAGATGTATGTTCGTCCTACGGACTAAGGCCCTCCGGTTTATATAGGCACCGGAGAGGGCTAGGGTTACACAGAGTCGATTACAATGGTAGGAGATCTACATATCCGTATTGCCAAGCTTGCCTTCCACGCCAAGGAAAGTACCTTCCGGACACGAGCCGGAGTCTTCAATCTTGTATCTTCGTAGTCTGGGAGTCCGGCGGATATTGATAGTCCGGCTGTCCGGACACCCCCTAGTCCAGGACTCCCTCAACCGACGTCCTCTAGATGGTCGATGCCTAAAAGACCGCAGCCTTGGGTTGATTCCCTTGTACCCCTTCACTTTGACCCCCATTTGCACTACGACTATAAATAGGTCTCTCCCACCTCCTAGCTAGGGTTAGCATTGTAATAGCTCATTTTGAGATAGAGCATAGCTCATCCATACCAGATCTACTCCACGTGAGGGTCCGTGCCTCTTCGGAGAAGATCCATTCGGATTCAAGGCCTCCATCCGGAGAAGACAATCAAGACCTCCTCACGGAGAAGAACGGTTACTCATGTATCTTCCCTTTGTTGACTTTGGATCTTGTGTTACCTTATGCTTTTGGTGATCTAGCCCTTGTGTGATCAATCACTTGTCGGTTGAGTGCTTCTCTCGTTTCTCCCCATGATTTCCCTTGTGTTCTTTTGCGCATTCTTCGTGTTTCCCTGTAGGATCCACTCCAAACGTGAAAGATCGGCCCCATAGGGTTCCGCCCTACATCATAGCGTCTCGCAAGCAGAGAAATTGCCAATTGATGTAGGTGACAAAGATCCTTTGGAAGCCATACAAGACTTGTCTATTGGCAAGATTCGCCCAACGGAGGTGAAGGAGAGTACCTCGTATGTCCAAGTGGAAGCCTCAACTTCAAGCCAAGGTGAACCACAAGTTGACTTGGAGGCATCCACAAGTGGGACACATCAATACGATGAGAACGAGGATGTTCAACACGATGAACATCCACGACCTCCTTCTCCACCTCCATGAGAGAACAACAACGCCAACAACAACGAAGAAAGACAAGAGGAAGAGCAAGACAATGAAGAGGATGTTCCACCCCAACCCAAACAAAAGCTCTCACGAGTTCGAGCAAGAGTCTCAAGAGACCACCCTGTCGAACTAATCTATGATGATATTCAAACCGGGAGAATTACTCGCTCTAAAACTCGTTTGGCTAACTTTTGTGAACATTACTCATTCATTTCTAGCATTGAACCTATGAAGGTTGAAGATGCTGTTATGATCCGGATTGGGTGAACGCCATGCATGAAGAGTTACACAATTTCGAGAGGAACCAAGTATGGACGTTGGTTGAAAAGCCCAATGAGAAGCACAATGTCATTGGAACCAAATGGGTGTTTCGGAATAAGGAAGATGAAGATGGACAAGTGGTTCACAACAAGGCTTGTCTCGTTGCTCAAGGCTACACTCAAGTCGAAGGTATGGACTAGGTGAGACATATGCCCCCATTGCTAGACTTGAGTCCATTCGCATCATGATATCACTTTATATCAAATGGACATTAAAAGTGCTTTTCTAAATGGTGAAATTGAGGAGGAAGTTTATGTTAAACAACCTCTCGGCTTTGTTAATCCCAAGAAACATGATCATGTTTATAAACTTCACAAAGCCCTTTGTGTTCTTAAACAAGCTCCTACATCATGGTATAAATGCTTGACTAAGTTCCTTATTGGAAAAGGCTTTGAACTTGGTAAAATTGATTCTACACTTTTTACTAAAAGGGTTAATAGTAATTATTTGTGTGCCAAATTTATGTTGATGATATCATATTTGGTTCGACTAACCCTCATTTTAGTGAAAAGTTTGGAAGTCTAATGTCGGAGAATTTTGAGATGTCTATGATGAGTGAACTCAAGTTCTTTCTTGGTTTGCGAATCAAGCAAACTAAGGGGGGTACCTTTGTTTGTCAAACAAAGTACACCGAGGACTTATTCAAGAAGTTCAACATGCAAGAATGCAAAGCTATGAGTACCCCCAAGCCTACTAGTGGACATCTTGACTTGACAAAGGATGGCGAACCGATTGACCAAAAGGTTTACCGCTCTATGATTGGTTCATTGTTATATCTATGTGCCTCCCGTCCCTATATTATGCTAAGTGTGTGCATGTGTGCATCAAGCAGCCCCCAAAGAATGTCATCTTAAGGCTGTGAAAAGGATAGTGAGATACTAAATTCACACACCAAACTTTGGCATTTGGTATCCTAAGAGGTCTTCTTTTGATCTTGTTGGCTACTCTGATTCGGACTATGCCGGTGACAAGGTTGATAGAAAGTCCAGTTCGGGTACTTGTCAATTTCTTGGTAGATCTCTTGTGTCTTGGTCCTCCAAGAAACAAAACTCAGTATCCTTATCTACCGCCGAAGCGAAATACATTGCCGCCGGTTCATGTTGTGCTCAATTACTTTGGATGACCCAAACTCTTAAAGATTATGGGATATATGTGAAACATGTTCCGTTGCTTTGTGACAATGAGAGTGCTATTAAGATTGCTCATAATCCCGTGCAACATTCTCAAAATAAGCATATTGAAGATTGTCATCTTTTAATTGGAGATCATGTTGCTAAGGGAGATATCAATCTTAAGCATGTTCGTATCAATAAGCAATTGGCGGATATATTCACCAAACCGCTTGATGAGAAAGTGTTTTGCCATTTGAGAGGTGAACTGAACATCATTGATGCCTCAAACATGGAGTAGAAACTCCAGGTGGATGCATGCAAGGCATGAGCTTTCCTATGACTAGTCCTTGCTATTTCTCTTATGATAATGATCATATATCTTGGATATACTTGTACCCTTGTATGCTATCTAATCCTTGTAGGTACTTGGATAAGCTTCACTCAATAGGATTGCAACTCAATCACATTCTAAGCAATCTCTACATCTCCAAGTCTCTACAATATGGTGGTTGAAGACAAGGAAGCATGAATCCTTTCAATATATTCTTTGACAATTTCTCTCTCTCTATATATATATACTAACCCATGTAGGAAGATGAACTCCGACTACAAGCGGTGCTCCCAACTCTAGATAAACTACATCAACTTTGAGCACCCTACACAAGTTCAACTACATGATCAAGATCACCACCGCCAAGGTATGTCATTCCATCTTAGAGGAGCTTTACCCCAAGACATGGGTCAAATCAAATCAACAAGGTGTGAATACATCAAAATGCTTAAATGAAAAATGGCAACCCCAATTTGAGCTTAAACGATGAGTATGACCTATGGTCAAGTGTCTTCACTTGACTCCTAAGTCAATATGCTCTAACATAGGTGACCTTGTCGCAGACCAATTCTAGATGAAGTTCTATAGTGTTTCTCTGTGTTCTTGCATTTATCTCTTACTTGTTTGTTTCCCCTTTCAAAAAAAAACTTGATCTAGATTTTATTCCTTTTCTCTGCTATTTTCTGCACTTCCCTACATTTAATTCATTGCAAATTCTTAGTTAATTCCCTACAAATCTTTGTGAGAACGTATTTGCCTAGTGAGCTGAGATGAAAAATCCTTTCTCTGTGATGAACTCGGCCTCACCAATCTTTTCTTTTCAAACAGACCGAAACAATTCGGTGTCACCGAAGAAAAGGGCTCGATGTTACCAATTTCACCACTATGGAAACATTTTTCCATTTGCATCCTGCTTTTTCTATCCAGCTCCACTCGATGATTCTTTTCCTCTACATACATCACATTTTACATACTTCTTTGCCATGTGACTCAAGGACCAAACCTATTTGACTTGTACTCCAGAAGAACCCTTCTTGGAAATTGATGTCAAAGGGGGAGAGAGAAATCACATCAAAGCTTATCTTATGGGCCAAAGAGACCCTATGGGAGAGAAAGACTTCTTAATCCTCCCAGATTCTTGGTAAACAAAGAGGAGAGAAGCCACATGTCTTTTAGAGGGGAAAGACATGTTAGTTGAAGATATTTATTTTTGCCTTTCCTCTGTTTTTCATTTGCTTTCCATTTGCTCTGATTTTCTATTACCCTATCTTGTCCCATTATCCAATGTCAGATTCAGGGCGAGAAAGATATCTAAGGGAAGAAAATCTTTGGAATTCATTGCATATATTTATTATTGAGGACATGTCAATATCCAACTAGAGTACTAAGTATTCAGTCTACATGTCATCCCAGTCTTGGTACTCTTGTGGTCTCTCGTTCTTGCTCTGATTAGTAGATGTTCCTATGTTGTCTAACCCTGTTTTCTCAGGTTTATCTCTTCCGAAGTTAGCTCAATACCACAAGGTAAGTATATGCATCACACTCATGTGCATGAAGATCTCTTGCTGATGTACATATTGTTTGTAAGGACTCATGAACATGTAGGTACATTTTCTGCATTTCACATCATTTGCTCTGATGCATATAGCCAAGATACATGTAACTCATTGCATGCTCTGACATGTTTATGCTTTCACATACTCTTATGATATATCTTCACATGATTGCATACATGTAGGGGGAGCTAATGCATGTTGCATGTTCTTCCAAATCTTTACTTGTTATACTTCATATCTTTATATAAAGCTTTGATGTATGTTGTCATCAAGTACCAAAAAGGGGGAGACTGAAAGCACAAGTGCTCCCTGGGAGATTTTGGTAATGAATGTCAACATATATCTTGTTGTACTAATACTTCTATCTAGTATATTTCAGATGAGTTCAACATTGGAGTGGTAGGACATGAGGATGTGGAACCCCTTCAAGATGCTAAGGACAAACATTGGCAAAAGCTCAAGACTCTACATTTTCATTTTAGTGATCCAAGAATTGAGTCCATAGGAAAGCCAATACTATTAAAAGGGGATGAGGTGTTGCTTAATGGCTTGCTTGCTCAAACTGCTTAGTGATATGCTCCAAAACCCTCAACCACTTTCTAATTTCCACATATGTCCTGAACCTATAGTCAAACTCGGCCCCACCGATTTGATTCATCCGGCGCCACCAAGTTCACTTGACATAGCCACTGCCACAAACCCTAATGAGTTCGATCTCACTGATGGGATCTCGATCTCACCGAGATGGCCTTGCAAACTCTCTGTTACTTATTGCAGTTATTTCGGTCTCACCGAGATACGCAGTTGGTCCCACCGAGTTTGCTGGACCAAGTCTCTGTTTGCTTATTGCTGAAACTGGTCTCACCCAGTTCACGCAATCGGTCTCACCGAGATGAGGTTTTTCCCTAACCCTAGCAGATCGTTCCCACCGAGTTGACCTTGTCGCTCCCACCGAAAACACTAACGCTTTTATTTTCAACCATATCGGCCTGACCGAGTTTCACTATTCGGTCCCACAGAGTTTGGAAGATTGTGTGTAACGGCTAGATTTTGTGTGGAGGCTATATATACCCCTCCACCCCGTTCTCCATCAGAGAGAGAGAGCCATCAGAACGTGCCCATAATTCCACAACTCATTTTCTAAGGGACAACCACCTACTCATGTGTTGATACCAAGACATTCCAATCCAACCACAAGAATCTTGATCTCTAGCCTTCCCCAAGTTGCTTTCCACTCAAATCAACTTTCCACCATAGCCAAATCTGTGAGAGAGAGTTGAGTGTTGGGGAGACTATCATTTGAAGCACAAGAGCAAGGAGTTCATCATCAACACACCATCTATTAGCTTTTGGAGAGTGGTGTCTCCTAGATTGGTTAGGTGTCACTTGGGAGCCTCCATCAAGATTGTGGAGTTGAACCAAGGACTTTGTAAGGGCAAGGAGATCGCCTACTTCGTGAAGATCTACCCTAGTGAGGCAAGTCCTTCGTGGGCGATGGCCATGGTGGGATAGACAGGGTTGCTTCTTCATGGACCCTTTGTGGGTGGAGCCCATCGTGGACACGCGCAACCATTACCCTTCGTGGGTTGAAGTATCCACCAACGTGGATGTACGTTAGCACCACCTATCGGAACCACGCCAAAAATCTCCGTGTCTCCAATTGCGTTCGCACACTCCAATCTGATTCCTTTACTTTCTTGCAAGTTGCATGCTTTACTTTCCGCTGCTCATATACTCTTTGCATGTTTGCTTGAATTGTGTTGTGAATGCTTGAAATTATGCAAATTTCCTACCTCAACTTGAAAAACCTAAAAACTGCTATGTTTACTTGTTGAGGGTCTAATCAACCCCCTCTAGACACCTCTTCTCGACCCTTTCACAGAGCCGCCCGAGCTCGAGATCGAGCTCAAGCTCCACCGCCTCAGGTCGGCATCGATCTAGAGGTACACGCCATCTCCGCCCCCATTCTCGCTTGATCTGGAGCCGCAAGACAATGCTGATCGATTCCCCTCTCTCTTACGCATCGATTACAGGACGAGCGGAGCAATCCATCCACCTCCCGACGCACAGCTGCCCTACCTCCTTGTCGCCGACGTACCAGTCCATCCTGGCGACCAAATGCACCTCCATCCTAATTGCGGCACCTCCCTAAACACAACGGTACCACCCATGCATCCATATGTGCCCTATATCACCGCCGGCGATCTCGCCGTTGCCTCTGGACAGAGGTAGACGACGACGGCCATGGGCCCTGTCCATCAGCCTCATGACCTGACTGCTGGGACCCACCTGTCAGGTTTAAAGACACACGCGCGTGCGTACCGATTCGCCCGTCGGTTGAAGGCGTATTTTCCCTTTACGCCTACGACGTGGCAGCCTCGCGCGGGCTGGATCCCCTCTGGGCCTGCTGCACTGTGGCTTTTTCGGCCCAAAGGCACAGTGCCCTCTTTCTTTTTCTTTTTCTGTCAATTTTCTAATAACTCCATAGGATAAAATAATTGTCCAAATGAAATAATTCCAACTCCGATATGCCCCTAAAAATCCGACCTATTTAATGGTTTAACTTTCATAAATATCCATCAAACTTTTCTGCAATGTTCAAATTTAAATTCAAAATTGAGCATTTATATTCCCCTCTGAAAATCCATTTCTCCAATTCTACAACTCCAAATCCAAAACTAAGAATTTTGCATTCTTAGTTTTCATCCCAGTATTTAACAAAAATATGTGGACATGTTTATGGGCATTTTTATTTTTCTTTTTTGCTATTGCCTTATTTTTCTCGTTGTTATTTTGCGACGATAGATTGCGTTGTTGATGAAGAGTTGGACCAAAAGACTTTGAAGACCCCGAAGACTTTGCTGATCCAGGCAAGCATCCCTTTGACCATGTCAATGAAACCCTTTTTATGCATGCCATATAGCACTTTATATTTGTTGCATCAAAATCATGATGAGATGACGACCACTTTGGTGGGATGCCTTTGTTACTACCTCGTTGATACTTGCATTGTGCATGACCCTACCTTCCTATGAGGCTTATGCGGGTGGGAGTAGAAAGGATGCTAAAGTAGTTGCTACGCAAAAGGGACACGTGAATGCATGGCGATGGAGACAAAAATATATTTTCAAAGACTTCTCAAAAACCCCATCGGGTGCCACTAATACCCGAGGGAGATGTTGAGCTAAGTAACCACTTTATGATGAAGTTGTGTACCGAGGCAAGTGAGTGTGTTGTTTTTGAAAACACATTGGTTTAAGTTGCGACCGTTACTCCAACCTTTCATGCGCAACCACTCTACCCTTATATGGGAAAGGGCATTATTGATTACCTAGTCTGCGCTAGCATGGAGGATGGATTACTAGTGACGGAAGTGGCGTGGTCACTTTCGGGACGGGGTCGTGCCAGGTAGGGCGGCCATGACTGTTTTCACAGGGCACCGGACACACTGTTGGTACCCCCGTGCTTGTGCTAAGTGTTGAATATGGGAGCATGGCTCTACCGCATTAAACATATGAGCACAATTGTGGCACGGGGGGTTGATATCAATCGAGTGGCTCCGTGTTGGTGGCGTCTAGGGAAAGGTAGTGATTGAGTGCTTACCCCGAGTACTTGAGGTACCATGGTCGTGGATGACACGAAGGCTTCCCGAATCTTGTGTGTAAAGTGTGCAACCTATGCAGAGTGTCAAACTATTCGAATAGCCATGTCGACGGTCAAGGACAGTTGAGTAACCTCTCTTGGGCTACATCCACATGTTTACAAAACCTAGTGAGTGTGTATGGATAAGTGGTAAGAACTACCTGGGTCACGTCAAAAGACTTGACATGATGATTAAGTTGGATTGTTTCCAACTCTATTTATGTTGATATCTCTAACCTATTCGCATGGTTACTTGAATTCTCATGATGCATGTCTTACAAGTTGTTGAACATGTCATAGCACCCAAAATTAGCTTTCTGCAAAAATTTACCTATATCATGCATTATTTTACCTTGAGCCAAAAACATGGGTTGCTTGCGAGTACATTCAAATTACTCATTGGCTTGGCATTGTTTATTTAATTGGCCAGGCATGGAAGAGCAGGAGTTCGAGGAAGAGTTCTTTGGTGACGGACATGCGAACTAGGAAGCTTCCCAGTCAGAATTCCTGTAGGGTTAAGGCAGATGGCATGGGTTCTACTTATCAATGAAGATTTCCGCTGCTTATGATTTATTTGATGTTCATCCCTTAAGGCTTTATCTATGTAAGACTTGACCATAATGATCATAATTTGTGTAAGACGGTATGTATGGATGTAAAGCTCTTGTTATTCAGCTTCGGTGTGTTCAGTGAGCATTGATCTCTGGGATCACTGTAAACATGTATCTAGTGATCTCGACTCATGAGTTGGGGTCCCCACAAAGCTGGTATCAGAGCCAGGCTGATTGTAGGAAGCCTTAGTTAGCATGGTCGTTAGTTAGGATGAAACAATTTTTCCAAAACCATCAATACCTCGCCTCTTTTCTAAGATTTCCCATCCCTAAGGGATATTTTCCGTATTGACCTCTCCTAATCAACTTTTGTAGATGGACATCGCCCCCTTGAGACTCCTTAACGACAGGATTTCCATCACTCCTAAAAGATTGCCTCCAAGAATGCCACTATCACTTGCTGCCCATGTACACCTTGCACGAACTGGAAAATGATGTGTTCAAGAAGGAGTTCTACACCAAGGTTTTTGTGCCTTCCAAGACCTCACCTAGGGGTGGTTCTTCATTGGACTGCCCATGCCAATAAGAGACCTGGCCATTTAGCAAGTGGCATACGAAGCGCTCCTCCGTCTTCGAGACCTCCTTCCAAAAATGAAGGAAGAACATGCCACCCGCTACCTACCTAACAAGAGCGGATTCTGAGCCCCGACACAAGTGAGGATTTCCCTAGAAGATGAAGATCCAACCCTCATGTACCAGATATGTTTCATCGACGTAGGAGACTACCTTCTATGTTACCTTACAGAAGAATTCCTTAAGGCTCGCTAAGACCTCCCTTCATACGCATCTCCTTTGCCTCGAGAAGAAGAAGGTGGTCAGCGAGAACAGCAAATCACTGCCCTACAAGCCCACATTGCCAATCAGGAGCCACAAATCCAGGAACTTTAGAAAGCCCGCAACCAAACCCCACGTAGGAGGTATAGGAATGGGTTTCCATATCCACCTCGTAGAAGATCATCGTCAAGCCCCGTCCACAATACCCAAGACTGAATAACAACCGTTTTGCTTCCGTCATATGTCATGGGTGTGGTGAACTTGGGCATATTAACAAGATGTGTCCCAACAAGTAGCCGATTGTCTCATGCCCATTGTCACCCAGGAGAACCTAGAAGCTGAAAACTGAATGCCTTTCTCTCCAAGTGATGAAGCAAGCATGACAACCAAATCCGAGGACCCCTAGGGTAGGATGAGTCGTGTAACCCCTATGCATAGTCGAGTCCATATGATGGTTCAAATGACACCATGTTGAGTGTTGCTTGTTCTTATATGTTTTTGTTTCGATATAAGTCGCACTTTTGCCCTAGGCAGCATGTACGCGACTATATCACCTATCTTATCTTAATGAAATTGTGTGTGGCCTTTTTGGCACCTGTTTGTTTGTACTTGCACTATAGAACCCCCTTTTAGGCATTCCCCTCCTTTATGATACTTTTGTCTCTCATCTCTCCCATCAATTAAAGACCGGCAAGACGGGATGCGCCAAGGATTCTACCTCAGTAACCAAACTAGCACTAAACACTTTTTCTACAGCCTCCTCGACCAAGTGTAACTCCATAGAGTTGTGCTTACCCCTCAAGACTGGAAACCATCCCTAGACCCTTAGAGACTCCACGAGATACCCCAAATAGAATACTTAACCATGTGCTTAACCCACGAAATTGCAAGAGAACTAGTTAAGCCTCCGTAACCTTGCTCAACACTGGGTTCATTATGGAAATAGTGAATGAAGTGAGCAAGCACATTGTCATCCTAACATAGCACAAGAACTGGTGATGCCATAGGGTAGACCAATTTGAGGGTATATGAATAGAGGACAGATGACTTGATGGGTTTACATCATTGACCTTGAGGAGTTAACTGACACTCCTTGGTGGATTTGGAGCCTTTCATATTGGTAGGTGAAATTGGTGAGATCGCGTTAATAGAGTAGAGTAACTTTCATCACCCTGGATTAACTTGGATTTTTGTAGGAAAAATATGATCGCAAAATGAAATTCTTGGAACTATAAGGATTTGACTTAGGCAGAGGTATTGATAGCATATAGTTTATATTACGACAATGACTTGGGGGAAGCATGTTGGAATTCTTGTTGGACATGAGATTTGGATTTAACTATGTGATCCTAGGGAATAGATGCTGAGTAGTTTACCTAGTTCGGAGTAAATTGGATTACCTAGTCCTATAATCACCTTCTAATTCTACAAATCCATCAGCCTCATGACCTGACTGGTGGGACCCACCTGTCAGGTTTAAAGACACACGCGCGTGCGTACCGATTCGCCCGTCGGTTGAAGGCGTATTTTCCCTTACGCCTCTGACGTGGCAGCCTCGCTGGCTGGATCCCCTCTGGCCTGCTGCCTTTGTGGCTTTTTCGCCCAAAGGCACGATGCCCTCTTTCTTTTTCTTTTTCATCAATTTTCTAATAACTCCATAGGATAAAATAATTGTCCAAATGAAATAATTCCAACTCCGATATGCCCCTAAAAATCCGACCTATTTAATGGTTTAACTTTCATAAATATCCATCAAACTTTTCAGACTGTTCAAATTTAAATTCAAAATTGAGCATTTATATTCCCCTCGAAAATCCATTTCTCCAATTCTACAACTCCAAATCCAAAACTAAGAATTTTGCATTCTTAGTTTTCATCCCAGTATTTAACAAAAATATGTGGACATGTTTATGGGCATTTTTATTTTTCTTTTTTGCTATTGCCTTATTTTTCTCGTTGTTATTTTGCGACGATAGATTGCGTTGTTGATGAAGAGTTGGACCAAAAGACTTTGAAGACCCCGAAGACTTTGCTGATCCAGGCAAGCATCCCTTTGACCATGTCAATGAAACCCTTTTTATGCATGCCATATAGCACTTTATATTTGTTGCATCAAAATCATGATGAGATGACGACCACTTTGGTGGGATGCCTTTGTTACTACCTCGTTGATACTTGCATTGTGCATGACCCTACCTTCCTATGAGGCTTATGCGGGTGGGAGTAGAAAGGATGCTAAAGTAGTTGCTACGCAAAAAGGGACACGTGAATGCATGGCGATGGAGACAAAAAATATATTTTTCAAAGACTTCTCAAAAACCCCATCGGGTGCCACTAATACCCGAGGGAGATGTTGAGCTAAGTAACCACTTTATGATGAAGTTGTGTACCGAGGCAAGTGAGTGTGTTGTTTTTGAAAACACATTGGTTTAAGTTGCGACCGTTACTCCAACCTTTCATGCGCAACCACTCTACCCTTATATGGGAAAGGGCATTATTGATTACCTAGTCTGCGCTAGCATGGAGGATGGATTACTAGTGACGGAAGTGGCGTGGTCACTTTCGGGACGGGGTCGTGCCAGGTAGGGCGGCCATGACTGTTTTCACAGGGCACCGGACACACTGTTGGTACCCCCGTGCTTGTGCTAAGTGTTGAATATGGGAGCATGGCTCTACCGCATTAAACATATGAGCACAATTGTGGCACGGGGGGTTGATATCAATCGAGTGGCTCCGTGTTGGTGGCGTCTAGGGAAAGGTAGTGATTGAGTGCTTACCCCGAGTACTTGAGGTACCGCGGGTCGTGGATGACACGAAGGCTTCCCGAATCTTGTGTGTAAAGTGTGCAACCTATGCAGAGTGTCAAACTATTCGAATAGCCATGTCGACGGTCAAGGACAGTTGAGTAACCTCTCTTGGGCTACATCCACATGTTTACAAAACCTAGTGAGTGTGTATGGATAAGTGGTAAGAACTACCTGGGTCACGTCAAAAGACTTGACATGATGATTAAGTTGGATTGTTTCCAACTCTATTTATGTTGATATCTCTAACCTATTCGCATGGTTACTTGAATTCTCATGATGCATGTCTTACAAGTTGTTGAACATGTCATAGCACCCAAAATTAGCTTTCTGCAAAAATTTACCTATATCATGCATTATTTTACCTTGAGCCAAAAACATGGGTTGCTTGCGAGTACATTCAAATTACTCATTGGCTTGGCATTGTTTATTTAATTGGCCAGGCATGGAAGAGCAGGAGTTCGAGGAAGAGTTCTTTGGTGACGGACATGCGAACTAGGAAGCTTCCCAGTCAGAATTCCTGTAGGGTTAAGGCAGATGGCATGGGTTCTACTTATCAATGAAGATTTCCGCTGCTTATGATTTATTTGATGTTCATCCCTTAAGGCTTTATCTATGTAAGACTTGACCATAATGATCATAATTTGTGTAAGACGGTATGTATGGATGTAAAGCTCTTGTTATTCAGCTTCGGTGTG
This sequence comes from Aegilops speltoides, assembly GCA_021437245.1. NCBI lineage: Eukaryota > Viridiplantae > Streptophyta > Magnoliopsida > Poales > Poaceae > Aegilops > Aegilops speltoides. The sequence continues at coordinate 260,887,284 of CM038143.1, forward strand.
TTCAGTGAGCATTGATCTCTGGGATCACTGTAAACATGTATCTAGTGATCTCGACTCATGAGTTGGGGTCCCCACAAAGCTGGTATCAGAGCCAGGCTGATTGTAGGAAGCCTTAGTTAGCATGGTCGTTAGTTAGGATGAAACAATTTTTCCAAAACCATCAATACCTCGCCTCTTTTCTAAGATTTCCCATCCCTAAGGGATATTTTCCGTATTGACCTCTCCTAATCAACTTTTGTAGATGGACATCGCCCCCTTGAGACTCCTTAACGACAGGATTTCCATCACTCCTAAAAGATTGCCTCCAAGAATGCCACTATCACTTGCTGCCCATGTACACCTTGCACGAACTGGAAAATGATGTGTTCAAGAAGGAGTTCTACACCAAGGTTTTTGTGCCTTCCAAGACCTCACCTAGGGGTGGTTCTTCATTGGACTGCCCATGCCAATAAGAGACCTGGCCATTTAGCAAGTGGCATACGAAGCGCTCCTCCGTCTTCGAGACCTCCTTCCAAAAATGAAGGAAGAACATGCCACCCGCTACCTACCTAACAAGAGCGGATTCTGAGCCCCGACACAAGTGAGGATTTCCCTAGAAGATGAAGATCCAACCCTCATGTACCAGATATGTTTCATCGACGTAGGAGACTACCTTCTATGTTACCTTACAGAAGAATTCCTTAAGGCTCGCCAAGACCTCCCTTCACTTCTGCATCTCCACTGCCTCGAGAAGAAGAAGGTGGTCAAGCGAGAACAGCAAATCACTGCCCTACAAGCCCACATTGCCAATCAGGAGCCACAAATCCAGGAACTTTAGAAAGCCCGCAACCAAACCCCACGTAGGAGGTATAGGAATGGGTTTCCATATCCACCTCGTAGAAGATCATCGTCAAGCCCCGACCACAATACCCAAGACTGAATAACAACCGTTTTGCTTCCGTCATATGTCATGGGTGTGGTGAACTTGGGCATATTAACAAGATGTGTCCCAACAAGTAGCCGATTGTCGCATGCCCATTGTCACCCAGGAGAACCTAGAAGCTGAAAACTGAATGCCTTTCTCTCCAAGTGATGAAGCAAGCATGACAACCAAATCCGAGGACCCCTAGGGTAGGATGAGTCGTGTAACCCCTATGCACAGTCGAGTCCATATGATGGTTCAAATGACACCATGTTGAGTGTTGCTTGTTCTTATATGTTTTTGTTTCGATATAAGTCGCACTTTTGCCCTAGGCAGCATGTACGCGACTATATCACCTATCTTATCTTAATGAAATTGTGTGTGGCCTTTTTGGCACCTGTTTGTTTGTACTTGCACTATAGAACCCCCTTTTAGGCATTCCCCTCCTTTATGATACTTTTGTCTCTCATCTCTCCCATCAATTAAAGACCGCAAGGCGGGATGCGCCAAGGATTCTACCTCAATAACCAAACTAGCACTAAACACTTTTCTACAGCCTCCTCGACCAAGTGTAACTCCATAGAGTTGTGCTTACCCCTCAAGGCTGAAACCATCCCTAGACCCTTAGAGACTCCACGAGATACCCCAAATAGAATACTTAACCATGTGCTTAACCCACTTAAATTGCAAGAGAACTAGTTAAGCCTCCGTAACCTTGCTCAACACTTGGGTTCATTATGGAAATAGTGAATGAAGTGAGCAAGCACATTGTCATCCTAACATAGCACAAGAACTGGTGATGCCATAGGGTAGACCAATTTGAGGGTATATGAATAGAGGACAGATGACTTGATGGGTTTATATCATTGACCTTGAGGAGTTAACTGACACTCCTTGGTGGATTTGGAGCCTTTCATATTGGTAGGTGAAATTGGTGAGATCGCGTTAATAGAGTAGAGTAACTTTCATCACCCTGGATTAACTTGGATTTTTGTAGGAAAAATATGATCGCAAAATGAAATTCTTGGAACTATAAGGATTTGACTTAGGCAGAGGTATTGATAGAATATAGTTTATATTACGACAATGACTTGGGGGAAGCATGTTGGAATTCTTGTTGGACATGAGATTTGGATTTAACTATGTGATCCTAGGGAATAGATGCTGAGTAGTTTACCTAGTTCAAGTACTTGGGGATTATAGGACATTAGAAGGTGATGTGGAACTCCGTAGACATTGGATTTGTAGAATTAATGAATTACGTAGTGACTGATGGTAGATAATGGGCTGTTGGGGTTGATACATAGGAAGGAAACATGATCTTGGATTGGAATACAGTGTGTTTCCTTAGGATAGAGATGCACTACCATGGACCTTGGATGAATAGATTGAGCAGTTGGATTGTCATGTTTAATTCAAGCTTAGCAGCTTGTATGATCCACCCATGGATTTTCGCATAGATATGAGTTTGGAAATAGTTGACATGTGTAGACCTCCTCTCGGGAGCCATGAGGATATGAATAACATGACTAATGTTTGGAGTTGACCTATACAAGATGATGATTTCGGTAGTATAATTAAGGTGATTTGTTTGGAGGTCTAGAACAATTGGCATCTCAGAAATTGTGCTCAAGGATAAGATGATAAATGTTCGCTTGCACCCTAGAATCCTTGAAACCCTTAAGCCCTACCAAGCCACAACATGGTCGGATCATGACCTTAATCCTGGACTCCAGGTGGAGGAGACTTTGCCCAATAACCGAGACCACCACTAATACCCCAGCTTACCATATGTACCCCATGGACTTCATGGAGTACTTGGACAAGTTTGTTGTCATCTTGTTTTGGTGACATACATGTCTACCCGAAGATGGAAGAAGAGCCGTTCAGCTGAGGACATCTGAAGACCACCATGTCAAGGAGGAAGAACTATACCAACCACCGTCGTCAAGAAGTAAACTTCCACCTCAAAGATCATGTGTACCTGCGAGTCACTCCTCTCAGAGAGAACCAAGCATTTCCATGTCAAAGGGAAGCTCACACCAAGATTATCGACCCCCTTCGAGGAAACTACAAGATGAAGAGAAAACGGTTACCATCTAGGATTGACACCTGGGTTATCCGGTGTGTACAATGTTTTCCATGCAACACAACTCCGGAAGTATTTCCAACTTCCTAACTAGCCCAATCTCTACAAGTACATCTATCACCAAATAATCAACACGACCTGACCTCCGCAAGAGACCCATTCGCAACCTGCATCAAGTGGAATGTTATACACGAAGCCGCACCACCAAGTACTTCAAGGATCAAAGTAGAACCACAAGGAAGCAGAAGCAGTATGAGGACATGAAGACTAACACAGATCTAAGTTTTCGTATTCCTTTCCGTACCTAGTTTGGGAATCTCGGAGACGAGATTCTTTTAAGGGGGGTAGGTCTGTCACACCCTGATTTTCATGCCTCAACACTTCAGCAAATAAATCATGATAAAATGTGGTTTGGCAAAAACTTTTGCATTATTTGGCTTTTATTTGAATTGGATTTTTGTGTATGATTTCAAGTGCTCATAATGGTCAGCATAGCTCCACCTTCTATACTTCATCTCCTTGATCCAAACTTTTGCCCAATGATCATGCCATGTTTATAGGAAAGAATAGTGTTTTCTTACAAAAATAATTTGGCCTAAAAGTATTTTCTAAATTAGGTTTTCCAAAAACTCCTGAATTCAGGCTTGCACTACAAGTACTTCATTTGGGGTATGAAAAATATTTCAAAAAGTATATTTGACTCCTATTAGGTATAGGACTCCCATAAACCACAAAAAAATGATTTTAAAAGTTATTTTCCTATTTTATTTAAAGGCTTTTTCTTAAGGCCAGAATGGTCTTTAATAGGTTAAAATTGTTTATATGTTTCAAAAATATTTGAGAAAATTTAGGGAAACTCAGTGGACATATATTTTCCATATATATGAGTTTCAACACATGGTCATGTTCAAAATATTGGACAAAAACCCCCAAAACCATTTCTGTTCATTTCAAGTATTTGAAATATTTCTATAAGAAATATTTTCAAATAAGTCTAGGAAAATTCTAGCAAGTCACATATGCATAATGTGATTATTCTGCAAAGTTTTATCCCAATCAAAATTGTTTGGTTCACGAAAGTGCCCCAAAACCCTCTCTGTACCGTTGCAACTTTGAACAACTTTACATGGCCAACTTTCTCGATTTGATTCCAAAATTTGTGGATATGCTCAAATACCCAAATGATGACACTACACCAAGTGGCGCACCAAGGAGAAGAGTTTAGCTTAGCTAGATCTAAGCAAATCCATTTCTGTTGATTTCTAGGGTTTACAAAAGTTACATTGTGAACCTTGTCCAAATGAGCTCAAATTTCTACCACCTTGCCAAATGGTCATGCTCAACACCCCCATCAAGTGTCACAAGAAGGAGATGGGTGCAAGTGACTAAGAAATGCATCAAACACCTTTTGCCACATTTCCCTAATCACCATTTTGACCTCTTCCACTATTCTACTTGAGTTCAAATTTTTACCACAGCTCCTCCTTGTCTCCTTCTATCCCCATTAACATTTGCAAGTCCACAGCTCCATTATTGGGGGGTAAAAACCTCTCTCTGCCTCTCTGGACAGCCATTTTCTCTCTCTTTCTCTCCCTCAATCTCCCTACTCTCCTACTGGCTCTCTGGGGCATCCAATGCCTCTCACCACCTCTTTACTACCCCTTAGCACTACCAGACACACTTGGCCGTGCCCACATTGCCAAAAAATGGCCATGCCAGCCACACACGCACTCTGGAGCACGCTACAGTGTGCTCCCGCACTATAGCGGCTCCCTGCCCAACACCTCCGACCACCTCGGCTCTCCCCCGCGTGCCAGAAGCACCACCTCGACGTCCGGGACATGGCACGCGGTCGGCCTGCTCCTTCCTCTCTCTTCCGTGGCCGCCCCGCGTGTGAACAGATCACCGCCCCGCTCCACCACACACTACCCTCGCTGGGGGACCCACCTCGAGCTCGCCCAGCTCCTTCTCTCCCTTCTCGGCACCCTACACCACTCCCATGAGCGCCGCTGATGCGGAGCATCACACAATCATCCCCATGGACGTGCCTACATCTCCCACGACACCACTTGGACCTATGACAAGAGCTCGAGCAAAAGCTATCGAAGATAAGGTGAACCCGCTCCTCTCTGAACTACCCCTTTCTACTTATGAGACATGGCTACTACCTCATGCGGAGACCCTATGTGTGATCATGTGTTTGGAGAAGAGCCACGGATCAGCTACACTCAATGGACAAGACGGCGAGGACACCAAGTTCAACGGACAATAAGAAGGGCCGCTCGAGACTCCTAGTCATCGGACAACCAATGCCGACCAGACGTCCGACGCTTGGAGGCTCCAAACGACCAGCCAAGTCCCAGCCTTCACATGCTACAGCAGTCGGGCGACCGACGCCGGCCGGATGTCCGACACCTCCCAGCGCCCGAACGACCGAGCCTCTCCGGACGACCGACACCACCACACTCGAGCCAAAACATCAGAAGAACGGAGACTTCCGGACGAGCGGACAACCGGACGACCGACCCCGACCGAACGACCGACAATCCCTGACCAGAGCCGAAACATCGGACGCCCGACCGGCACCGGACGTCCGAAACCTCGTGTGCCTTCGGACCACCGGTCACCGTCGGACGTCCGACCCCTGTGCGTCCGCCCATGTGTTGGGCCGAAGCCACTTACCCTTTCGTCCACTTAGACTATAAATAGACCTCTCCCACCTCCAAGCTAGGGTTAGCATTGTGATAGCTCATTTGTGAGATAGAGCCTCGCTCATCCATCCGGATCTACTCCATCGTGAGGGACCGACACCTCTTCGGAGAAGATCCACTTGGATTCAAGACCTCCTCTTAGAGAAGACCCTCTTCAAGACCCCCTTTCGGAGAAGAAACGGTTACCCTATGTATCGTCCCTATTGGATTTGGATCTTGTACCATTTTGTGTTTCGAGGATCTAGCGCATGTGTGACTATATTCTTGTTTGTTGAGTGTTTCTCTCTTGTGTTTCCCTCGTTTCCCTTCTTGTGTTCTTCGTGTTCTTGGTAGGATTCCCTCCAAACATGAAAGATCGGACATTGGGTTCTACCCTACATCATCTTGGTATCATGAGCCACGTTGATCACGTTTTTGGAGCCCCTACCCTTCGTTTTCTAGCTTGATTTTGTTCTTTTCGTCCTAAATTCGAAAATCCCCACCAAAAATAGCCCCAATTTTTTTTGTGATTTGTTGGTGTGATGAAGTTTTGTTGGATTTGCTCCATGGATTTGCTTTGCCACATGTGGATCTAGATTTCTCCTATCTTCTCCGCCATTTCCACCCACAAAATCCCTCGGGTTTGACCAATTTCCCATCCTCCACCACAAAACGAGTTGTTCATCCCGCGCCCGAAATCGCCCACGCACCAGACGTCCAACCGACACTGGACGTCCGACCACCATCGGTCGTCCAACCATCCCTGACGACACTGAATATTTTCAGTCCGGTTTCCCCATCGTTCCACCGCCACTTCCGCATACGCACTTGCATAACACCACCGCTTTCCGCAACCACCATCGCTCGCCCATTTCGCACTCTGACATGTTTTGACACCTTTTGGTCTTTGAGAATTTGAGTTGTGGTTCCCGTGTCCTATTGTGTTTCGGCTATATATGTACGGTTCGACATGAACATCACCACCGCTCATCTTTGCAACGGACTCATCATCGCCAAGGAAGGTAACCTCGACGACATCTTTGTCATTTCCATGCCATTGAGTTGATAACCACCATAGCCTTACTTTTGCGTTGCTTATCCATCTAGACTAGCCTTTGAGTATTGCCGGCAACGTGACTTGTGCACATTAGTGATCATAATCCACATAGCATACATACCATATCATAGTGGTGCATATCTTGGTATCATCTTTTGTGTCACAATGTTGTCATCGCATACATAATTGCTATCTTGGTTCGTGAAGTTTTGCATGAGAAAAGAGCCCATAAGTGAAAGAGCCAAACATGATTTTAAGAAAGAAGGAAAGATAAGCAAAGAGCTTATAAGAAAGAACCATAGCATCATAGTACATTAAGATGTTCATATCCGATCATCTTAGATCATACCATCAGAATACCATACATATAGCATAGTTGGGATAGAAGTCATTGCATTTTTGCCTAGTAGGTTGTGCACAAGTTCCGTATCCGCCTATTGTGCAATCGTGCTAGCGTCTCACTAGTGTTGTGCAACACGAGCATTTTCGTGGATTCCACATTTTGGCCCATTTCATGGTTGCACGACCCCACTTATCTATTTGTGTGTGTGTGTGTGTGTGTTTCCGTGTACCGTATATTGCTAGTGGTCTACTTGTTGCATTTGCAAATTTGTGAATCTTTTCCAACATTATTGAAGCTCACTAACAATTGCATCAAATTTTGTGCAACCATCCTAACCGAGCTCCACCATAAGCTTTTACTTGTGTAGGTGTGAGATCCGACAAGAATTGGTACCAATTGTGATATTTCCTTGTCCACATTTGAGTGATCATTGATCCATTTTCAACATCGGTGAAGGTGGTATAACTTATTCTCTTTCTCCCACTCGCATATTTGCTTGGAATGATGGATAGGCCAAGTTCTTCTACCAACCCACTCTTCATTGAGAAAGACGACGACATGTCATTCTACGTCACCAAGAGCCACCTCTTTGGTGCACAACGAGCTTTGCATCAAGAGCAACATGCAACGAGCGACCGCATCGACAATCTCACCACCGACTTGCGACTCTCCGAGCAATGAACAAGAGACTACTTCGACAACAAGCTCGACGCTCACAAACAAGAGAACGATGCAAGAATGGACCAGATTCGTGCCTTGTTGGTGAACCACCATTCTTCCACTTCTTCATCCTCAAGACGGAGCTGTTCAAGTCGACACACCGATGACACCTTCTCCGGCTCAAGTACACCGACATCAAACACTCTACGACGAGCCGCGCGTCAAGACCGTGAAGCATCTTGTAATCCTCTACACAGCAATCATCCACAAGAGCAAGTTGATGAGCAAGCACATCGATATCGTCAACACCAAGTTCCTCTTGCACAAGCTCAAGAACGACAACATCAACGTCACCAAGAGGAAGAGCGAGCGCGACAACATCAAGATGAACAAGACACCAAGGCTCAACGTCTTCAACAACAACAACGTGTGGAACAAGCTCTTGAGGCGCAATGAGCCCTTCAAGAATCAAGTCGAGCCATTGCCAAACTCAACCGTGATAGGCGCAATCAAGAGGAAGCACTTCGCGAAGAAATTCAAGAGTGGAACTACCAACCAAGAGTGCATCGTCAAGTCCCTCAAGGTCCTCCACAACCTCAAATTCAACAAGAGCAAGATGACTATGGACATCCTCCACGCCAAGAGCAACATGAGGTTGATGATATTCCACATCAAGGGCGTCATCACAACCCTCGACCCCAACAAAATGAAGAGCAATGCTATGGCAAGCTAAAGTTCACCATGCCCAAGTTCAATGGAGAAGCAATGATCCCGAAGAGTACCTATCATGGGCATTGAAGGTCGACAATATCTTTCATTTGCACAACTATGAGGAAGATAATAAGATCGCTATGGCATCACTTGAGTTCCAAGACTATGTGCTCATATGGTGGGAACAAATCCTTAAGCACTGAGAAGCAAGAGGTGAACCACCAATCACCACTTGGGCTCAAATGAAAGATGTCATGCGAGCACATTTTGTGCCCACCTACTACAACCGCGATCTCTTCAAGAAGCTCCAATTACTCAAACAAGTAACAAAGAGTGTTGAAGAATACTACAAGGAAATGGAGACGACCATGATAAGAGCCAATGTCATAGAAGATGATGAGCAAACTATGGCCCGTTTCTTTAATGGCCTCAATCATCCCATCAAGAAGATTGCCGACTTACAACCCTACTCCAACCTCATTGAGCTCGTGCATCAAGCTACCAAAGAGGAACGTCAGGTGCAAGATGACTTCAAGTACGCCAAGTACTCGTCCAAGAGCTATGGCTTCTCCAATACCCAAGCTTTAACAACTCCAACAACTTCTACCTCAACCAAGACATCGACAAGAAACGGCGACAAGTCGAGTTACAAGAAAGCTTCGACAACCTCAAGTGGTCCTCCTACTACAAGAAACTTCAAGCCACGAGCTTCATCATCTACTCCAACCGACGAGAAAGTCAAGACAAGCTCCTTCAAGTGTTTCACTTGCGGCAGCCGAGGCCACAAGTCCTTTGAGTGTACCAAAAAGCGCACCATGATCCTCAACGACGACGGAACCTATGACTCCATGAGTGAAGAGGATATGGAAGCCCTTGAGCAAGTGGCCATGCACCAGCGCGTGAACGAAGACGAAGATGATCAAGTCTTTTGTGATGAGGATTCGAGCCCCGCTCTTGTTGTCTCCAAAGTCTTGACTCTTCGACATCAACAAGACAAAGACCAAAGATTCCACATCTTCCACACAAAGTCCGGCATCAATGGAAGGCCCGTCAAGGTCATCATCGATGGAGGTAGTTGTCACAACTTGGCAAGTGAAGAACTATGCTCCAAGCTCCGATTGGTCAAGATGAACACCCGCACCCCTACAAAGTCCAATGGCTAAGTGATTCTGGCACTATACAAGTTGAGCATACGGTCAAAGTCTCCTTCAAAATTGGAGCATATGAAGACACTTTGGATTGTGATGTTGTCCCGATGTCCGTTTCCCACATCCTTCTTGGTCGACCATGGCAATTTGACCGTGGCGTCATCCACAACGGGCGTACCAATCACTATCGCTTCAAGATGAAAGGGAAGGAGTATGTGCTCGGACCTATGTCTCCCTGTCAAGTGCTCGCCGACAAGCAAGCCATGCATCATGGAGAAAAGAGTGAGAGAATGAATCACCCAAAAGATAGTGAGCGCCACAAGCCAAAATCAAGTGCCTCCACGATGAGCGACAAGAAAATTTTAGTCCTATTTGCCACCAAAAGTGAGATGAGAGAAGTGTGTGAGAACCCATCAAGTGTTATGCAGTTTGTCCTTGTGTGCAAAGACGAGGCACCAAAAACTAACACCTCTCACAATCTACCTTTAGTGTTGTCTTCTCTTTTGCAGGAATCCCAACATGTTTTCCCCGATGAGCTACTTCTGTGTCTACCTCCACTACAAGGAGTTGAGCACCGAATCGACCTCATCCCTGGAGCACCTCTTCCTAACAAAGCTCCCTACCGCGTCAACCCCGAGGAAACTAAGGAGATCCAACGACAAGTGCAACAACTAATCGACAACGGTCAAGTACGTGAAAGTTTGAGCCCTAGTGCTATTCCGGTCATACTTGTTCCAAAAAAAGATGGTACTTATAGAATGGTTTCCGATTGCCGTCCCATCAATGCTATCACCGTTAGATATCGCTATCCTATTCCATGCTTAGATGATATGCTTGATGAGCTTAGTAGAGCCACCATTTTCTCTAAGATTGATCTTAAGAGTGGCTACTATCAAATATGCATCCAAGAAGGTGATGAATGGAAAACCGCATTTAAGACCAAATTTGGCTTATCTGAATGGCTAGTTATGCCCATGGGTTTATCCGAAGCACCCGGTACTTTCATGCGAGTCATTGACTTTGTTCTTCGTCCCTATATTGGTGTATTTGTTGTGGTCTATTTTGATGATATTCTTGTCTTTAGCAAATCCCTCAAGGAACATGTCACCCATCTCAGAACCGTGTTGCAAACCTTTAGGAATGAGCGCCTTTATGCTAGTGTGGGAAAATGCCTTTTTGGTGTTGGTAAACTTGTTTTCTTGGGTTTTGTTGTGTCTTCTAACGGTGTTCATGTAGATGAATCTAAGATCAATGCTATTAAAACTTGGCCCCAACCAACCACTTGCAACAAGTGCGTAGTTTTCTTGGTTTAGCCGGTTTCTATCGTCGCTTTGTGAAGGATTTTAGCACCATTGCTTCACCTTTACATTCCTTGAGTAAGACAAATGCGCCATTTGTTTGGGGACCATCCCAAGATACTGCATTTAATGAGCTTAAGAATTTGCTTACACATGCTCCCATGCTTGCATTACCCAACTTTGACAAACCTTTTGAGATTCATTGTGATGCTAGTGGTCATGGCATAGGAGGTGTTTCAACGCAAGAGAAGCACCCCATAGCATATTTTAGTGAGAAAATTTCTGGAGCGCAACTCAATTACCCCATCTATGACAAAGAGCTATATGATTTAGTGCAAGTTTTGCGTGAATGGGAACATTATCTTCGCCCACATGAATTTATCATTCACACCGATCATGAAACGCTTAAGTACTTAAAATGATAAACTAAGTTGAACAAGCGTCATGCAAAATGGAGTGAATTTATAGAGTATTTTCCATATGTCATCAAGTACATCAAGGGTAAGGAAAACGTAGTGGCGGATGCCCTTTCCCGCATATGCACGCTTGTCACTAAAGTTGAATTGAATGTTATTGGCTTTGAGCACATAAAAGACTTGTATGCGAATGATCCTACCTTTGCTACTCCTTCTGCTAAGTGTTTGATGCATACATCTTGGGAACGATATTACATCAAGGATGAATATCTTATGAGAGCTAAGAAACTTTGCATTCCTGAGTCTTCTCTTCGTTTGCTCCTTTTGCAATAAGCTCATGGAGGCAGACTCATGGGACACTTTGGACGCGACAAGACATTTTCCACGCTCTCCAAGAACTGTTTTTGCCCAAGATGTTCCGCGACATCTCACGCTTAACAACCGATGCTCTACATGTCGCAAAGCTAAGTCTAAAGATCAATCCCATGGTCTTTACATGCCTCTTCCTATTCCTTATCAACCTTGGGAAGACATTAGCATGGACTATGTACTTGGTTTGCCTAGAACTCAAATGGAAAGAATTCCGTGTTTTTTTGTTGTGGAACGATTTTCTAAGATGGCACATTTCATTCCATGCAACAACATAGACGATGCTTCACATATTGGCAATCTTTTTTGTAGGGAAATCTTGCGACTCCATGGAATACCAAAGATAATCGTCTCGGACCGTGATGTCAAGTTTTTGAGTTACTTTTGGAAGATGATATGTGCCAAGCTCAAAATCAAGCTCTTGTTCTCTTCGGCATACCATCCTCAAACCGACGGCCAAACGGAGGTGACGAACTATACACTCTCCACTCTACTTCGCGTGTTGATCAAGAGGAACATCAAGGAGTCGGAGGAATGCCTACCCATTGCCGAGTACGCCTACAAACGATCAGCCATGTCCCAGCCTTCGCACGCTATAGTGCCCGGACGACTGACACCAGCTAGACGTCCGACACCTCCCAGCGCCCGAACGACCGAGCCTCTCCGGAAGACCGGCACCACCACACCCGAGCCAAAACATCGGAAGAACGGAGACTTCCAAATGACCGGACGACCGACCCCGATCGGACGACCGACAATTCGTGACCAGAGCCAAAACATCGGACGCCCAACCGACACCGGACGTTCGGACCCTCGTGAGCCTTCGGACGACCCGTGACCGTCGGGCGTCCGACGCCTGTGCATCCTCCCGTGTGTTGGGCCGAAGCCACTTACCCTTTCGTCCACTTAGACTATAAATAGACCTCTCCCACCTCCTAGCCAGGGTTAGCGTTGTGATAGCTCATTTGTGAGATAGAGCCTCGCTCATCCATCCGGATGTACTCTGTTGCGAGGGACCGACACCTCTTCGGAGAAGATTCACTTGGATTCAAGACGTCCTCTCGAAGAAGACCCTCTTCAAGACCTCGTCTCGGAGAAGAACCGGTTACCCCATGTATCGTCCCTTGTAGGATTTGGATCTTGTACCCATTTGTGTTTCGAGGATCTAGCGCATGTGTGACTATATTCTTGTTGGTTGAGTGTTTCTCTCTTGTGTTTCCCTCGTTTCCCTTCTCGTGTTTTTCGTGTTCTTGGTAGGATTCTCTCCAAATGTGAAAGATTGGACGTCTAGGGTTCTACCCTACATCAACCGCATAGCCTCTGCTGCTCACTCTTATGGCCACCAGAGCCATCGCCGCGGGCACCCGTGGGCGCCGTCCATAGCGAGCCCTGGGCTGGCTATTTAAGGCCTCCCTGAGCCTCTCCCTCACCACCACTCGCTCTCTCCCACTCCCAATCTTCCTCCTACGCCTCCCGTTCATCCCCAGAGCTGCCTGAGCTTGAGATCAAGCTCAAGATCCGCCGCCCCGGGTCACCGTCGATACAAAGGTACACACCCTCTCCGGCCCCATTATTTCTTGATATGGAGCCGCAAGACCCTGCTGATCGATTCCCCTCTCTCTTACGTATCGATTACAGGCTGAGAGGAGAAATAAATCCACCTTCCGACGCGCCGACACCCTGCCTCCTCGTCACCGGCGAACCAAGCCATCTCAGCGACCAACTCCACCTCCATCTGAATGGCGGCACCTCCCTGAACTCAACGGTACCACCCATGCATCCATCCGTGCCCTATATCACCGCCGGAGCTCCCGCTGTCGGCTCTGGATGGAGGTAGACGACGACGGCCGTGGGCCCTGTCCGTCAGCCTCACGACCTGACTGGTGGGACCCACCCGTCAGGTTTAACGACACACGCGCGCGCGTACCGGTTCGCCCGTCAGCTGAAGGCGTATTTTGCCTTTACGCCTTCGACGAGGCAGGTTTGTGCGGGTTGGATCCCCTCTGGGCCTGCTGCACTGTGGCATTTCCGGCCTAGAGGCACAATGCCCTCTTTCTTTTTCTTTTTCTGTCAATTTTCTAAAAACTCCGCAGGATAAAATAATTGCCCAAATGAAATAATTCCAACTCCTATATTCCCCTAAAAATCCCACCTATTTAATGGTGTAACTTTCATAAATATCCATCAAACTTTTCTGCACTATTAAAATTTGAGCATTTATATTCCCCTCTGAAAATCCATTTCTCCTATTCTACAACTCCAGATCCAAAACTAAGAATTTTGGCATTCTTTAGTTTTCACCCTAGTATTTAACAAAAATATGTGACGCTAGATCCCTCTGAAAATCCATTTCTCCTCGCGCGGGTTGGATCCCCTCTGGACCACTTTTATTTTTCTGTTTTGCTATTGCCTTATTTTTCTCGTTGTTATTTTGCGACGATAGATAGCGTTGTTGATGAAGGAGTTGGGCCAAAAGACTTTGAAGACCCCGAAGACTTTGCTGAGTCAGGCAAGCAGCCCTTTGACCAGGTCTATGAAACCCTTTTTATGCATGCCATGTATCACTCTATATTTGTTGCATCGGAATCATGATGAGATGACGACCACTTTGGTGGGATGCCTTTGTTACTACTTCGTTGATACTTGCATTGTGCATGACCCTACCTTCCTATGAGGTTATGCCGGTGGGAGTACATAGGATGCTAAAGTAGTTGCTATGCAAAAAGGCCGGGTGTATGCATGGTGATGGAGACAATTTTTTTTCCAAAGACTTTTCAAAAACCCCATCGGGTGCCACTAATGCCCGAGGGAGATGCTGAGCTAAGTAACCAATTGATGACAAAGTGTTGTACCGAGGCAAGTGAGTGTGTTGTTTTTTAAAACGGATTGGTTTAAGTTGCGATGTTACTCCAACCTTACATGCACAACCACTCTACCCTTATATGGGAAAGGGCATTATTGATTACCTAGTCCGCGCTAGCATGGAGGATGCATTATTAGTGATGGGAGTGGCATGGTCACTCTCGGGACGAGGTCGTGCCAGGTAGGGCGGCCATGACTGTTTGGACAAGGCACCAGACATATCGTTTGGTACCCCCGCGCTTGTGCTAGGTGTTGAATATGGGAGCGTGGCTCCACAGAATTAAACATATGAGCATGATTTGGGAATGGGGGTTGATATCAATTGAGTGGACTCCATGTTGGTGGCGTCTAGGGAAAGGTAGTGATCGGGTGCTTACCCTGGGTACTTGAGGTACCGCGGGTCGCAGATGACACAATGGCTTCCTCGGTCTTGTGGGTAAAGTGTGCAACCTCTGCAGAGTGTCAAACTATCTGAATAGCCGTGTCCATGGTCAAGGACAGTTCGGTAACCGCTCTTGGGCTATGTCCACATGTTTAGAAACCTGGTGAGTGTGTATGGATAAGTGGTAAGAAATACCTAGGTCACGTCAAAAGACTTGACATGATGATTAAGTTGGATTTTTCCCAACTCTACTTATGTTGATATCTGTATCCTGTTCTCATGGTTAATTGAATTCTCATGATGCATGTCTTACAAATTGTTGAACATGTCATAGCACCCAAAACTAGCTTTCTGCAAAAATTTACCTATATCATGCATTGTTGTACCTTGAACCGAAACATGGGTTGCTTGCGAGTACATTCAAAGTACTCATTGGCTTGCAACTGGTTATTTAATTGGCCAGGCATGGAAGAGTAGGAGTTCAAGGAAGAGTTCTTTGGTGACGAACATGCAAACCAGGATGCTTCCCAGTCAGAATGTCTGTAGGGTTAAGGCAGATGGCATGGGTTCTACTTATCAATGAAGATTTCCGCTGCTTATGATTTATTTGATGTTCAAACCTTAAGGCTTTATCTATGTAAGATTTGACCATAATGGTCATAATTTTTGTAAGACAGTATGTATCGATGTAAGACTCTTGTTATTCAGCTACTATGTGTTCAGTGAGCATTGACCTCTGGGATCACTATACACGTGCATTCGGTGATCTCGACTCATGAGTCGGGGTCCCCAAAGAAAAGGAAACAGAGAGTTTGCAATGCGAACTCGATGGGACCGATCGCTCATTTTGGTGAGACCAAAATGTTATGAAGGGAAACAGAGAGTTCACAAAGCCATCTCGGTGAAACCAAGAGCCGTATCTGTGTGACAAAATTGATTAGGGTTTCTGGCTATGGCTATGTAAAGTGAACTCGGTGGCACCGGATAGATCAAATCAGTGGGGGCGAGTTTGACTTTAGGTTTTGGACATATGTGGAAATGAGAAACTGGTTGCGGGTTTTGGAGCAATATCACTAAGAATTTTTGATGAGGACATCAATACCATTGTTTCACCAACAGCCCCTACTGCTACATCTACTAGACCAATTACTAGAGCTCGCGCACGCTAATTAAATTATTAGGTACTTTTGTTTCTTGGTAATGATTCTAATGTTCATGAGAATATGATGCTGCCTAAATTGGATACATTTGTTTTCATTACAAATGAAGGGCCTGACATGGATAAGAGGGATGAACACTAGAGCAAGACCATGCATGGGGATAATGGCATGTGCAAGGGGAACAAGAACAGAGTTACAAGTGATGATTTCAGGACTTTTAAGCCACCATAATGAGTGCATGAAGCCTTGGATGAAATATACAAGATGCCACTTCAGAAATTTCGTCTAGAGGCTATTCTAGGTGCTGCGTCACCTTTTTATTGGGCCGGGCTCATGTAATTTCGAAATACATAAGTATAGGCTATTTTTAGAGTCTGTATGTGTGGAGAAACACGAGATAGGGTTGGTTTCGGACCCCTCCACCAAGGGCACGAAATTTCCCCCTCTTCCTCCATATATACAGCCCTTAGGGCGCCGTTTAGACTTTGGGTTTTGTTTAGATTAAAAGTTCTCCATAGCTACAACTTCGCGTTCTTCGTTTGTGTACAACGACCAGACCAAGATGTCATAGAACCCCATCAAAGCTTTCATATTATATTCGCATTATCCAAATTGTAATCTTAGTCTCTTGCTTGTTCTTCGTTTGCTCGCAGGAAATAGACCATCGTGGTCAGGTTGATCGTGCTCCTGCATGGTCAATAACCTCTCGGAGTTGGTTTAGCGATTGCTAAGGCATGATGTCCTCGCACGTACGTAGTCGGATCGTCAAAGTTTACTCCTCCAAAATGATAATCACCATCTCATCGAAAGACGGGACACCTTTGCCTCTATCAATTTTGAGCAAGTAGACCATTAAGCAACACCTCATCCCCTTTTAATAGTATTGGCTTTCCTATGGACTCAATGTGATCTTGGATCACTAAAATGAAAATGAAGAGTCTTGAGTCCTTTGCCAATCTTTGTCCTTAGCATTTTGAGGGGTGAACGTCTCTAGTCATGCCATGCCAATCATTGAATTTTCTGAAACATTTAACTTGAATGGCAATTAGTCCAATGGACTATATGTTGTTATGAATTACCAAAACTACCCGGGGATTAGTTGCACTTTGAATCTCCCCCTTTTTGGTAATTGATGACAAAATATAAATCAAAATTTCGTCAAATGATAATATTAATGAAATACATCATCACTTTGAGAAGTATGTGATAAGCAAGAGCTCCCCCTAAATTTGTGCATTCTTTAAAATTTGCTTTTGAGTGCAAATGCACAATCGATTAGGATCATGGATTACTCTTCCATGTAACATACATCTTGGTGGAGCGCTCAAAATGATAAGCAGTAATAAACATGCACTCATCACCAAGGGCAAACATGATTGATCATACACATATCTTCAAGCAAGCAAACATTTAAGCATAATATGAGCAAACACATATCATCTAACAAACAAACATTTAAGCATAATATGATCAAACACATGATCATAGAAGTATCTCTCACACAAGCACAAATATTGTAGTATGCAAACGATCAAAGCAAACAGACTAAAGTAGAAAGAGAGGCAACAAAATACAAAACTCTCTCTCTCTCTCGAAGCCTAATGATCTATACATCTTCTCCCCCTTTGGCAACAAGTTACCAAAAAGCTTGAAAATGCATAGTGCTATTCGGCACTCTAAGCACGATCTCCGGGAGCTTCTGAAGAGTTCTTCTGGCTGGTTTCGCATCTCCCTGGTGTGTTCTATGTGCCAGAAATTCTAAAAATATTCTATAAAAATCATACTAAATTTTCAGGGCATTTGGAGAACTTTTATTTTTGGGGTATTTTCTATTGCATGGATAATTCAGAAAATAGACAGAAAATACTATTTTTTCTTTATTTAATCTGAATAATAGAAAGTGAAAGGTGGGTAGAGAAAGTTGTGCTCTCTAAATTCCTCCATCTCATGCTCATCAAAAGGTATCCATTAACAAGGTTGATCAAGTCTTATTAACAAACTTCATCCGAATAACATGAAACCGGAGAATTTTTGAATAACACTAGGTTACCACAACGGGGATATGCATGGCCCCAACAATAAGAATACCATATTTCTTTTTGACAGTAGGAAGAGGGAATTCAAAACCTCCAATAGTGATAGTTGAATTTTTTCCAACAGAATTGATATTATGAACTTGAGGTTGTTTCTTCGGAAAGTGTACCGTATGCCCATTACCATTAACTTGAACAGTGACATTGCCTTTGTTGCAATCAATAACAGCCGCTATAGTATTCAAAAAGGGTCTACCCAGGATGATCGACATACTGTCGTCCTTGGGAATATCAAGAATAACAAAGTCCGTTAAGATAGTAACGTTTGCAACCACAACAGGCACATCCTCACAAATAGCGATGGGTATAGCAGTTGGTTTATCATCTATTTGCAAAGAGATTTCAGTAGGTGTCAACTTATTCAAATCAAGTCCCCGATATAAAAAGAAAGGCATAACAGTAACACCGGCTCCAAGATCACATAAAGCAGTTTTAACATAGTTTCCTTTAATGGAGCATGGTATAGTTGGTACTTCTGGGTCTCCTTGCTTCTTTGGTATTCCACCCTTAATAGTATAATTAGCAAGCATGGTGGAAATTTCAGCTTCGGGTATCTTTATTTTATTTGTAACAATACCCTTCATATACTCAGCATAAGGAGGCATCTTAAGTATATCAGTCAAACGCATACGCAAAAAGATAAGTCTAATCATTTCAGCAAAGCGTTCAAAATCCTCCTCATCCTTTTTCTTGGATGTCTTAGGAGGAAAAGGCATGGGTTTCTAAACCCATGGTTCTCTTTCTTTACCATGCTTCCAAGCAACGAAGTCTCTCTTATATAATGTTGATTCTTTGATTGTGGGTTATCACGATCAACCACAGGTTCAATCTCTACATCATTATCATTACAAGGTTGAGCATCAACATGAACATCATCATTAACATCATCACTAGGTTCATGTTCATCACCAGATTGTGTCTCAGCATCAGAAATAGAAATATCATTGGGATTCTCAGGTGTGTCAATTACAGGTTCACTAGAAGCATGCAAAGTCCTATCAGTTTTATTTTTATTTTTATTAGTAGGACTAGGTGCATCTGTATTAATTCTCTGTGAATCTTGCTCAACTCTCTTAGGATGGCCCTCAGGATACAAAGGTTCCTGGGTCATTTTACCCCCTCTAGTCATAACCCTAACAACATTATCATTGTTCTTATTATTTAACTCATTGAGCAAATCATCTTGTGCCTTAAGTACTTGTTCTACTTGAGTTGTAACCATGGAGGCATGTTTACTAATAAGCTTAAGATCATTTTTAACTCTAGACATATAATCACTCAAGTATTCACCAATATAAGCATTACGTTTCAATTTTCTACCAACATAAGAATTGAAATTTCTTGTTTAACAATAAAGTTATCAAACTCATCCAAGCATTGACTAGGAGACTTCTTACGAGGAATATCACCCTCATCAAATCTATAGAGAGAATTTACCTCTACTACCTATGTCGGGTTATCAAGACCATGCATTTCTTCAATTAGGTGGTAAATTCTTAACATCTTCAGCTTCAATACATTTTTCTTTCATCGATTTCTTTGCCTCTTGCATATCTTCACGACTGAGAAATAGGATACATCTTCTCTTCGGAGTTGGCTTAGGAGTTGGTTCAAGAAGTGTCCAGTAATTACCCTTGCTCAGTATATTATTCAATAGCAATTCAGCCTGCTCAACAGTTCTTTCCCTGAAAACACAACCAACACAACTATCTAGGTGGTCCCTAGAAGCATCGTCTAGTCCATTATAAAAGATATCAAGTATTTCATTTTTCTTGAGAGGATGATCAGGCAAAGCGTTAAGTAATTGGAGAAGACTCCCCCAAGCTTGTGGGAGACTCTCTTATTCGATTTCCACAAAGTTAAATATCTCTCGTAAGGCGGCTTGTATCTTATGAGCAGGAAAATATTTTACAGAGAAGTAGTAGATCATATCCTGGGGACTACACACACAACGAGGAGCAAGAGAATTAAACCATATCTTAGCATCACCCTTTAATGAGAAAGGATACAACTTAAGAATATAGTAATAGTGAATTTTTTCCTCATGAGCAAATAGGGTGGTGTCGTGGGAAACGAGCACCTATGGGGCAGGGCCCCTTCTCGGTCCGGCAGGGAGCGGAGGGCGCACGAAGAGCAGATCGAGGTCGAGCACGCGAGGGATTTTACCCAGCTTCGGAGCTCTCCGGAGAGATAAAACTCCTACTGCTGCTTTGTGTTTGTATTTGTTATTGCTCGAAAGCGTGTGGTGTGTTGTAGTCTTGAATGAGTCGAACCTCTTCTATGTGCGCATGGGCCTCCTTTTTATAGTCTAAAGGGGTCACCGACAAGTGGCGGCGTAGAAAGAGGGGTAAAAAAGTAAAAATGCGGGTTGGTACAACCGCTATCAACAAATGCCCCTACCTAACTCGACGGCGGGGACAAGGGCATTTAATGCTGTCCGTCGCCCAAACAAGGTAGGAAACGGCGATTAAGGGCGCCACCGATCGCCATGATGGCCTTCTCGTCATCTCCATCGCCACCTCGCACCGCTTGGCTGCACAGCTACCCGCCACGTACACCAGGAGCGATCCTGTGGCGACACGTCATCGGGTGAGCTGGAGCATGGGTGCAGAGTGGTGGCTTCGCCGCGGCGAACACCTTGCCGCGGTCGTTATCTTGTCGCACCCGCAAGCTTGCCGCTCGCCGGGTCTTGCCGGGACGCGCGGCGCGTTGCGGCAAGTTTTCTGAAGTGCCTTGGTTGGCCTTCCCGGCAAGCTCCTCTTGCCGGGGTCTTGTCCTTCCCGGCAAGCTCCTCTTGTCGGCGCTTTGTCTTCTCAGTTAATACTTCGTTCTTGAATGGCAGTAAATAGGAAAGACAAAGGATCCTGGCGGAGGCCCGGCAAGCCTTGCCGCAGGACGCTGCGACTGCCCGTGCACAAGTTGGGGGTACTAAGGTACGCCTACTTTAGTACACCAACAGGAGCCCCTGGGCCTGGGCCATACACGGTGCCAAGCGCTGTTGGGCCAGGCCCAAAACAGGGCACGGGCACGCGCGGCCTGGGTCCAAACCAAATCCACTCCGTATCCACCGCGTCCTCTCGTAACGGCACGCGTCAATCGCGGCGTCGTGGGAGGGATCGTGGGCTATACTTTAATCCAGGAAATGCGTAACGTTCGCCTCGGTTCTGCATCCCCGCCACGCGGCTTCCATGCGCTTGGGATCGCGGACGGTGGAAGCGGGAGACTGGGCCATTACGAGCAGAGGCAGCGGGTCGGCCCCAACCACCGCTCTTCCGTGCCTGATTATTGGAAAGGGCGGCCGAGCCCCCACCCCGCTTCTTTAAGAAGCGGGAGGGAGCGCAGGCCTGCACTCTCTCATCTTCTCCTTTCTTGACTTCGCTCCCCTTTCTCTCATTCGCCATGGAGAAAGGGAACCCTGGCCCTTCATCGGTGGCGGCAAGGGTCGCCGCCAGACAGCGCACCCCTCCCTATCCCGCGCCCATGGAGGCAGAGCCAGCCATAAGGGGAAGAGGGAGGGGGCGAGGTCGTGGACGAGGTCGAGGACGAGGTCGAGGCGCTCGGGGAAGAGGCGGACGGGGCGGCGCGCCAGCTCCGCCTCCGCCGGTGGTTCCTCTCCCCACGGCGGTCCATATAGGGGACGACCCTTGCGAGTTCTTCGTCAGGCTGCGCTGGGCGCCTCGTCGTCGCCTCCGGCTTCCAGCTCCGTTTGCGAGCGCGATGGAGTTGGACCCGCCCGAGACACTGAGATTACACATGTGGGGCTGTGGGATCAGCGGCACGCGCGTCCGCGTTGTATTCCCAGCCCCTAATGTGATGTATCTTGATCGTGGGTGGAAGACGTTTGCCCGTATCCACAGCCTGATGGAGGGGTTTACCCTCCATTTTAAGTTAATGGAGGGCGATCTCCTCTCCGTCGAGGTCTTCGGGTGCTTCGGCACTCGGGCGAAGTGCTGCGTGGACAGCTCCTCCGATAGCGAAGGCTCCCCCTCAAGTGAGAGTGACGAGGAGGAGAGCGACAGCGATGATGAGGGTAGCGGGTGGCGGGATGGCGGGCCCGACTAGGTGTCGGGCGCCGCTTCGTGCGTCACTGGCGACCCCATCATCCGTGTCGCCGGCTCCTTGAAACCCCCGAGGTCGTCTCCTTGGGCGGCTGGCGTAGGGAGGCTGCGGAAGGGGAAGAGGGCTGGCGACAAGGCCGTCAAATCGGAGTACGAGGGCGTAGTGCCCTCGACAGGGTGCTGACGTCCTGCCGCCTCGTCTTCGAGCCCCGCTTCCGGCGCCGCCATCACCGTCCAGCCTCCGGACGGCCCCCGGGATGTTCTCTTGGTGTCTTCTGGCACCTGTAGCTCGCCTAGGCGCCCCTTTTGCCCTTTTCGCCTCCTTGACCTACCTCCTGAAGAGAGGGACATGAAAGAGATTACGGGCGTCTTATCTTTTTAATTTGTAAGCCTTCGGGCCTTAGCCGCATCTAAAACTTGTAATCCTCTCTTTCATGTTTTTCATCCTCTATGGACTGTACCTGAGTGAGATGTTTTTAATGAAAAGGGGATGCTTGCTATGTTATATCCTTTACTCAATTCCATCCCTTGTATGTTTTTACCCTACGCTTTTAGGGAACTTGCCGGTGGGAACATGCTTTGCATGGTGCCGAAAAGTGAACATCAGCAGCCTGCCGGCGGTGTTGCTTCCGGCAAGAAACCTTGCCGGGGCTAGTTGCAGCACACTTTCATTGTTGAGCGGACTCGAAACAAATTAAGGGCAAAACTTAGCCACGAGTCGATTCCTCCGCGCACAGGTTTTCCATACAAGGCACGGTCGTTCAAGGAGTATAACTTAAAAATTTAAAATTGACTATGCTCAAACTTTGGCAACTTAGCTTTTCTGTCGTCTGTGTCCCGGCAAGACTGTACTTCTTTGAATGACGCCCGGTCCACATGTTTATCGCACTTGTGCAGCCTGTCAAAAATTCTGGTCTTGAGCCCGCACAGCACTTCAGCGTTCGCCCTCTCCGCTTGACCATTGCTTCTCGGATGAGCAACAGAAGCAAAGCAGATCTTGGCGCCAAGATCTTGGACGTATTGCATGAAGGTGCGGCTCGTGAATTGTGTGCCATTGTCGGTAATGATCCTGTTAGGGACTCCGAAACGGCAAACAATTGACCAAGAACTTCGCCGATATCTCGACCTTCCTCACTGGTTCCACTTGTGCCACTTTGTGAACTTGTCGATTGCAACGTACAAGTACTCAAAGCCCCCGACAGCTCGGGGAAAGGGGCCGAGGATGTCGAGCCCCCAGACCAAAAATGGCCAGGATAAAGGGATTGTTTGGAGAGCTTGAGCTGGTTGATGGATTTGTTTGGAGTGGAAGTGGCACGCTTCACACTTGGTTACTTGTGCAGTTGCATCCTGGAGGGTTGTCGGCCAGAAGAAACCTTGCCGGTAGGCTTTGCCGGCAAGTGCTCTTGCGCCAATGTGGTGACCACATATGCCTCTGTGTATCTCCGCCAACAGCTCCTGTCCATTTGATTGCCGGGCTACTCTCTCCGCTTCTTCTTGCTCTTCGGGAAGTTCTCCTGTTTGAAGGAAATGGACGATTTGCTGTGCCCATGCTGGAGCTTGTGGCTCGACAACAAGGACTAAAGGCGCAAATGCTGTTGCGGGAACATCTGCTTCTATGGCGAGAATCTGGGATCCTACCGGAGTGTGATGCTCCCCGGCAAGCGTGTCGGAACACAGCTTGTCGGGAGCGTCTGCTTCAACGAAACAAATCCTAGGGCTTGTCGGAGCAGACTGCTCCTCAGCACTTTCTGTGTTGATCCTGGGGACCTTCTTGGCGGCGGCTTCGGGGAGCTCTGCCGGCAAGTAGTCGCCAGTAACTAACTTCCTCTTCTTGCTCTGTCCATATGATGGTGTTACAGATGGTTGAGTCAGCTTGAGCACGAAAATCCCTGGTTCCACAGGCAACTTAAGTGCGGCACATTTTGACAGGCCATTTGCAATATCGTTCTGAGCTCTCGGAACATGTTCCATCTGCAGGCCGTCAAAATGCTCTTCTAGCTTCCTCACTTCATCAATGTAGGCTTCCATCAACGGACTCTGATAATCTTTGTTAACTTGACGGACGACAAGCTGCGAGTCACCCCTAACAATGAGCTTCTTGATCCCAAGGCCTGCCGCGATCCTGAGTCTGGCAAGCAAGCCTTCATATTCTGCAGTATTGTTTGTTGCTTGTTCCTTGGGAAAGTGCATTTGAACCACGTACTTGAGGTGCTCTCCGGTGGGTGCGACAAGTAGCACACCCGCACCGGCACCTTGCAGCGAGAAGGCACTGTCAAAGTACATAATCCATTCTTTGCTCGCTTCCTTGTCGGGGATCCTCGTCTCCGGAGTTTCTTCATCGGGTGTTGGCGTCCATTCTGCTATGAATTCTGCCAATGCTCGGCTCTGAATAGTTGAAGTACTTTCAAACTTGAGGCCAAAGCTTGACAGTTCCAGGGCCCACTCGACAATCCTGCCTGTTGCTTCTGGATTTTGCAATATCCTCTTCAATGGAAAGCGAGTGACAACTGTGATCTCATGTGCCTGAAAGTAATGGCGCAGCTTCCTCGAGGCCATGAGAAGGCCGAAAAGCAACTTATGCACACCAGAGTACCTTGATCTAGCCCCCTGCAGAAGGGAACTGACAAAGTAAACTGGGCGCTGCACCATCTTCTTCTGTTTTTCTTCTTGTGGCTGCGCAGATCCATCCTTGCCGGAGCCAGAACTTGTCGGGGAAGCCCAGTGCTTGTCGCTGGACTTGCTTGCCGCGGCTGCTGGCTCATCATCCGCCTCCCTCTCCGCTACTAACGCAGCACTAACCACTTGATTGGTTGCCGCCAGATATAGCAGCAACTTCTCTTGTGGCTTAGGTGCGACAAGTATTGGAGTGGAGGATAGGTATCTCTTCAAGTCCTGCAGCGCAGCCTCCGCTTCCGGAGTACATTTCATGGGACCTGCCTTTTTCAAAATTTTGAAAAATGGCAAGGCGCGCTCAGCAGACTTAGAGATGAACCTACTGGGAGCAGCAACACAGCCGGCAAGTCTTCGCACATCCTTGACGCGCTTTGGTGCTTCGATTTGTTCAATGGCTTTGATCTTGTCGGGATTGGCTTCAATTCCCCTCTGAGACACAAAGAATCCGAGAAGCTTGCCGGAAGGGACTCCAAACACGCACTTCTCGGGATTCAACTTGAGATTGATCTTGCGCAGATTTGCAAAAGTCTCGTCCAAATCTTGGATCAGAGTCTCTTTGTCCTTGCTCTTGACCACTATGTTTTCTGTGCAACTGTGGATCAAAAGCATGGCTGACTACTCTTGCAAATGTTGAACCAGCATTCTTTAGTCCGAAGGCATCCGTACAAAGCGAAGACGTGCCACATGGAGTAATGAATGCGGTTTTCTTCATCCTCTTACGCCATGAAGATCCGATGATATCCCGAGTATGCATCAAGGAATGAAAGCAGATCACATCCTCGCCGTGGAGTCGATAATCTGGTCAATGCGTGGCAAGGGAAATGGATCCTTGGGACAAGCTTTATTAACATCGGTGAAGTCAATACAAAGCCTCCACTTCTGCTTGCTTTGGCGCACGACTCATTGGATTGGCTAACCATGTTGGATGGAGTACTCCTCGGACCAGGCCTGCTGCTTCCAATTTCTTGATTTCTTCAAAGAATGAACTCTTGTCGCTCTACTCCTTGCTTCCCGACTCGCTGCTTGACGGGCCGCGTGAGGACAGACGGCAAGGTGGTGCTCAATTACTCACTCGAACACCGGGATGTCGATGGTTGCCATGCAAACACATCGACATTCGCCCCAGAGCAACGAGCGCTTTCAGATTTAGGGTCAAGCGTGGCACTGATGGTGAAGGTACCACCAGTGTCGTCCTCCTTGGCGGCCACTTTCTTGGTCTCTGGTTCAGCTGTCTTCGCCTTCTTGCACTTGCCGGTGGAGCTCGACGGAGCGTCCTCGACGGTAGCGCAGCACTCTGAAGAGGTGCGCTTGCCGGAGCGGGCATCAGAGCTACTCTTGCCGGACTTGGTCTTCTTCTTCTTCCCCCCGGGAGCTTCAGCGGCAAGTGGTTTGCGTTCTGCTGCGGCTGCTGCTTCCCGGTAGATCTTGTCGGTACATATAAGTGCGTCCTTCTTGTCGCCATGGACAGAAATAACACTTATCGGACCAGGCATCTTGAGCACATTGTAAGCGTAGTGAGAGGCTGCCATGAACTTGGCAAGCGCTGGACGGCCGAGTATCCCATTGTAGGACAATGGGAAATCAGCAACGTCAAACATGACTCTCTCTGTCCTGATGTTCAGCTCGCTGCCAAAAGTCACTAGCAGTGTGATCTTCCCCTTCGGCTTGCTCCTTCCCGGGTTGATTCCTTGGAAGGTACCAGTTTCTTCGAGCTCGCTGTCGGGGATCTGGAGCTTGTTGAGCACCGCGGAAGATGTCAGATTCAGGCCGGCCCCGCCGTCAACCAACATCTTCGTGACCTTGAGGTTGCGGATTGTTGGCGAAACCAACATCGGCAAGCACCCGGCCGCAGTGATGCGATCAGGGTGATCCTCAACATCAAAAATGATGGGCGTGCTGGACCACTTAAGGGGCTTGCGCGATTCAACGGACGGTTCTGCTGCATTCACCTCTCGCACCCACTATTTGAGTTGGCGGTGCAAGGTGTGCAGAGAGGCACCGCCGTCAACGCACAAGACCTCCGTCGCCTTCTGAAACTCTTGCTCGTCGGTCTCATCTTCCTCCATCTCATCATCTTCATCTTCATCTTCGTCCTTGTCGCTGCCACGGGGAGGCCTATCTCCTTGCCGCTGTTTGGCCTTGCCGCGGCGCCCTCCCCGGGCGGGACGCTTCTTGCCGAATCCTCCGCCACCTTCCTGGGCCTTCTCCTTGTCGCGGCGCTCGTATTCAGCTTTCTGTAGTTCTGCCATCTTCTCAACCTTCTTGCAGGCTTGGAGGTCATGGCCCTTGGTGCGATGGATCTTGCAATATTGTTTGCCGGAGCCGTCCTACTTGTCGGCGGCCACCACAGCCTCGCTGGAGTCCCCAGCTTTGGCCTTGTCGGCGCCGCCTCCATTCCCGGACTGCTCGACAACTAGCACGTCTTTAGCCTTCCTCTTTCTGTTATCCCGCCTCCGGTTCTTCTTTGCCGGAGGGGCGTCCTCACTGTCAGATCCTTCTGCTCCTGCGTTCTCTCCGGGAGTTTCTCCCCTCAAAGACGCACACTTGTCGCCGAGCATAGAGCTCACGACATCTCTGATTTTGCTCATCGCCATCTCTCTCTCATCCTGCGGTTACGCGACGTTTTATGGAACGCTAGCGATAACCTTGGCAGTGGTGGACGCTCGATGTTGCATCGCACTGGATGAATCTCTGTATGTATTTGCGCAGGGTTCTCCTTCCTTCGGGCGGCAGATGAAGGTCGCTCTCCGCCATGGGGCTTGTGGTCACCGTGAAGGCGCCGACAAACCGATGGCACAGTCCGCCCACGAAGAGATGGAGTTGTCCGCAAGTGCATGAGCCAAGATCGGCGTTGGGCTTGAGCACCAGCGGAAGTAGTTGGCGAGATCTTCTCGTCGCGCTTCGCAGCGTGCACCGCGATGGTGTAGACGCCGAGGAACTCGACGGATGTATCCTTCCATTGTACTTTCGGCACATCGGCTTGAAATTCTTGGCCTGGCCATCGACTCGCCGCAGCTCACGGTGAGCGCAGGGCAACCCATCACAGACGCAAGTTGCCTGGTTCCCCGGTGCATGCATATAAACGATGGGCCCGCGCGCTGGTCGGACCGATGTCGCGCTTTCTTCGACGCCGATGCGAAAAGGAAGCGTTTTGTATCGTCGTTCTTGAAGAACTTGGCCTTGATCGCGGCGAGCTCGCGGGTCCGACGACGCGGTGGAGTCGGTGTCGAGGTTAGCCCGGCGAGTCGGCGATCTTGGCCTTTGGGGTGGGGAGTGCACGGTGGTGGCACCCCCAACGGTTTTGTCGGCGTCGGCTCGCGCCTGGGCGTCTTGCTGAGGCTTCGATGTACTCGGTTGCCGGGGCTTGTCGCCGTTGGCGAAGTCGATGAGGCTCTGAATCATGGCCCTCCAGTCGTCGATCTTGTCCGGCGCTGGGGGGTAATCTAGAAGCAGCTGGGCTCGGGCGAACGCTTCCTCTGGAGTCTTGGGCGGTGGCGGCGAGCGCCACGAGGAGCGAGTTATGCTCATACTTCTAACAGTGTTAGAAGGAGCAACATCTCGCCCAGCGACGTGCATCGCTTCGTGCCAGCGTGTTGACGCCAAGATGTCGGCCTTGAGCGTCCCGCGTTCCACCAGCTTGGCCTTGCTCCAATGCGAGTACGGTGCTAGGAGCATCATGGCGTTGTCAATTCTGCACCTCCTAGGAGGGGTGCGGTGTAAGCGCGGACGCCGAGGCTTGCGGGGCCTTGTCCTTGGACCTGGTGACGACGTGAGTCCCCCCGCCGGCGCCTGCTCCTCCGCCGGCATCTACTCCACCGCCCGTTTGCTCCGGCGGCGGTGGGATTGACGTGGACGGAGCGGCCACCTCCGAAGGCTTCTTCTTCGGTGGCATGTCAATGAAGATGTTGATGTAGCGCGCGCGAAGACTGGATATGGTTCGCACAACCTCGACACCCCCTACCTGGTCCGCCAAATATGTCGTGGGAAACTAGCACCTATGGGGCAGGGCCCCTTCTCGGTCCGGCAGGGAGCGGAGGGCGCACAAAGAGCAGATCGAGGTCGAGCACGCGAGGGATTTTACCCAGCTTCAGAGCTCTCCGGAGAGATAAAACTCCTACTGCTGCTTTGTGTTTGTATTCGTTCTTGCTCGAAAGCGTGTGGTGTGTTGTAGTCTCGAATGAGTCGAACCTCTTCTACGTGCACATGGGCCTCCTTTTTATAGTCTAAAGGGGTCACCGATAGGTGGCGGCGTAGAAAGATCGGTAAAAAAGTAAAAACACGGGTTGGTACAACCGCTATCAACAGTGCCCCCTACCTAACTCTGACGGCAGGGGACAAGGGCATTTAATGCCTGTCCGGTCGCCCAAACAGTGTAGGAAACGACCGTTAAGGGCACCACCGATCGCCACGATGGCCTTCTCGTCATCTCCATCGCCACCTCGCACCGCTTGGCTGCACAGCTACCCGCCACGTACACCAGGAGCGATCCTATGGCGACACGTCGTCGGGTGAGCTGGAGCGTGGGCGCAGAGTGGTGGCTTCGCCGCGGCGAGCACCTTGCCGCGGTCGTTATCTTGTCGCACCCGCAAGCTTGCCTCTCGCCGGGTCTTTCCGGGACGCGCGGCGCGTCACGGCAAGTTTTCTGAAGTGCCTTGGTTGGCCTTCCCGGCAAGCTCCTCTTGCCGGGGTCTTGTCCTTCCCGGCAAGCTCCTCTTGCCGGGGCTTTGTCTTCTCAGTTAATACTTTGTTCTTGAATGACAGTAAATACGAAAGACGAAGGATCCTGGCGGAGGCCTGGCAAGCCTTGCCGCGGGACGCTGCGACAGCCCGTGCACAACTTCGGGGTACTAAGGTACCCCTACTTTAGTACACCGACAGGTGGCTATATCATTCAATTTAGTTAGATGTGCCACAATAGTTTCAGATTCATAACCATGCAAAGGATCAGATTCAACCAAAGTAATTAACTCAGGATCGACGGAGAATTCATAATCCTTATCAGTTACACAGATAGGTGAAGTAGCAAACTTGGGATCATATTGCATTCTAGCATTCAATGACTTTTTTTCCAGCTTAGCTAACCGTTTCTTAAGACCATCTCTGCCATTGCAAGCAAGAAAGTCTCTAGCAGTTTCTTCATCCATAATATAACCCTCACGTACAACAGGAATTTCATATCTAGGGGGAGAATCATAATCTTCAGTTTCAATAATATCATCAGTTTCAGTAATTTCATTCTCTCTAACCCTAGCAAGTTGTTCATCAAGAAATTCACCTAGTGGGACAGTATTATCAAGGAAAGAAGTAGTATCATCATACATCATGCATAGCAGAAGTGGCACAATCAATAACATGCGACATATCATAATAAATAGCAGGTGTAGGTGTCGCAAGTTTACTCAAAAGAGAAGGTGAATCAAGTGCAGAGCTAGATGGCAGTTCCTTACCTCCCCTCGTAGTTGAGGGAAAAATCTTGGTTCTTTGATCTTTCAAATTCCTCATAGTGATCAAAAGATATAAATCCCAAGTGAATTAGAGAATAGACCTATGCTCCTCGGCAATGGCGCCAGAAAAAGGTCTTGATAACCCACAAGTATAGGGGATCGCAACAGTTTTCGAGGGTATTGTATTCAACCCAAATTTATTGATTCGACACAAGGGGAGCCAAAGAATATTCTCAAGTATTAGCAGCTGAGTTCTCAATTCAACCACACCTGAAAGACTTAATATCTGTTGGGACAATATCTGCAGCAAAGTATTTAGTAGCAAAGTAGTATGGAAGTTACAGTAAAGGTGGCAAAAGTAACATTAGTAGTTTTGTAGCAATCGTAACAGTGGCAACGGAAAAGTAACTTAGCAAAGATCAATATGAAACGAGCTCGTAGGCAATGGATCAATGATGGATAATTATGTCGGATGGCATTCATCATGCAACAGTTATAACATAGGGTGAAACAGAACTAGCTCCAATTCATCAATATAATGTAGGTCTGTATTCCGTGTATAGTCATACGTGCTTATGGAAAAGAACTTGCTTGACATCTTTTGTCCTACCCTCCCGTGGCAGCAGGGTCCTATTGGAAACTAAGGATATTAAGACCTCCTTTTAATAGAATACCTGACCAAAGCATTAGCACTTAGTGAATACATGAACTCCTCAAACTACGGTCATCACCGGGAAGTGTCCCGACTGTTGTCACTCTGGGATTGCCGGATCATAACACGTAGTAGGTGTCTATAACTTGACAGATAGGATCAATAAATCACATATATTCATGAAAACATAAAGGGTTAAGATCTGAAATCTGGCACTCGGGCCCTAGTGACAAGCATTAAGCATAGCAAAGTCATGACAACATCAATCTTAGAACATAACGGCTACTAGGGATCAAATACTAACAAAACTAACTCGATTACATGGTAAATCTCATCCAACCCATCACCGTCCAGCAAGCCTATGATGGGATTACTCACGCACAGCGGTGAGCATCATGAGATTGGTGATGGAGGATGGTTGATGATGACAACGACGACGATTTCCCCTCTTGAGAGCCCACAACGGACTCCAAATCCGCCCTCCCGAGGAAGAACAGGAGGTGGCGGCGGATCCATATCATAAAACGCGATGATTCCTTCTCTCTGATTTTTTTCTCCCCTAATGTAAATATATGGAGTTGGAGTAGAGGTCGATGGAGGTCCAGGGGGCCCACAAGGACAGAGGGCGCGCCCTCCAACCTTGTGGCCAGGGTGTGGGTTCCCTTCTATTGATTCTTTCGGCAATATTTTTTATTTATTCCAAAACTGATCTCCATGAAGTTTTAGGTCATTTTGAGAACTTTTATTTCTACACAAAAATAACACCATGGCAATTCTGCTGAAAACAACGTCAGTTCGGGTTAGTTCCATTCAAATCATGCAAATTAGAGTCCAAAACAAGGGCAAAAGAGTTTGGAAAAGTAGATACGTTGGAGGCGTATTATCGGGAGCTATAGCCTTGGCGGCCTGAGCAGCTACCGCATCTCGGTACATCTTAGCCACATATATGATTGCATCTTTCTTGTCTGACGGGATGGAACGCCCATCGGCCCTCGCATCTTCAGAGTATTGTAGGCATAGTGGGATGCTGCCATGAATTTTGCCAGAGCCGGACGACCAAGAATCCCATTGTATTGCAAGGGAAGTTTGACAACATCAAACATGACCCTCTCAGTCCGGTAATTCAGTTGCCCACCAAATGTCACTGGCAGCGTGATCTTTCCCTTAGGACGGCTCCTGCCCGGGTTTAATTCATTGGAACGTTCTAGTAATCTTGAGCTCTTCATATGATATCTGTAGTTTGCTAATTACCTTGGGGGAGATCAGAATTCAACCCTGCCCCGCCGTCAACTAGCATCTTTGTGAACCTGAGGTTGCGGATTGTTGGCGAAACCAACAATGGTAAGCACTCTACCGTGGTGGTGCGGTCAGGGTGATCCTCTTCATCAAAGATGATAGGCGTGCGGGACCATTTGAGCGGCTTCCGGGAATCTGCTTCTGGCTCCATGACATTGACCTCATGCGCCTACTGCTTGAGCTGGCGATGAGAGGAGTACAAAGATGTGCCTCCATCAATGCATAGGGCCTCAGTTGCTTTCTGGAATTCTTGCTCACTGGTTTCCTATTATCCCCTTCACCACTCTCATCATCACCTTCCTCATGGCCTCTAGCAGGTTTCTCTTTTTGCCGAGGAGTCTTGCCACAGCGGCCTCCTATACCGCCATGTCCCTTCTTGCTTGCACCTTCTTGGTCTATCTCCTTGTCACGCTTCTTATACTCGGCTTTCAGCTTCTTGACAACTTGCTCAACTTGATGACATTCTTGGAGATCGTGGCCCTTAATTAGATGGATTTTGCAGTATGGTCCATCAGACTTCTCGGCTTTTTCTGTCGCGCTTCCCGGCAATCAGTGCACGCGGTAGCTTCCTTGCTGGGGGCTTCGGTTTTGGCTTTATTGCCGGTACTAGGTGTGGCAGAACCCTCAACAGCCAGTACTGACTTCTCTTTACGCTTCTTGTTGCGCTTCTGGTTCTTCTCTTCGGTTTAGCGGCATCGTTGTCATCCTCTGAATCAACCTCGATGTCGTCCTCTTCTCCGGGGAGTCGCCTTCCTTCTTCCGTACGGGTGCATTTATCCGCCAAGGTGTATAAATCATTCACAGTCTTGGGCAACCGGAATGTATCCTTCCGTTGCGCACGTTTGTCGGGGCCTGGCTCTCTCTCTCTGTGTGGCCTCGAGCACCTATGGGGCACGGGGGCCCCTTCTGGTTCGGCAAGGGAGCGGAGGGCGTGCGCAGAGCAGATCGAGGTCGAGCGCACGGGGGAGACGGGCAATTTTTACCCAGCTTCGGGGCTCTCCGGAGAGATAATACCCCTACTGCTGCTTTGTGTTTGTTATTTGATCTTGCTCGAGCGTGCGGCGTATGGTGGTGTCCAGGTATCGAATGGATCGCACCCTTCTACGCAAGCGCATGGGCCTCCCTTTATAGTCTCAAGGGGCATCCACGGTGGCAGCATAGGAAGAGGGGTAGGAAGGTAAAATCACAGTTTGGTACAACAGACAACAAAGGTTCTCTACCTAACTCGACGGTAGGGACAAGGGCATTAAATGCCCGTCTGGTCGCCCCAACAATGTAAAGAAACGACCGTTAGGTGAACTACCGTTGCCACGATGGCGCCTCTGTCACCTCCGTTTGCCACCCGCTCCGCATGGCTGCGTGAGTGCCTCGCCACGCACTTTGGGATGGCCTTGCGATGACACGCCACCGGGTTTGCTGGAGTTTGGGTGGCAGCCTTGCGCGGCAAGTGCCTTGCCGCGCCCTTCTCTTCTGTTGTGCCGCAAGCTTGCGGCCGCCGGGTCTTTGCCGGACGCGCGGGCGCCAGCGGCAAGTCTTCCGGTGATGCCTCGTTGGCCTTCCCGGCAAGCTCTTCTTGCCGGGGCCTTCGTTTTCTTGGTTAGTACTTTGTTCTTGAATGGCAGTAATAAGGAGTGGCGGAGGGCCTTGGCGGGCGCCCGGCAAGCCTCGCCAGCGCTGGGTGTCGCGATTGCCGTGCAGACAAGTTCGGGTACTAAGGTACCCCTACTTTAGTACACCGACAGAGCCCCGGCTGGGCCATACACGGTGCCGAAGCGTTGTTGGGCCAGGCCCAAAAAAGGTCCGGCACGCGTGGCTGGGTCCGCACAAAGATCGGGCTCCGTGTCCACGCGGCCCCCATAGCAACTGACGCTGTCGATTGCGGCGTCGTGGGAGACGTGGGTGGCGCGTGCGGTCTTTAAGGCATCCACCCGCGTGATCACGGTGCAGGGCAAGGTCATTTCACCCGCTGCTCCGGCTCCGCTTTTTCGCCACGCGGCTCCCATGCGTGGGGGGTCGTGGGCGGCGGAGGTGGGAGACCGAGCCATCACGGGCGAAGATGGCGAGTCGGCCCCGCTCCTCTTCTCTCCTTGCTCCCTGATTGGCTGAGCGGGGCGGTTGAGCCCCCACCTCGCCCTTTAAAAAGGACGGAAGGTGAGCACAATAGTCTCGCACTTCCTCTTCTTCCTTTGCCTTTAACTCCCGCTACTCTTCTCCCCATCTGCCATGGAGGGAGGGAATCCTGGTCCTTCAATGGTGGCAGCGAGGGTTGCCTCCAGGTAGCACGCCTCTCCCTGTCCTGTGCCTGCGGCGGCGGAGCCGGCCGTGAGGGGAAGAGGGAGGGGGCGAGGCCGTGGACGAGGTCGTGGACGTGGTCGGAGCGCTCGGGGGAGAGGCGGCCGGGGTGATGCGCCACCCCCGTCTCCGCCGGCAGCTCCCCTCCTTGAGGCGGTCCACACTGGGGATGACCCCTGGGAGTTCTTCATCAAGCTGCGCCGAGCACCTCGTCGCCGCCTCCGGCTGCCGGCCCCGTTCGCGAGCGCGATGCAACCGGATCCGCCCGAGATGTTGGAGTTGTGCATGAGGGGCTGCGGGATCAGCGGCACTCGAGTGAGCTGCCGATCCCCAGCCCGGCGTGATGTACTTCGATCGAGGGTGGAAGACGTTCGCGATCCACAGCTTGACGGCGGGGTTTACCTCCATTTTAAGTTAATGGAGGGCGACCTTCTCGCCGTCAAGGTCTTGGGACTCCGGCACCGGGCGAGATCTGTGTGGACAGCTCCTCCGATAGCGAAGGCCCTCCTCGAGCGAGAGTGACGAGGAGGGAGCGACAGCGACGACGAGGATGGCGGGTCCGACTAGGCGTCGGATGCTGCCTCGCGCCACCGGCGACCCCATCATCCGGTCGCCGCCCCTCGAACTCCGGGGCCGCCTCCTTGGGCGGCTGGCGAGGGAGGCTGCGGAAGAGGAAGAGGGGTGGCGGCAAGGCCGTCAAGTCGAGTACGAGGGCGAGGAGCCTCGATAGCGTGGCCGACGCCCCGCCGCCTGCCTTCAAGCTCGCCTCCGGCGCCTGCCTCCGCCAAGCTCCTGGTCGGCCCCGTGAAGTTCTCTTGGTGTCTTCCGCGCCTGTAGCTCTCCTAGGCGCCCCTTTTGCCCTCCCCGGCAAGCTTCTCTTGCCGGGGCCTCCTTGACCTACCTCCTGAACAGAGAAACAGGAGGGGGATTACGAGCATCTTTTCTTTTAATTTGTAAGCCTTCGGGCCTTAGCTGTATTTAAAATCTGTAATCCTCTCTATCATGTTTTCCATCCTCTATGGACTTGTACTAAACTGGGATGTTTTTAATGAAAAGAGGGGAGCGCTTGCCAGATCAAGTCCTTTACTCAATTTTGTGCCTTGTATTTTCCCACCCTACGCTTTCAGGGAACTTGCTTGCGAAACACGCGTGTTGAGTGCTTGAACGTCAAAGAGCCAGCTGGCGGTGTTGCTTCCAAGAAGAAACCTTGTCGGGCGATTGCAGCGCTTGTGTTGTTGAGCGGACTCGAAACAAATCAAAGGCGCAACTTGGCCGACGACTGCTCCTTCACAAGACTGAGCTTTTTTACAAAGCACCCTCATTCAAGGACGCGGCTCCACCCCCCTCAGTCCATAAGAGGGTGCATGACGAGGGATGAAAAACTTATCTGGCGCCGCAGCCCCTGGCGGCTCTAGCTTGCCGGGGAGGAATCTTGGCATTTGCAGCCCCCGGCAACTTTGGCTCCGCCAAGACCCAGGTGCCGGCGCGCCTTCCTTTGCCCTTGTCGCCGATGTTGCGGCTTCCGGAGATCCTGGCCCGCAACGAAAGAATTCCGGCGCTTGCAGTCCTCAGCAAGGCTAGCTTGTCGGGGCCCCTGCGCCAGCGCGCCCTTCGGGCTTCTCCTTGTCACTGTTATTACAGCCACGAAAAAATAGCTGAGGCAGTGCTGTAACAAGTTTATTGTTGATTATTATTATATTTTTTTTGTGTGACTTTGCAAAGCGATGCCATGCTTTGCCCTTCGTATGTTTGTACTCTACGCTCTTTAGGGAACTTGCCGGAGCTAACACACTTGCTGAGTGTAGAACATCAACAGCCCGCTGGCGGTGTTGCTTCCGGCAAGAAACCTTCTCAGGTTGGTTGCAGCGCACTTGTATTGTTGAGCGGACTCGGAAACAAACCAAGGGCACAACTCAACCACGAGTCGGTTCCTCCGCGCACAAGTTTCTCATACGAAGGACGCCCCACGGCAAGGCTTGCTATGTTACGCCCTCTACTTCGCTATATCCCTTGTACGTTTTTAACCCCACGCTTTAGGAACTTGCGGCGCTAACACACTTGCTTGAGTCACGGGACATCAGCAACTTCTTTGGCGGTGTTGTACCCGCAAGAAACCTTCTCGGCCGATTGCGGCAAGACTTGTATTGTTGAGCGGACTCGAAACAAAGCAAGGACATAACTTAGCCCCGAGTTGGTTCCTTCAGCGCATGTGTTTTTCGTACAAAGGATGAACGCTCGAGGGACATAACACAAGGTCATAGGACTAAAAAGTGCTCTGTACAAGATCTTGGGTGACTTAGCTTTTCCGTCTTCAGCAATCCGCCGAGGCTGTGCTTCTTCCCTGATCTTCCCCCCTTGTATGTTTTCATCCTTACGCTTTCAGGGAACCCCTCGGCGCAAACACACTTGCTGAGCGCAGGGCATCAGCAGCCCGCTGGCGGTGTTGCCTCCGGCGGGAAGAACTTGTCGGGCTGGTTGCGGTGTGCTTCTATCGTCGAGAAGACTCGAAACGCATTGATGGCGCAACCCAACCACGACTCGACCCCTCTGCGCTTGGTTTCTTCATACAAGGTATGGATTTTCAGGGAGCACAACTCAAAAGTTCGAAGCTTGGCAGCTTTCTTTGCCTCATCGGCTGGCAGAGCTCGATGGTGCGTCCTCGACGGCAGCGCAGCACTCCGGGGAGGTGTGCTTGCCGGAGCGGGCACCAGAGCCGTTCTTGCCGGGCTTAGTCTTTGGTTGGTCTGCCTTTGCCTTCTCGCACTTGTCGGTGAAGCTCGATGGTGCGTCCTCGACGGCAGTGCAGCACTCCGGGGAGGTGTGCTTGCCGGAGTGGGCATCAGAGCTATCCTTGTCGGACTTGGCTTTCTTCTTCCCCCGGGGAGCTTCAGCGGCAAGTGGCTCGCGCTCTGCTGCGGCTGCTGCTTCCCGGTAGATTTTGTCGGTGCAGATGAGTGCATCCTTCTTGTCGCCTTGGACTGAAATGACGCTCATCGGGCCAGGCATCTTGAGCACATTGTACGCGCAGTGAGAGGCCGCCATGAACTTGGCGAGTGCGGGTCGGCCGAGTATCCCGTTGTAGGGCAATGGGATATCAGCCACGTCGAATGTGACCCTCTCAGTCCTGAAGTTCAGTTCGCTGCCGAACGTCACTGGCAATGTGATCTTCCCCTTGGGCTTGCTCCTTCCCGGATTTATCCCTTGAAAGGTGCCGGTCTCTTCGAGCTCGCTGTCGGGGATCTGGAGCTTCTTGAGTACTGCGGAGGAAATCAGGTTCAGGCCGGCCCCGCCGTCAACCAGCATCTTCGTGACCTTGAGGTTGCGGATTGTTGGTGAGACCAACATCGGCAAGCACCCGACCGCAGCGACGCGGTCAGGGTGGTCCTCAACGTCGAAGACGATGGGCGTGCCGGACCACTTCAGAGGCTTGTGCGCCGACGGACGACTGGCTCAGCGTTTACCTCGCACACCACCGCTTGAGTTGACGGTGCGAGGTGTGCAGAGAGGCGCCACTGTCGATGCACAACACTTCTGTCGCTTTCTGAAACTCTTGATCATCAGTCTCATCTTCCTCCATCTCATCATCTTCATCGTCATCTTTGTCCTTGTCACGGCCGCAGGGAGGCCTGTCTCCTTGCCGTGGCTTGGCCTTGCCGCGGTGCCCTCCCCGGGCGGGAAGCTTCTTGCCGGATCCTCCGCCACCTCCCTGGGCTCTCTCCTTATCGCGGGCGCCAGATTCGCTTTCAGAGCTCCGCCATCTGCTCGACTTTCTTGAAGGTTTGGAGATCATGGCCCTTGGTGCGGTGGATCTTGCAATATCGCTTGCCAGAGCCGTCCTGCTTGTCGGCGGCTACCACAGCCTCGCCGGAGTCGTCGGTGTTGGCCTTGTCGGAGCCGCCCCCGTTGCCGGAATGCTCAACAGCTAGCACATCCTTAGCCTTTCTCTTCCTATTGTTCCGCCCGGTTCTTCCTTGCCGGGCGGCGTCCTCACCGTCGATCCTTCGCTCCGCAACCTCTCCGGGATTTTCCTCCCTCCTCAGCTCGTGCACACTTGTCGGCCAGTATGAGCTCACGACATCTCGATTTTGCACATCGCCATCTCCTCCTCATCCTGCGTTACGCGACGTTCGATGAAACACGCTAATAACCGCGGGGTGGGCGACGCGGGATGTTGCGCCGCACTGGCTGAATCTTTGGATATACTTGCAGGGGCTCCCCTCATACGGACGAGCAAGTGGAGGTCACTCTCTCGCCATGAGGCTTGTGGCCACCCGTGAAGGCGCCGACAAACCGATGACACAGTCCGCCCATGAAGAGATGGAGCCGTCCGGCAAGTGCATGAGCCAAGATCGACGTTAGGCTTGAGTACCAGCGGAAGTAGTTGGCGAGATCTTCTCGTCGCGCCCCGCAGCTCGCACCGCGATGGTGTAGATCTTTGAGGAACTCCGACGGTGTATCCTGCCGTCGTACTTCTCGCACGTCGGCTTGAAGTTCTTGGTTTTGGGCCATGGACTTGCCGCAGCTCGCGGGTGAACGCAGGGCCTGCCGCGTCTGACGGCAAGTCGCTGGTTCTCCGGTGCATGCGTGTCGACGGCAGGCCAGCCAAGGCTGGTCGATTGACGTCGTGCTTCTCTCCGCGCTTGATGCGAGTGCGAGCGTCTTCATGTTGCCGTTCCTGGAGAACGTGGCGCTGATCACGGCGAGTCCGCGGGTCCGAAGACGCGGTGGAGTCGGCGTCGAGGTTGGTCCGGCGAGCTGGCGATCTTGGCCTTTGGGGTTGGGAGTGCATGGAGGTGGCACCCCCAGCGGTCTTGTCGGTGCCGGCTTGCGCCTGGGCACCTGGCCGGGGCCTCGACACGCTCGGTCGCCGGGGTTTGTCGCCGTTGGCGAAGCCGACGAGGCTGTAAATGGTCATCCTCCAGTCGTCGATCTTGTGCGGCGCTCGAGGGTAGTCTAAGAAGTGGGCTCGGGCAGCGCTTCCTCTGCTGTCTTGGGTGGCGGTGGCGACGAGCGGCGCGAGGAGCGGGATGTGCTCGGACTCCCAACTGGATTGGGAGGAGCAACACCTCGTCCGGGCGACCGTACCTCACTCGCGCCAGCATGCTGGCGTGCATGCTGGCCTCGAACGTCCCGCGACCCGCCAGCTTGGCCTTGCTCCAATGCAAACACGGTGCTAGGAGCACCGGGGCGCTGTTGGCCTTGCACCTCCTGGGAAGGGTGCGGCGTCTGCACCGTCGCCGACGCTTGCAGGGCCTTGTTCTTGGATCTGGTGGCGACGCGTGTCCCACCGTCGGCGCCCGCTCCTCCGCCGGCATCCACTCCACCGCCTGCTTGCTCCGGCGGTGGTGGTGGAATTGATGTAGACGAAGCGGCCACCTCCGAAGGCTTCTTCTTCGGTGGCATGTTGACGATGACGTTGATGTAGTGCGCGTGGAGACCGGATCAGATGCTCACGACCTCGAGCCCCCTACCTGGCGCGCCAAAGATGTCGGGGCCTGGCTCTCTCTCTCTCTGTGGCCTCGAGCACCTATGGGGCACGGGGGCCCCTTCTGGTTCGGCAAGGGAGCGGAGGGCGTGCGCAGAGCAGATCGAGGTCGAGCGCGCGGGGGAGACGGGCAATTTTTACCCAGCTTCGGGGCTCTCCGGAGAGATAATACCCCTACTGCTGCTTTGTGTTTGTTATTTGATCTTGCTCGAGCGTGCGAGCGTATGGTGGTGTCCTGGGTATCGAATGGATCGCACCCCTTCTACGTGCGCATGGGCCTCCCTTTTATAGTCTGAAGGGGGCATCCACAGGTGGCAGCATAGGAAGAGGGGGTAGGAAGGTAAAATCACAGTTTGGTACAACGATTGCACAACAAAGGTGCCCTACCTAACTCGACGGTAGGGACAAGGGCATTAAATGCCCGTCTGGTCGCCCCAACAGTGTAAAGAAACGACCGTTAGGTGAACTACCGGTTGCCACGATGGCGCCTCTGTCAGCTCCGTTTGCCACCTCGCTCCGCATGGCTGCGTAGTGCCTCGCCACGTGCCCTTGGGATGGCCTTGCGATGACACGTCGCTGGGTGTGCTGGAGTTTGGGTGGCAGCCTTTCCGCGGCAAGTGCCTTGCCGCGGCCCTTCTCTTGCTGTGCCGGCAAGCTTGCCGTTGCCGTCCGGGTCTTCGGACGCTGCGGGCGCCGCGGCAAGTCTTCTGGTGATGCCTTAGTTGGCCTTCCCGGCAAGCTCTTCTTGCCGGGGCCTTCGTTTTCTTGGTTAGTACTTTGTTCTTGAATGGTAGTAATAAGGAGCGGCGGAGGGCCTTGGCGGGCGCCCGGCAAGCCTCGCAGCATGGGTCTTCTGTTGCCGTGCAGACAAGTTCGGGGTACTAAGGTACCCCTACTTTAGTACACCGACAACGTTTGACTGGAACATGACAATTACAGCTGCCGGGTGGATCTTTGGAATGTTCGTGTGTACCCGGATAAACCTTTGCATACACTTCCACAGACTTTCTCCTTCCTTCTGTGGAAGGATTTGCAAGTCGCTAGGCCGTCCTGGTTCTTGGTGGCCGCCCGTGAAGGCACAAACCAATTCATTGCATAGGTCAGCCCAGGACGAAATGGAAGTCTCTGGCAGGTGCACCAACCACGACCTCACGTTTGGCTTGAATGCCAAAGGGAAGTAGTTGGCGAACACCTTCTCATCTCTCCCTCCGGCGGCTTGAGCAGAAATTGTATAAATGCTCAAGAACTCTGTCGAGTTAAGCTTTCCATCATACTTTTCTGGTAACTCAGGTTTGAAGACACGGGATGAGGGCCAGCAAACTTGCGGCAGCTCACGAGTGAAGGCAGGGCAACCAACCTCGAAGGGTAGGTATCCGCTGTCACTCGACGCAGGTTCGTTGACGTCTGGGCTGTTGCGCCTATCAGATTGACGTCGGGTCTCCCGTCGCTGCTCTATGATGACGCGGGCGTCTTCTTTGCACCGATCTTCCGGGACTTGCCGATGATCTTGATGGGCTCGCGGATCAGATGAAGCCATTGATGCTTCTTCGGGCTCCTGGTTGCGTGGTTCTAGTTGTAGCCTCTACGCTGGCTGTCGCGGAGGAGCTTGCATCGCTGGAGTGGCCCCCTCAACATAGTCAGCAGCTCAACCGTTGTTGTCACTTGTGGGCGTCGTGATGGCCCCGCTAGCTGTGATCCTTCCACTTTAGCAAAGCCGATCAAACTCTGGATAGTGGCTCTCCACCGATCCATTTGATCAGCAACTGGCGAGAATCTTAGCAGGAGTTGGGCCTACACCATGGCTCCCAAAGAAGTGCTTGGTATGGATGATGAGGCAGACCGCGACGTCCCTCGACTCCTTGTAGTACCAACAGGGGCGATGCCACGTTCTCACCATTGTGAGCCGGTCGCCATGGTAGTTTGGTGATGAGTAGGGTGCGCTTGAGGGTTGACGGCCTCATTCGGCGCTCCTCTTGGTTTCCTTGCCCTAGGCAAGGCATGTGCCCCATATCTGCGCCCGTAACAGGGACAACTAGGGGGTCACGGCTCGCACCAGAGCGGGTGTTGTCACTGCGGCTACACCCACTAGCGTGGCGGGGAGGTAGAGACTGAAAGTTCTCCCCGTCAGCATCCTATGGGTTGTGGCCATCGAGATGTTGTTGATGTCACCCTCCCCCGGCGTCTTCTGCTCCAGCTTTGGCCACAAGGGCATGACGACAGCGCCGCTGCGCTGGTCCTGTCACCTACATCACATGCGTCTCCCAATGTTGCCGCAGCACCGTCGGCATTGGCGGTTGCGTGCGAGCGGGCCTTCGAAATGCAAGGATGAGCTGTTGTGCCGGGTTCTTCTTGGGCACCATGAATGATGAAACTGGTGATGAAGAAGATGATGATGAAGATTGGAGCGCTATTCACGGCCTCGGATTCGCGCAAGCGCTTCCCCCTACCTGGCGCGCCAAAGATGTTATGGTGGAACACGATCACCTATGGGGCCATCGGCCCCTTGTGGTTTGGTGAGGAGGAAGGTCACATTGCACAAAGAGTAGAAGCTATGAGATAGCACGACAGTGGTGACACTGGTGATTTTTACCCAAGTTCAGGCCGCTGAGAAGCGTAAAACCCTACTCCTGCTTTGATGGATTGGATGGAGGAACGCGATGGGCACGCAACGCTCAAGCCCGGCAAGGTTACCTCCGGGAGAGCAGCTTTGCACGTACAAGTGTGCCAAGGTCCAAATCCTGTCTCGTTTGCCATGGCCCTCCTTTTATGGTTCAAGGGGTAACTACAGTGGCACAACAGTCATTATCTAGTGATTAGATAGCTAATGTGCTATCATACCTAACTCTGGCAGTTAGGACAAAGTGCATTAAATGCACTGCTAGGTGTCATGCTGAGGATGCAACCCGCCAAGCCTTCCTTGCCGCTTAATCATCTTCTGCTTATCTGCTTGACATGCCTCTGGACGGGTGTCATATAGAGGTAATATGCCTTCCAAATGCCTGCCGCGAGCTCAGTAGAAGCCACTTAATGACCTTGAGGGCTCGACACCGCATTGATAGGCGAT
The DNA here is from genome assembly GCA_021437245.1 of Aegilops speltoides. NCBI lineage: Eukaryota > Viridiplantae > Streptophyta > Magnoliopsida > Poales > Poaceae > Aegilops > Aegilops speltoides. The sequence continues at coordinate 260,930,427 of CM038143.1, forward strand.
TTTCATCATGGTGCGGTGGAGCGGTGGTGCCTTGGTGGGGACATTTGCCCTTGCGGACCCGGCAAGCCTGCCGGGAAGATCCTGGACTTTCCCTTAGGGTGGCCTGGACCCAACCAGGCTCTCCTTCCCGAAAAGGGAGGCTTTCCCAAGGTGATATCTTGTTGTCTTGGTTTGTCTTGGTCTTCTTGATCTGCTCTTTGATATCTCAAAGAGCCACTTCTCCGGCTTGATTTGGATGTTTGGTGTAGCCGTGTGATGCCATCATGCCTATGTACAGTCCGGGCAACATACATGAATGTTTGTTGCACCTACACTCCCGCCGTCGAGTTAGGGCGTGGGAGATCTGGATTGACAAACTTCTTCGTATCCACTCCCAAATCATCGTGTTCTTGATCAATGGTAATTAAAATCTGATTTTACTGCCCTACTTTGATTCTTATGATTTTCACAAAATCCTCAAAAGGTGTTTATTCTTCAACAATCTACTCCTTAAACACAACAAATCTTCCTTTCCAGATTTATTTCTCTAAGCTATGGTTTTCCTCAAGATTCCTTAATTGTGTGGATTTTCAAATCTGTACAACTCTGGAACCTGGGTCAAGAACGCTTAGTGAAATTCCTCAAGACATATATCGTCAAATTCCTCAACTTGATAGTTTTTGAAAAGAAATTGAGAACGCATATGACCTCTTCAAATTCGTCGCACCTATACTCTGTTCACTGAAACGCATAAGAAAATTTGCATACTTCCTTAGAATCTTCAAAGTTCAAAATACTCAAGTGAGGAAAATGGCAGATGGGAAAAGACCTCAAAAGGGGGAAAGAGGTCTGAAACAAACTTATCATTTGAAATCTTTGAGGATATTTATAATTCACACCAGATGAAGAAAATCATGGGAAGGAGGCCAAGACACATTGCAAAGTGCGCACACGGAGGATTGAGAGAAGATGGGTGAGGGAGTCCTGGACTAGGGGGTGTCCGGATAGCCGGACTATCATCATCGGCCGGACTCCAAGACTATGAAGATACAAGATTGAAGACTTCGTCCCGTGTCCGGATGGGACTTTCCTTGGTGTGGAAGGCAAGCTTAGCGATACGGATATGTAGATGTCCTACCGTTGTAACCGACTCTGGGTAACCCTAGCCCTCTCCAATGTCTATATAAACCGAAGGGTTTTAGTCCGTAGGACGAACAACTATTACAACAATCATACCATATGCTAGCTTCTAGGGTTTAGCCTCCTTGATCTCGTGGTAGATCTACGCTTGTACTACCCATACCATCAATATTAATCAAGCAGGAGTAGGGTTTTACCTCCATCGAGAGGGCCCGAACCTGGGTAAAAACATCGTGTCCCTTGTCTCCTGTTACCATCCGCCTAGACGCACAGTTCAGGACCCCCTACCCGAGATCCGCCGGTTTTGACACCGACATTGGTGCTTTCATTGAGAGTTCCTCTGTGTCATCACCGATAGGCTTGATTGCTTCTTCAATCAACAACAATGCAGTCCAGGGTGAGACTTTTCTCCCCGGACAGATCTTCGTGTTCGGCGGCTTCGCTCTGCGGGCAATTCGCTGGCCATCCGAGCAGATCGAAGCTACGCCCCGCCATCAGGTCACGTTTGGAAGCTTAAACTTCACGGCCGACATCCGCGGAGACTTGATCTTCAATGGATTCGAGCCACAGTCGAGCGTGCCGCACTGTCACGATGGGCATGATTTAGTTCTACCGCCGGACAGTGCCCTGGAAGCCGCACATGAGTCCGCTCCGACCCCTAGTTCGGAGCCGACCGCGCAGATCGAGGACAGGTGGCTGGACACCGCCTTGGGAGCTGCAATCTCTACGGCGATGGAGCCGAATACCAACCTTGTCCTTTGCAAAGCTCGTGACTCCGAGGTGCCGGACTCCTTGCCGGACTCCGAACCACCTGCGCCCCTGCCAATCGAATCCGATTGGGCGCCGATCATGGAGTTCACCGCTGCGGACATCTTTCAGCACTCACCCTTTGGCGACATCCTGAATTCGCTAAAGCATCTCTCGTTATCAGGAGAGCCCTGGACGGACTGCGGTCAGGATGGTTGGGATGCAGACGACGAAGAAATTCAAAGCCCACCCGCCACCCACTTTGTAGCCACTGTCGACGATCTAACCGACATGCTAGACTACGACTCCGAAGACATCGACGGTATGGACGACGATGCCGGAGACGATCAAGAACCAGCGCCTACGGGGCACTGGAAGACCACCTCAACTCATCACGTATACATGGTGGACACCCCAAAAGGAAGCGATAACGAGGAACAACGGGACGCGGCGAAGGATAATTCCCCCGAAAAACAACCAAAGCGGCGACGCAAGCGCCGCCCTAAGTCCCGCCTCGACAACAACAACACTCATAATGACCCAGCCATAGAGCAGGGCAAACCAGTGGGCGACAAACATGCAACCAAGCAACCATCCGAACAGGATGAATTGGACAATCAATCCATCCCCAGCGAAAACAATACTCCAGACGATCTCACGTCGGACACACCACGGGAGCATAAGAACCTTCACAAAAGGCTTGTCGCCACTGCAAGAAGTCTGAAGAAGCAGAAACGGAAGCTCAAAACAGCGGAAGACATACTCAGAATGAGATGGAGCAAAGTACTCAAGACCGCGGACAAATACGGCAACAGCCACCAAACAAAGAGCTACCCGAAGCGCAAGCTGCTGCCCGAATTCGACGAGGAGGCCGTATATCCCCCACAGTCAAAAAGCAAGGAGGCCACCTGGCCGGATAGATGGCCAGATAACAGGCCAAGAGCGACAAGCGGCACCGCACACAAGCAGACACATGATCCTCGCAAAACAGATGGCCCGGTGAGGTCCATTTATGGGCCAAAAAAGAGGGCCCTAGGAAGTAACACAACACGGCAACTGTTCGAAGACAACGGCACACCCAAATACAGGGGCGCCGCACACCCACTATGTTTCACCGATGAGGTGCTGGATTATGAATTTCCAGTAGGGTTCAAGCCCGTAAACATAGAGGCATAGGACGGAACAATGATTTCGAGTGCGGATTGAGGATTACATCCTACACATACATATGGCTAGAGGAGACGATCTCCACGCCATAAAATATCTGCCCCTCAAGCTCAAAGGGCCAGCTCGGCATTGGCTCAAAAGCCTCCCAGAAAATACCATTGGAAGTTGGGAAGAGCTCGAGGACGCGTTTAGAGCAAATTTTCAGGGGACTTATGTCCGCCCTCTGGATGCAGACGATTTAAGTCACATAACCCAACAGCCCGGAGATTCAGCGCACTAATTTTTCAACAGGTTCCTCACCAAAAAGAACCAAATAGTCGACTGTCCGGACACCGAAGCCTTAGCAGCTTTTAAACATAACGTCCGAGATGAATGGCTCGCCAGAGACCTCGGCGAGGAAAAGCCAAGAACAATGGCCGCGCTAACAAGCCTCATGACCCGCTTTTGCGCGGGGGAAGACAGCTGGCTAGCAAGATGTAGCACCAGCGACCCGAGTACATCCGTGATCAGAGATGGAAACGGAAAATCACGGCGCAAGAAGGACCAGCACCGAAATAAAGAAAAGAGCCCAAAGAACACGACGGTCAACGGCGGATTCAAAAGCTAGCAACCGAACAACAAAACACTGCCTCTTAAGGACAACAGTGACGAGCTATCCAACTTAAAAAAATTTTGGATCGGATATGTCAAATCCACAGTACCCCCGAGAAGACTGCAAACCACACCCACCGAGATTGTTGGGTCTTTAAACAGTCTGGCCGACTCAACGCCGAACACAAGGGTCTCGACGCGCCAAGCGAGGATGACGACGAACCCCACCAGCAGAGTGCTAGAAAACAAAAGACTTTCCCACAAGAAGTCAAACAGTAAACTCACTTCATGTGATAATACGGAACAATAGTGCGGCACCCGCTAAAGTACGTGTCGCAATCCACCCCAGCGGAACCCCGAGATTGGATGTCAAAACCAATTACTTTCGACCACCTGGACTATTCCAGAAGTATTCGAAACGCAGGATGGACTGCATTGATATTGGATCCTATAATCGACGGACTAGGGTGGAATAGAATATGATGATGGAGGTTGTGTAGAGAAGATAAAAAAGAGAAAGTCTCATATTGAAGAGGATAATCAACAAGCTATGGAGATGCCCATCAATTGATGTCAACATGAGGACTAGGGATTGCCATGCAACGGATGCACTAGAGCTATAAATATATAAAAGCTCAACAAAAGAAACTAGTGGGTGTGCATCCAACTTGCTTGCTCACGAAGACCTAGGGAGTTTTGAGGAATCCCATTATAGGAATATACAAGACAAGTTCTATAATGAAAAATTCCCACTAGTATATGAAAATGACAACATGAAAGACTTTCTATATGAAGAACATGGTGCTACTTTGAAGCACAAGTGCGGAAAAGGATAGTAACATTGCCCCTTATTTTATTTGATTTTATTTTTTCCTTTTTTTGGGCCTTTTTTTTTCTTTTTGCCTTTCCCTTTTTTTCTTATTTTTTCTTTGGCCTTTCTTTTTTTCTTTTTGGCCTTTCTTTTTTTATTTAGGGACAATGCTCTAATAATGATGATCATCACACTTCTATTTATTTACAACTCAAAACTAGAACAAGATATGAATCTATATGAATGCCTCTAGCGGTGTACCGGGATGGGCAATGAATCAAGAGTGACATGTATGAAAAATTATGCATGGTGGCTTTGCCACAAATACGATGTCAACTACATGATCATGCAAGGCAATATGACAATGATGATATGCGTGTCATGATGATGAACGGAACGGTGGAAAGTTGCATGGCAATATATCTCAGAATGGCTATGGAAATGCCATAATAGGTAGGTATGGTGGCTGTTTTGTGGAAGATATAAGAAGGTTTATGTGTGATAGAGAGCATCGTATCAAGAGGTTTGGATGCACCGGCGAAGTTTGCACCAACTCTCAAGGTGAGAAAGGGCAATGCACGTTATCGAAGAGGCTAGCAATGATGGAAGGGTGAGAGTGCGTATAATCCATGGACTCAACATTAGTCATAAAGAACTCATATACTTATTGCAAAAATCAACAAGTCATCAAAAACGAAGCACTACACACATGCTCCTAGGGGATAGATTGGTAGGAAAAGACCATCGCTCGTCCGCGACCGCCACTCATAAGGATGCACAATCTAAGAACACCTCATGTTTTAAATTTGTTACACAACTTTTACCATACGTGCATGCTACGGGACTTACCAACTTCAACACAAGAATTCTTTAAATTCATAATCACCCAACTAGCATGACTCTAATATCACCACCTCCATATCTCAAAACAATTATCAAGTATCAAATTGATCATAGCATTCAATTCACTTCCTTTGATAGTTTTTATTATACCCAACTTGGATGCCCATCATTCTAGGACCAATTTTATAACCATAGCAAATACCATGCTGTTCTAAAAGACTCTCAAAATAATATAAGTGAAGCATGAGAGATTATCAATTTCTACAAAATAAAGCCACCGCCGTGCTCTAAAAGATATAAGTGAAGCACTAGAGCAAAAACTATCTAGCTCAAAAGATATAAGTGAAGCACATAGAGTATTCTAATAAATTTCAAACAAGTGGGTTTCTCCCAAAAGGTGTGTACAGCAAGGATGATTGTGGTAAACTAAAAAGCAAAGACTAATATCATACAAGACGCTCCAAGCAAAACACATATCATGTGGCGAATAAAAATATAGCTCCAAGTAAAGTTACCGATGAACGAAGACGAAAGAGGGGATGCCTTCCGGGGCATCCCCAAGCTTAGGCTTTTGTCTATTCTTGAATATCTTGGGGTTCCTTGGGCATCCCCAAGCTTAGGCTCTTTTCACTCCTTATTCCATAGTCCATCAAATCCTTACCCAAAACTTGAAAACTTCACAACACAAAACTCAACAGGAAATCTCATAAGCTCCGTTAGTGCAAGAAAGCAAAACCACCACATAAAGTATTGTAATTAACTCATTCTTTATTTATATTGGTGTTAAACCTACTGTATTCGAACTTACCTATGGTTCATACCACTTAATACTAGCCATAGATGCATCAAAATAAGCAAACAACACACGGAAAACAGAATCTGTCAAAAACAGAACAGTCTGTAGCAATATGTAACTCTCAAATACTTCTGGAACTCTAAAACTCCTACCAAAATAGAAAGTCCTGGGAAATTCGTCTATTGATCTACAGCAAAAAGAATAAACGCAAAATCTCGTTCCTGTGAATTACTAAAATTATTTTCGTGCGTGCAAAGTTTATGTTTTTAAGAAGAATCAAATTAACTATCACCATAGGTTATCCTATAGGTTCTACTTGGCACAAACACTAATTGAAACTTGAAAACACATATGAACAGAAGGTAGATGAAAAATGAAACAAAAAACTAAAATAAAATTGGGTTGCCTCCCAACTAGCGCTATCGTTTAACGCCCCTAGCTAGGCATAAAAGCGAGGATAGATCTAAGTAGTGCCATCTTTGGCACTCAATTTATAAGTAGCTCGCATGATAGATTCATAAGGTAATTTAAATTTATTTCTTGAAAAGTGTTCAATGCCTTTCATTAATGGAAATTGGAATCTAATATTCCCTTCCTTCATATCAATAATTGCACCAATCGTTCTAAGGAAAGGTCTACCAAGGATAATAGGACATGAAAGATTGCAATCTATGTCAAGAACGATAAAATCTACGGGCACATAATTCCTATTTGTAACAATAAGAACATAATTGATCCTTCTCATAGGTTTCTTAATGGTGGAATCCGCAAGGTGCAAATTTAAAGAGCAACCATCAAGATCATGGAAACCTAGAATATCACATAAAGTTTTCGGAATCGTGGAAACACTAGCACCTAAATGACATAAAGCATAACACTCATGATCTTTAATTTTAATCTTTATAGTAGGTTCCCACTCATCATTAAGTTTTCTAAATATAGAAACTTCCAAATTAAGTTTTTCATCATAAGATTGCATCAAGGCATCAACAATATGTTTGGTAAAAACTTTATTTTGACTATAAGCATGAGGAGAATTCAACACGGATTGCAACAAGGAAATACAATCTACTAAAGAACATTTATCATAATTAAATTCCTTGCAATCCAAGATATTGGGTTCAATGCTATTTAAAGTCTTAACCTCTCCAATCCCACTTTTACCAAATTTAACATCAAGATCTAAAAACTCTGAATCGTTGGGATGCCTTTTAACTAAAGTTGACTCATCTCCAGGCCCATCATTATTAAGATTCATACTGCAAAACAAAGATTTAATAGGGGACACATCAATAACTTTTAGATCTTCATCATTATTTTCGTGGAAACTAGATGAACACGCTTTTACAAAGCTGTCTTTCTTAGCATGCAATCTAGCTGTTCTTTCTTTACACTCATCAATGTAAATTCTCATAGCTTTGAGAGACTCATTGATATCATACTTAGGAGGAGTAGATCTAAGTTTCAAAGAATCAACATCAAGCGAAAGTCTATCAACATTCCTAGCCAAATCATCAACTTTAAGCAATTTTTCTTCAAGCAAGGCATTAAAATTCTTTTGAGAAATCATAAATTCATTAACGCTATTCTCAAAATCAGACGGCATCTTATTAGAATTACCATAAGAATTCTTTAAAGTTTCCTCTGTAAGCATTGTTGCCAAAATTATTCCTACCAACTAAATTCACATCCATAGATTCATTATTATTCTCAATCAAAGTAGACAAAGGCATATCATTGGGATCAATAGGAGCACTCTTAGTAGCAAACAATTTCACAAGTTCATCCATCTTTCCACTCAAAACATTAATTTCTTCTATAACATGCACTTTTTTACTAGTAGATCTTTCGGTGTGCCATTGAGAATAATTAGCCATAATGTTATCAAGGAGTTTAGTAGCTTCTCCTAAGGTGATTTCCATAAACGTGCCTCCCGTGGCCGAATCTAAAAGATTTCTAGAAGCAAAATTCAATCCGGCATAAAAAATTTGTATGATCATCCATAAATTCAAACCATGAGTAGGGCAATTGCGAATCATTAATTTCACTCTTTCCCAATATTAGGAAACATGCTCATGATCAAGTTGTTTAAAATTCATAATATCGTTCCTAAGAGAGATGATCTTAGCGGGAGGAAAATACTTAGAGATAAAAGCATCTTTGCACTTATTCCATGAATCAATACTATTCTTAGGCAAATACAAAAATCAAACTTTAGCATGATCTCTAAGTGAAAACGGAAATAACTTCAATTTAACAATATCATTATCCGTGTCTTTCTTCTTTTGCATCTCACACAAATCAACAAAGTTGTTTAGATGGGTAGCGGCATCTTTACTAGGAAGGCCGGAGAATTGATCTTTCATAACAAGATTCAGCAAAGCAGCATTGATTTCAAAAGGCTCAACATCATTAAGAGGAGCAATTGGAGTACTAAGGAAATCATTATTATTGGTATTGGAAAAATCACACAATTAGGTATTATCTTGCGCCATCGCAACAAGGAATCCACCACACAAGCAAACAAAAATGCCAGCGAACGAGAGAGGAGATTGGGAAAGAGAGGGCGAATAAAACGGCAAGGGTGATGTGGAGGAGAGGAAAACGAGAAGAAAATGGCAAATAATGTAATGCGAGGGAGATGAGTTTGTGATGGGTACATGGTATGTCTTGACTTGAGCGAAGACCTCCCCGGCAACGGTGCCAGAAATCCTTCTTGCTACGTCTTGAGCTTGCGATGGTTTTCCTTGAAGAGGAAAGGGTGATGCAGCAATACTAGAGTAAGTATTTTCCTCGGTTTTTGAGAACCAAGGTATCAATCCAGTAGGAGGCTCCTCAAAAGTTCCACGCACCTACACAAACAAACAAGAACTCACAGCCAACGCAATAAAGGGGTTGTCAATCCCTTCACGGCCACTTGCGAAAGTGAGATCTGATAGAGACAATATGATAAGATAAATATTTTTGGTATTTTTATGATATAGATTGGAAAAGTAAAAGATGCAAATAAAAGTAGATTGAAAGCTTATATGATAAAAGATAGACCCGGGGGCCATAGGTTTCACTAGTGGCTTCTCTGAAGATAGAATAAGTATTACGGTGGGTGAACAAATTACTGTCGAGCAATTGATAGAAAAGCGAATAATTATGAGATTATCTAGGCATGATCATGTATATAGGCATCACGTCTGTGACAAGTAGACCAAAACAATTCTGCATCTACTACTATTACTCCACACATCGAACGCTATCCAGCATGCATCTAGAGTATTAAGTTCATAAAGAACAGAGTAACGCATTAAGAAAGATGACATGATGTAGAGGGATAAACTCCTGCAATATGATATAAACCCCATATTTTTGTCCTTGATGGCAACAATATAATACGTGCCTTGCTGCCCCTGCTGTCACTGGGAAAGGACACCGCAAGATTGAACCCAAAGCTAAGCACTTCACCCATTGCAAGAAAGATCAATCTAGTAGGCCAAACCAAACTGATAATTCAAAGAGACTTGCAAAGATAACAAATCATACATAGAAGAATTCAGAGGAGATTCAAATACTTCTCATAGATAAACTTGATCATAAACCCACAATTCATCGGATCTCGACAAACAAACCGCAAAAAAGAGTTACATCGAATAGATCTCCAAGAAGATCGAGGAGAACTTTGTATTGAGATTCAAAGAGAGAGAGAAGAAGCCATCTAGCTAATAACTATGGACCCGAAGGTCTGTGGTAAACCAGACCTCAGACAGTCTGATCTCTGTGCATCAGTGTCATCCCTAGATCGGTAATGCTGACATGCACAGTACTTGAAGGATTTATAACAGAGTAGCAATCACACACTAATTACATTGAATGTCTCAAAAGAGAACTTATTACAATAAATATGGCTTAAGGCCATCTAAATACGATAACAACAGAAGGCTTGGAAGATAAAGTGAGTCCATCAACTCCAACGACATCACTGAGTGAAAGATCACGACCTAAGGCACCTTACTCATCATCTGAAAAGTCTGCAACATGAATGTTGCAGCCCGAAAATGGGTCAGCACATGGAATATTCAAGCAATGTAACACATAGAGAGTAATGAACAGAATAATGCTATCGCTACATGCATATATGGCTGGTGGAAAGCTCTATTGTTACAGTTTTGCATAAAGCCAATTTTTTCCCACAACAAAGGAATAATTTTTATTTAACTATCGTGGTGGTTGTTAAACATTGAGAAGGTTCACCCAACTCAATTCCAATTAAGCAATCATTATTAAATCCAAACAAAATTTATTTAAGTAACATGATGAGATTCACATGATAATCCAAGTACTAGATACTCAAAACATCCATAACCGGGGACACGACTAACCATGATTAGTTTATACACTCTGCAGAGGTTTGCGCACTTTTCCCTGCAAGACTCGATCTCCTCCGTTGGTATTCTCGCACTACATGGTGTTTGAGAAACGGATGACCGAGACATAGTCTTTCAGAAGCGTTTTCACCTTACGATGGGTAGACAGTTACACCTACTTTCCCCTACATCTCCTAGTCTACCATTGTAAGAGTTCACACAACTTAATCAACTATGCTAGAGCCCATAGTAGCTTGCGGCTGCACACGGAAGTTTCTAGCATGAATAATCTCATGATCCCTTTGAGCCTGGGTGACGGTCCATAGGAGAATCACACGGTACCCCGGGATTTCCAAAAATACAGGCAACACTGGGTTCCCCAGGTGCCTCAATCCACCCAAATGTGTATTAAAGTTGCCACCTTAACTTAACCATCAATTAACAATCTCACATCTGTCATGGATACACTCACCCAATCCACGTCTACTAGCATAGCATAGCAATATAAGAAAACGTAGAAGTAACTCCCAAAGGTTTGATAATAAACAAGACAATAGGTACTACCTCATCTACTTCCCAAAACCCACATATTAAACAGATCCTAACCATGAAATTGTTTGAGGATTGATCTAATGCAACGAAACTGGGTACTAAAGAGGTATGATCAAAGTGTTACTTGCCTTGCTGATGATCCATGAAACCTAGAGACTCGTAGTAGCACGCGGCACACTCCAGGTACTCTATCGCAAACAAACAAACATACAATAAGCACTCATCTAATGCAAGGGTAAAACTCAAATAAGAGATCTAACCAGAAAGTTCAACTTAAGAACTCCGGTTTGCGAACAGAACCAAATCAAACGAAGCAATGACACTCAAACGGCAAAAAGAAACAAGCTTTGTTTACTAATCTGGACCTAAGTCAAATTTTACAGTAGCAAAAACTTTTTTAAGTTGGTTAAACGGAAAGAGGGTTTAGAGAGGAAACTCTAGACGCTTGAATCGCCTGATTCTGATAAACGAGCGAAAAGTTATACTAGAACGAAAATCGGATAAGAAATCGCGATCAAAAATAATCGCGGAAAATCCGAGAAAAAAAACGGACGAACAGGCTAACGAACGAACGTTCGCTGGCTGCGGCTAAACGATGAAAACCGCTCGTTAGAAAGAACGTACGAATGAGCGTTCGTTAAATAACTAAACCGAGAAAAACAGACGAACCGATTTAAAAAAACGGATCTAGGGTTTTAAAAAACCGAACGGTTTTACAAAAAAACCGGCGACGGCTACCTCGAGTCCGGCGAGAACTCCAGTGAGGCGGAGGCGGCTACGGGCGGCGGACCGGGCGGTGGCGCGGGCGACGGCGGCGGACGGCGGCGGGTAGGCGGCGGCTCGGCGGCAGTGCTGGGTCATGCTGCGGTGGTGGCGACAGCGTCGGGCTAGGGTTAGGGTTTTGGGGCGGGGCGGCTGGGTGGGCTGGCTCGCCGGGGTGGCGGCTTATAGGCCGGCCCGAGGAGTCCCGCTCGGGTACGGCCCGAAGTCGGTTTCCTTTTTAAAAAAATCCGACATGCAGAAAAATAAATAAAAGAAATACTAAACGGATTCCAAAAATCCCGAAATAAATTTTCCCCGTCCTCTAAAAATAAGTCGGACAAGATGAACATTTATTTGGGCCTAACATGCAATTTTGAAAAACGCGCATTTTTTCTAATTCAAATAAAATAGCAATAGAACTCCGAAATAAAATCTTATTTGATTTTAATATTAAATCTCTAATATTTCTTTATTTTGGGAAAGTCATTTTATTGAACTTGATCGACCTTAAACGCTAGTTCAATTCCAGGACGACCCTCTCTCTTATTTTTATAATTGAAATATACGAAGATAAAATAACTAAAATCAAATGATCATCTTTTCAAAATTTGAGAAAACTCAAATATGAAAATAACAAAATCCCCAACTCTCTCCGTGGGTCCTTGAGTTGCGTAGAATTTTTAGGACCAAGAAAAAAATGCAAGAAAATATGATATGCAATGATGATCTAATGTATAACATTCCAAATTGAAAATTTGGGATGTTACAAACCTACCCCCCTTAAGGTGAATCTCACCCTCGAGATTCGGGTTCGCTAGAAAATAGGTGAGGGTGGTCCTTTAGTAGGTCTTCCTCTCGTTCCCAGGTGGCTTCATCCTCGGAATGGTGGCTCCACTAAACTTTGCAAAACTTGATAACCTTGCTGCGTGTTACTCGGCTGGAAAACTCCAGAATATTGACTGGTTTCTCCTCATAGGTCAAAGTGCTATCCAACTAAGTCGCTTCAAGTGGCACTGTATCTCTCAGCAGTATATCGGCCATCTCTGCGTGGAACTTCTTCAACTGGGAAACGTGGAACACATCGTGAACTCCTGACAATCCTTCAGGCAATTCCAACTTGTAAGCAACTTCTCCCATACGCTCCAAGACTTTGTATGCTCCCACAAAACGCGATGCTAACTTTCCCTTAACTCCAAAATGATTTACTCCTAGAAGTGGGGACACACAAAGATAAACTCTGTCTCAGACTTCCTAAACTATCTCCTTGCATTTAGAATCTGCATAGCTCTTTTGCCTGGACTGGGCTACCTTGAGCCTATTGCAAATCAGCTTAATCTTCTTTTCAGACTCTTTAATCAAATCTGGTCCAAACAACTGACGATCTCCAACTTCATCCCACAACAACGGCGTCCTGCACCTCCTTCTATACAAAGCTTCGAAAGGGGCCATCTTCAAACTGGATTGATAATTGTTTTTGTAAGAGAACTCCGCATATGGAAAATTGTCATCCCAACTAGATCCATAATCTAGCGCACAAGCTCTCAACATGTCCTCCAGAATCTGATTGACTCTCTTGGTCTGTCCATCTATCTGTGGATGAATGGTTGTACTGAACTCTAGCCTGGTACCCAAAGTTTCATGCAACTGATTCTAGAACTTTGAGGTAAACTGGGTTCCTCGTCTGATACAATGGTCCTCGGAACTCCATGCAAGCATACGATCCTGGTCATGTATATCTTTGCCAACTTAGCACTTGTATAAGTGGTCTTCACTAGGATGAAATGAGCTACCTTCGTCAAACGATCAACTACAACCCATATTGAGTCATAGCCTGAACGAGTCCTAGGCAATCCCGTGATAAAATCCATGCCTAGCTTATCCCACTTCCATTCGGGTATCGGCAATGGCTGTAGCAGTCCTGCTGGCTTCTGATGCTCTGCCTTTACACTACTGGAATCAGCTACTTTGCCATCTGCCAGCTCTTTGTCGTCAGCTAGCGGACGGAAAAGAAGCTCTTTGCCATCAGCTACATGAAAGCGCACGGCAAAGAACAGGTTGATGGCAAAGAAAGCCTTTGCCATCAGCCTGTTCTTTGCTGTCCGCTAGCAGACGGCAAAGAATATTTGCCGTCCGCTAGCGGACGGCAAAGAGGGAGGGGGCCCCACTGAGGAGCTGGTTAAAAAAATACTTAAAGGCCCCACTCTTTGACGTCCGCTAGCGGACTGCAAAGAGCACATTAGCGGACAGCAAAGGTGGCGGACGACAAAGATTAAACATATCTAACGGCCGGCGCGCCCCACCCCGCCCCTCTCTCTTTGTTTCCCTCCCCTGCAGACACACGCGCGCCGCCGCCCCCACCACTCGCCGCCGCCCGGTCGCACCACCGCCGCCGCCCCACCGCCCCGCCCGCCTCGCGCCGCGCCGAGCCCCTGGCGCCCAGCCCCGCGCCCGCCCGGCCGGCGCCCGCCCGCCCTCCTCCACTGCCCCGCCTGTCGCCATCGCCGCTAGGCGCCGTCGCTCCACGGCCCCCGCCCGTCGCCCCGCCGCCTGGTGTGTCAGGCCTGCCCCCCCCCGCCGCCCCCCCCCGCACCGCCTGGGCCAGCGCGCCGCCAGCCGCCTCGCCCCTCCTCCACCGGCCGGTGAGCTCTACCTCTCCTCTGTTTTTCCTTTTTTTTCAGTTTTTTTAGTTTTAGGTTTATGTTTAGTTTAGATTTAGTTTTAGGTTTAGTTTTAGGTTTAGGTTTAGTTTTAGTTTAGTTTTACGTTTAGATTTAGTTTTTTTCCTTTTTTCTGTTTTTTTAGTTTTAGGTTTATGTTTAGATTAGATTTAGGTTTAGTTCAGTTTTAGGAAAGAAAAAGAAGAAGAAAAAAACAGGAGAGCGGGAGAAAAAGAAGAGGAAAAAGGAAAGGAAGAAGAAAAAGAGGAGCATGAGAAGAAAAAAGAAGAAGAGGAAGAAGAAGAAGAAAAAAACAGGAGAGGATGAGAAGAAGAAGAGGAAAAAGGAAAGGAAGAAGAAGAAAAGGAGGAGGAGAAGAAAAAAGAAGAAGAGGAAGAAGAAGAAGAAAAAAATAGGAGAGGAGGAGAAGAAGAAGAGGAAAAAGGAAAGGAAGAAGAAGAAGAGGAGGATGAGAAGAAAAAAGAAGAAGATGAAGAAGAAGAAAAAAATAGGAGAGGAGGAGAAGAAGAAGAGGAAAAAGGAAAGGAGGAAGAAGAATAAGAAGAAGAAGAAGAAGAAGAAGAAGAAGAAGAAGAAGAAGGAAAAAAAGGAAGAAAAGGAAGAAAAGGAAGAAGAGGAAGAAGAAGAAAAGGAAAAAAGAGGAAAAAACCCCGACCCGACACGGCACCCCGACCCCGACCCGGCACGCCGACACGACACCCCGACCCCGAGACCCCGACCCCGACACCCCGACCCCGACCCCAACACCGACACCCCAACACCGACACCCCGACCCCGAGCCTGACCCGACACCCCGACCCCGCCACCGACGCGGCACCCCGACCCCGACCCGGCACTCGACCCGACACCCCGACCCCGAGACCCGACCCCAACCCGAACACAACACCGACCCGACCCGACCCCAACACCGACACCCCGACCCCGAGTCGACCCCACACCCGACCCGACACCGACATGGCACTCGACCGACCCGCACCCGACCCGAGATTGACCCGACACCCGACCCGACCCGACACGGCACCCGACCCGACACCGCACCCGACACCGACATGACACCGACCCGATCCGGCACCCGACCCGACACCCGACCCGAGACCCCAACCCCGACACCGACACCCCGACCCTAAGCTCGACCCGACACGCCGACCTCGACACCGACACGGCACCCGACCCGACACCCGACCCGACCCGACACGGCACCCGACACCGACACGACACCTCGAACCCCGACACCTCCCGAAAAGGTGTTCTTTGGCCTTCCAGAGGCCGACGGGGTCATATATTTGTGAATTATTAGTTAGGTCATATATTTTTCGATTTTGTTGTGAAAAACATCATATATAATTGTGTTGATCGGGTAGTTTTAAATGTGCAGTTGTTTATGTTGTACTTGATGATGATACACTTCAGTGATATACATATTATTATTCATGTCGGTACTTTTTTTCATGTTGTACTAATTTCGTTTATTCTTTGTCATGGCGGTGTTGAAAGATGGTGGGCGCTGGTCGGGCGCGCCGAGGCCCTTCTTCGTCGGCGTAGTGTGAGGTCTTCCATTCCACACGCACCTCTCCGCCGGCGTTCTTTGGACAAGATGGCGATACCGCCGGGCCCTTCTTCGTCGACCGCGGTGCCCAGCAGGGGACGAGGTAAGAAGAAGGGCCGAGGTGGAGCACGTGGTTGCGGGAGAGGTAGGGTGACTCTTACGCCGCCTTCCTCGCCGCCGCCCCCAGCTGTTTCACCCAAGCACGTGACTGCTAGGGTGGACTCGTCTGAGGATGAGGCTACACGGACTCCGGTCCACGAGCCTCCGGTCCACGGGTCTTCGGCCCACGAGCCTCGGGTCGACGGGCCTTCGGCCCACGAGAGTTGGGCCCATGAGACCCCGGAGGAGCACACGTCTGGATGGGGTACTTGGTCGGGTCGGCCTGAGGAGCCGAGTGGCCATGCTGATGATGGCGGGGAGCCGAGTGGCCATGCTGATGATGGCGGGAGTCGAGTGGCCATGCTGATGATGGCGGGGAGCCGACTGGTTTTGAGGAGGAGGGGGCAACGTCTACCTGCATGGTGCTACACGGCTCCCGTCCATGCCGGCGACCCGCGAGCAGAGGTGGTTGATTTTCCCTGATGGGGAGAGGTAAGTGCATTTAATCTTTTTGTACCTTCTGCATTCACGTTTCTTCAAATAACTAATGTGTTGGCCTTGTCATGCTGCAAGGGTTGGGACCACCATGAAAGTGTCCGCCGGCCCAACTCCGTCCTTGGAGTTCTGATTCGGCGAAACTTTCTGGGGTTTGTCACGTTGCCTGGTGTGGGTCGGCTTCCAGAGGTTGGATTGAGTTGGGAGCACTTCTTCGCTGCCTTGGCCCTGCCGGGTGAGATTATCGACGGTGTCTTATGCAAGACAAGGGCAGACATGGTGATCAGAAAGTTCTGGGTAATTTCTCCTTTACACAATTAAAAATCTTCTACTAGCTAGTTATTAATTGTACTAATCAATATTGTCTCATTTGATTGCAGACATTCTACTGGTGTGAGGAGGATACGAGGAGGAGGCGGATGTTATCCACAAGGAGTGCAAGCGCCTACTTGAACTTACGGCATGAGGCTCGGGTGCAGTCTGTTCGAGACTACTACGCCAACCGTGGTATCAAGAAGTCCAAGCAGGAGTGCCGCGATAAGTTCTTGAGTAAGGAGCAGTACATGAAGGTAATTCTTAAGGCCTTGTACTTAATTCCTTTATTTAGTAATTCATAGCCGTAGCGCTGAAGTTTCTATTTGCTAACTTAGGCCCCTCAGAGATGGTGTGTGGATCGGATGGATTGTTGGGAGGTGTTGGTCGATGGGTGGTGCTCAAAAGAATGGCGGGCCACCCACAACGAGGCTAAGGACAAACGTGCCCAAATGGAAGGTGTGCCACACCACCAAGGTAGCTCCAACTTATTTCAGTACGGGCGGAACTGGGTATGTGGTTTGCTTCATGATTCTTGCAATTCATTCATCATGCTAGCTTTAGCCCTTTAACTACTAATTTACTTTGTTTCTCTCTTTCAGGCACGCTACAATAAGGCGGATAAGGTGCCAGAGGTGTACGACCTGTATGCCATGGCCCACACTAGCTCTTACAAGAAAGTCAAGGCATTCTCTGCGTCTGACCTCGATGATCAAAAGAACTTCACCAACATCTCCGCGCACGACAAGCTCGTGCAATATAGAGATCGGGGAAGGCGAGGAAAGGGAGGACTTTAACCCGAGCTGTGGTCCCATTGATCAGAGTTCTTGATGATATCTCGGTGGCGGGAGGTCCCATGGCTCCATAGCCATGGGAGATGGACTTATCCGTTGTCCTAGCACTCTCCTGAGATCAAGGCACGCCCGATCGAGCTCCGCTCTGAGATAAGGCCTCGTGAGCGGCCGGTCCAACTCGCCATCAAGGTTAGTTATCGTACTCAGCTATCTTTCTCCATTACATTGTGTGCGCTTCCATCAATGGTTACAACTGGTCATGTGAGTGGTGTTGCAGACTGCTATACGGAGTGAGAGATATAGAACGGAGAAACTTCTGGCGGAGGCGGCGGAGAGGCAGCGGGAGTTGGAGGAGAGGACGACAAAGATGTTGGAGGAGGAGAGGCACGGAATGACATGCGGGCAAGGGACATGTATGAGCTCCTTGTGGTAAGTTTCTTACAGAGATTACTTGCTAGTCTTAACATTTGAGTCTCATTACTAACTAGTATGACTCATTGTAGAAAACCAAATGTGCGATTGTAAAGTAGAAGTCGGTCGAGACCACTCCGCCGATGCCGATGATTGCTCCTAGGAGCACGGTGAGTTTAATTTGAATGGACACTACTTGCTAGTCTTAACATTTGAGTGTCATAATGCTAACGAGACATTGGAAATGATCTTTGGTGCAGCTTAACTCCAGAAACGCATCGCACGATCCTTCTCCAGCTACCGGCACGAGCCACGCTCCTACACCTCCCTGATCACGGTAAGTTTCTCTAGACTTAGACTTAGCTTTATTTCCTCCAATATGCTTACCATAATGACCTAGAGTTAGCTTCTTTTCCTTCAAAATGACTTAATAAGCTTACTTATGTCAAAAATTGCATAATTAACGTAGTTAGATTATAAACGATCCATTTTACCTAAGTTAGCTCTAATATGACTCATTTTACCTTAGTTAGCTTATAAGTGATCCAATTTATCCAAGTTAGCTCTAAAATGACCCATTTTAGTAGATTAGCTCGTAAATGATCCATTTTACCTACGTTAGCTTTAAAATGACCCATTTGACGTAGGTTAGCTCCAAAATGACCCATTTGACGTAGGTTAGCTCCAAAATGACCCATTTCACCTAGATTTGCTCCTAAACGATCAATTTCACCTAAGTTAGCTAAAAACGATCCATTTCACCTAAATTAGCTCTTAAATGATCCATTTCACCTAAGTTAGGTCATTAACGACCCATTTCAACTAAGTTAGACCATAAAAGCTCATAAATGATCCATTTCACCTAAGTTAGCTCAAAAACGATCCATTTCACCTTACTTAGCTCAAAAATGATGCCCTTCACCTTAGTTAGCTCATAAATGACCAATTTCAACTAAGTTAGCTCATAAATGATCCATTTCAACTAAGTTAGCTCATAAACAACCCATTTCAACTTTGTTAGCTCATATATGATCCATTTCACCTAAGTTAGCTCATAAATGACATATACTTCTTGTTCTAGTCTTCTTCTTGTTCTAGTCACCTATTTCTAACTTTCTTATTTACCATTTTGCAGATTTCATTAACTTCATGGAAGCTAGCTTGCTATGATGGAGTGCTTGCTTTTCCTTTGATGAAACTTGCTTATGTATGAAACTTGCATTGTATGAAACTTCTTGTTCTAGCTTTGCTTATGTATGAAACTTCTTGTTCTAGATGTGATATGTGAAACTGATGTGTATGGAAGAAACTGATGTGTGAAACTGATGTGATATGTGATATGAAACTTATGTTTGGATATGTGATATGAAACTTATGTCTTTGGATGTGTGATATATATTTGCTGTCATATATATTTCTTTGTGAAAATTGTTGGAGTAAAAAACAGAAAAAAAGAGACAATATCGGGATCTTTGCCGTCCGCCACCGACGGCAAAGAGATCTTTGCCATCGGCAGCGGACGGCAAAGAGGCCACGTGGAAGGCAATCTGTGCTTCTGGGAGGTGACCAATTTGGTCGGTTGCCTCTGATGGTCGACGGCAAAGGCTTTGCCGTCCGCAATGGACGACAAAGGCTGCCGTTAACCACCTAACGGAGTAACAAGCGCATTTATTGTCGTCCGTCTTCTTTGCCGTCGCTGGCGATGGCAAAGGCCCTTTGCCGTCGGTGCCAAGGCAGACAGCAATGCAGCTCTTAGCCGTCCCCTACTTTGCCGTCACCTTTTGCCGTCCGCGGCTGACGGCAAAGGTCTTTGCCATCCGCCATCCATGCCTTTGTCATCCGCCGTGGCAGATGGCAAAGTAGAAGATTCCTGTAGTGTTACTCTCTGACATACATCACAAACTGCTACATACTCTGCAATATCCTTCTTCAATCCGGTCCACCAAAAAGTGTCCTTCAAATCCAGATACATCTTGGTATTTCTTGGGTGAATCAAATATGGTGAATCATGGGCCTCCTGCAGAATCAACTTCCTGATCTCCTGGTCATTAGGCACATAAACACGGTCCTCAAACCATAGGGTATCCTGTTCATCCTCACGAAATCCCTTAGATTTTCCTTTGCTCATCTTCTCCTTTATCTTAGCAATCTCCTTGTCTGTCTTCTGAGCTTCTCTGACCTTATCCATCAAAGTTGAATGAATCTCCAATGCTGCTACATAGCCTCTCGGAACTATCTCCAAACATAGCTCGCGAAGATCTTTGGGTAACTCCTTGGGTAACTCTCTGGTCAAGAGTGTGTTGACATGGCTCTTGCGGCTCAACACATCGGCTACTATGTTAGCCTTTCCGGGGTGATAATGCAGTCTCATATCGTAATCCTTAATGAGCTCCAACCATCTCCTTTGCCTGAGATTCAACTCCTTCTGCGTGAAGATGTACTTCAAACTCTTGTGATCTGTGTACACCTCACAATGGTTTCCGATGAGAAAATATCTCCATGTCTTCAACACATGTACTACGAATGCTAACTCCAAATCATGGGTGGCATAATTAAACTCATGGGGCTTAGGTTGTCGTGAGGCATACGAAACAACTCTTCCTTCCTGCATAAGCACTGCTCCAAGTCCTCGACGAGAAGCGTCGCAATATACTTCATAATCCTTGCGCTGATCTGGTGGAATTAATACTGGTGATGTAACCAAATGTTTCTTCAACTCCTAGAAACTGGCCTCACATTCCTCAGTCCAAATGAACTTGGTGTCCTTCTTTAATAACTCCGTCATGGGTTTGTCAATCTTTGAGAAATTCTCAATGAACCTCCGGTAGTATCCTGCGCGTCCAAGAAAACTCCGGATCTCTCCAACTGACGTGGGTGCTTCCCAATTTGTCACAGTGACAACTTTTGTGGGGTCTACTGCTATTCCTTCTCCAGATATAACATGTCCGAGGAATCCAACTTCCTTCAACCAAAACTCACACTTGCTAAATTTGGCATATACCTGATGTTCTCTGAGCTTCCCAATTACCAAACGCAAATGTTCCTTATGCTCCTCTTCATTCTTCGAGTAGACGAGAATATCATCAATGAACACCACAACGAACTTATCCAGAAACTCCATAAACACCTTGTTCATCATGTTCATGAAATAGGCAGGTAAGTTAGTCAGACCGAAAGACATAACGATATACTCATATAGCCCGTACCTAGTGGTAAAAGCTGTCTTAGGTATATCCTGCTCTCGAATCTTCAACTAGTGGTATCTTGATCACAGATCGATTTTTGAAAATACCTTAGCTCCTTACAATTGGTTAAACAAATCATTGATCATTGGCAGTGGGTACTTGTTCTTGATAGTCACTTCATTCAATCCCCGATAATCAACAACCATCCTCAATGATCCGTCCTTCTTCTCCACTAGAAGCACTGGTGATCCCCAAGGTGACGAACTTGGGCGAATATAGCCTTTATCCAGTAACTCCTTAATCCGCGTCTTAATTTCCGCCAAATCCTTTGCGGGCATCCTGTACGGTCTCTTAAATATCGGCCCTGTGCTTGGCAATAGTTCAATTGAAAACTCAATGTCTCTATCCGGTGGCATGCCTGGCAACTCTTCTGGAAATACGTCAGGGAAATCCTTCACCACGGGTACTTCTTCCTGTACAACTCCTGATAAGGAATTACCTTGAGTCCTCTTCGGCACATGCCGGGTTACATACTGGATCCTTCTTCCTTCTGGGGTCGTAACCAAAATTGACTTACTAGCGTAGTCAATGTTCCCTCCATACATCAATACCCAATCCATACCCAGAATCACATCCAAACCTTGCGACTCCAAAATTATCAGATCCGAGGGGAAAACATGTCTACCTGTGGTCAATGGCATCTGAAAACATCCTTGACAGGCCATATACTCCGCTCCTGGTGAGCTTACTAACATAGGTGTTCTAAGAACTTTGGTGGGCAGTTTATACTTATCCACAAATCCCCTTGATATGTATGAATGTGATGCACCAGTATCAAAAGAACGATTGCAGTAAATGACTTAACCAAAAACTTACCTATTACTGCATCTGGCTAGGCTTCAACCTCCTCCACATTAACGTGGTTCACCTGTCCCCTGTTGAAAGGGTTCGGCTTCTTCCCAGAGCTTCCATTTCCATTTCCATTCTTAGCTTCAGGACATTCATGGGCATAATGTCCAGTCTCCTGGCACTTGTAGCAAGTGACGTGGCTCAGATGCTTCTTGGCTGGGGTTGAGGGGTTGGCACGGTTCTGGCCGTTCCTCCATTACCATTCCCATTCTTAGGGACATTATGGTTGTGAGAACTCCCTCCATTATTATGGCCTCCATGGGTATGCTGAAAAGGCCCTCCCGAGTTCAGGGTAAAACGAGGCTTCTGCTGAGCTCCAGAATTGTAATTCCCTTGTCCATACTTCCTCTTGCGGTTGTCAATCTACTGCTTCTTCCCTTCAATCATGAGAGCTCTATCTACCAACTCCTGGTAGCTGTTGAAGGTTGCCACCATCAACTGCATGCTCAGCTCATCATTTTGTCCTTCCAGAAACTTCTCCTGCTTAGTTGCATCTGTAGCAACGTCATCTGGGGCATAACGTGCTAGCTTACTAAAGTCATCCACATAGTGGCCAACAGTACGTCCTCCTTGGCGCAAATTGCGAAACTCACGCTTCTTCATGGCCATAGCTCCTGCTGAAACATAGGCAGTACGGAAAGCCTGCTGAAACTGGTCCCATGTGACAGTGTCGATGGGGTAACTGGCTGTGAAATTCTCCCACCATGATGTTGCGGGTCCATCAAGCTGATGTGCGAGAAAACACACTTTATCCGCATCTGTGCATCCTGCAGTGGTCAACTCCCTTCCCATCTTGCGGAGCCAATCATTTGCAACTACCGGCTCGGTGCTACTGGAGAACACCAGTGGATTCAGCCTCAAGAATCGGGCTAAGTGGTCAACAGGTGGTGGTGGTGGGTTGTTGTTGTTGTTGTTCCCCTGATTCTGGTTCTAGACTAGCATCTCCATCAATGCATTCTGTTGCTGGATCAACTGAGTTAGCTCCGGTGGGAAAGCAAATCCATTGTCACGTCTCGGAGGCATCTGGGGGTTTAGAAAAGATGAGAATAAAGAATAGAATGAGGTCTAGATAGAAAAACACTACCCATATGCACATGAGACAAACACAATCATATCACTTCAATCAATTCAAACAAGGGCATACAATGGTCTAACTATCGTTACAAAAGTGCTCAGACTATACTATATACATGGGGGAATACTACTACTGTTATGGTGGTCGACTAGAAAAATTAATCGGTTGAAGACTCCATGATATCCGCTTCAGCTTCATCAACATAGTCATCATCACTATTGTCGGTCCGAGTCAGTGTCGTCGATGATGATGTAGTTCTCCGGGCAAGTGCAATCTTCGTCTTCTCCTCCAGTTGTGGGGAATCCCATATCCATCATTCTTCTCCACGAGTGTCGTCATTTCCTCCTCATATCCATCGCGTGTAGACTTGAGTTCTTCTTCCAGCTTCGTGATCTTGGTCATTGCCTTCTTCGGATCTATCATGTCTGCGCACATCTGGTTCTCCTGTCGTCGAATGTGCTTGTTTAACTCCTGGATGAAGGTTGCAATTGATCTATCCTTCCTGGTGCTGATCATCTCCCATTGCTCATCTCGGCGCCCACAAATCTGGTAGATAGTATCCTTGAGACCCTTGTGGTAAACTTCTCCAATGCGTCCCATGGTGATGTGGGCTGCCATGCTCTTTCCTAGACTCCAGGTTGGTGCATCAAAGGAAAACTCTATGGGCTCAGTGACTGGCATGAACGTCCTTCCTAGAACTTGAACTTGAATCATCCAACGCTCCTCTTCTGGTAAATTGGCGATGTAGGTCCCGGTGAAGCTTGGTAGTCCGACGTTCAGGTATCTAGTGATTTCCTTCAAGTGGCGTCCAAAGGGTGTATCTTCAGCTGGTTGCGCGAACTTGTTCCTTGCATCCGCCATCCTAAAGAGTAGAAAAGGAGAAGTCGTGGAATTAACACGTCAGATGTCCTAACGGAAGGACTTAGTCATGGAGCCATCGCAACGAGATTAGCTTAAAGGGGTTATACCGGAACAAAGGACACGGGAAGTTTATACTGGTTCGGCCCCTTGCGGTGAAGGTAAAGGCCTACTCCAGTTATTGTGGGATTGATTGATCTCGATGAGCAGGGAGAGAATCCGCTTTACCTATCTCTTGAGTTGTTGTTTCTTGTCCTTGAACTGCCGCCGGGTTGTCCCTTTATATACGAGTTGGCCTTGGCGGTTTATGAATCGAGGCGGCTCATACAAGTGTCCGGCTCGGTCTCTTCCCTTCCCTAACTTACAATACAAGTTATACATCTATGGCGGTTTACTACTATGGGCCCTAATCCGCCTTTGGGCTCCGGGCCTCTAAGCTTTAACAGTAGAGCGCCATACTCCTTGTCTTCATGGGCTTCAATATAGATGAGCGTGAACCAGCCCCTCCTGTGCGCTTTACACTCTGTAGTTATATCCCCAACATTAGGCCCCAGATTGATTTGAACCTGTTCATGTCAATCTTCAATACTTAGAAAAATTCCCTGAACATCTTCTTATGATCCTCGTAAACTGCCATGATATCTTCTCCCTGTGAGCTTTGGTAAACCGCCATGACGTTATCTTCTAAAATTGCAGTAAATCGTCATGACTTCATCTATGTATAAAAAAGTCATAATGATTCCCTTTATTAATTAACTTCCAAAGATCGAGGCAACAGTTGTGCCCCATTTTCCGCTTTGGGCTCCTCGATCCCTGCCCTTGCCTTCTTATCCATTTGCCTTACAAATAGGCCCAGGGGTCCTTCCCTTTTCCTCTTTCGCGCTTCTTCTTCTTCCTCTCGACGCTCAAGCCCAACAGCTCCGCCGCCGCCGTCGACCTTCAAGCGCTGCATCATCCCTGGCCGCTACATCAACCTGAACGTACCAGAGATCCGCGGCTCTTCTCCGCCACTCCTGTGAATCCGGTAAGCCTCCTTCCCTCAACCCTAGATCTGCATTAGGGTTTCGGTGCTCATCTGTGTTCATCAGTGTTCGTCCGTGCTCATTGTTTCGCCCTTAATGTCTCATCGAATCTAGATCAACTTGACCTTTTTCTTCCTCGGCCGAAGCTACAGTTTATTTTGCCTCACCGTAGTATCCTTTTGACTACGAACAGGCCCCATCTGGATCCTTTTTGTTCTGCTATCGCCATTTTAGGGCTTTGATATTTTTCCTTTTCCTGAACTATGCTAGATCCATAATAATAATCCTTAGCTTGTGAAACCTGTTTGTG
The DNA here is from genome assembly GCA_021437245.1 of Aegilops speltoides. NCBI lineage: Eukaryota > Viridiplantae > Streptophyta > Magnoliopsida > Poales > Poaceae > Aegilops > Aegilops speltoides. The sequence goes on from CM038143.1 coordinate 260,955,864, forward strand.
TAGCACTTAGCAATTTTCAGATCTGTTGTCCTTCATACTACTTTAGGCGGTTTAATCTGTAGAAAATGACAATTTGGCAGGTACCATTAGCCCTCAAGTAAACCGCCATCTTTTCTTGAACATCCATATCTGGTTTAATGTACACACACGCTTTGATTAGATTCTCCGGTTTGATACCAGTTTGTGCATATCAATCTTGAACCGTGAACCCGTGTTTGCACTTCCTTTACAGTTTGTCATCAAAAATGGCCAAACAATTCTCTTCTTCCAATTGGGTTCCCTCCCGGATCACAGAAGAACAACTCACTGGATATGTTCTAACTAGCGCTTTGGCAAAGAAGGAAGTCATTCATTGGAGAGTCCCTGGTGCCGAAAACCTTCCTGAACCTCAAGATGGAGAAGTGGTTTTCTTTATGCAGCATCTGGACCGAGGGTTTAGCCCTCCCGGATCAAAAAATTTCCGTGATGTACTTGCCAACTTCCAACTCCATCCTCAAGACATTGGACCAAACTCTGTGTCCAACATCTGCAATTTCCAAGTGTTCTGTGAAGTTTATCTACAAGATGACCCGACTTTTGAACTCTTCAGAGACTTCTTCCACTTGAACCACCGTACTGAATTTTCTGACGGCCCCAATACAAAAATTGGCGGAGTGTCGATTTAGAAAAGGAAAAAAGTCGATCTTCCTCATGCCAAACATCAAAGCCACCCCAAGGATTGGAATCAAACATGGTTCTACTGTCAGAATACCGCTCCTGCTGATGAAAATCTTCTGTTGAGTTACCGTGCTTACCGACTGAGCAATGGACATCCACTGCCTCAGCGGCTTACTGCCAAAGAATGACAAACATATGCACCACAACTTGCTAAGCTCCGGGCTCTTCTAGAAAACGGCTTAACCGGCATTGACCTCGTCCGTTGCTGGGTTTCATGGGGTATCCTGCCCTTAAGCCGCCACACCAGCTTAATGCATGAATACACTGGGGATGTCAAAGACCCTCAACGACACACTGAAATACAGATGAATGATGATAAAGTCACTAAGTCTGTTAAAAAGATGCTAGATGAACCAATTTCTGAGTGCAGCAAGACTGGGTTGCGTCCCTTTTACGCCTCCAACAAACCGCCAGCGGTGATAATTTATCCTTCTGCTTTTTAATCCGTCTCCCCTTTAACATTTTTCTGATAGCCTTTTGTTTACTCTTACAGGCCAAAGATCCTTTCTGGAAGAGGAAAACTCAAGATAAACCGGCAAAAGCTCAAGACAAACCGGTGAGGGCTCCTCGTGGCAAGAGCAAGGCCACAAAGAGGCCAGCAAAGAAGAAAACCGCCGAGTCTTCTGATCCGCCCGAAGATGTTGATGACTCAGAACAAGAGGTAGAACTTGACTCCCTTGGTTCATTTTTCATACATCTTATTGACAACGACCATTAGCAGGATGATGCGGAAGCCAGCCATGCTGACCACATAGAGGTAATCTCCCTTTCCTCCAATTCCGATCTTGTGCCAGTACGAAAACTCCGTCGCGCAATCCGGAAAGTGAAACGTTCACATCCTCTCACTCATTTGGATCCACAATTTTCTTTGAAGACACAGCATCCTGAAGCTCGTCGCTCAACCCGGCACAGTGGCCAGCAACTCACTTCCTCCGGTTTACCAGACACCCCAATCCGGAAGCGCCGTGCAGAGGTGTCTCTGGTGATTATAACAAGTCTTATCCCTTGGCGGGTTACTTCCGATACCCTCTTAATCCGTCTGTCTCAAATTATCAGGTAACTTCCAATTCATCCTCTGGCGATTCATCAACTACACAGATGCCTCCCCTCAAGACCGTCCCTGGGTAAGTATAATAATTTTAGTTCTTGCTTTCTTACACCGGTTTACCATATGAACCTCTATTTGTTACTTTGCAGCGCCAAAGCCCGACTCAGCAAAAAAGCAAAAACGAGTGCTCCCACTAAGGAGTTTGAACCGAAGAGGACCTCAGAAGGTGCTGGTGGAGATGCTGATATTGCTATGGATGATCCTGTGCCACAAGGTCAGGATATTTATGTTGATCCGCCCAAGGTAAATCCGGCTAGTCCTCATGTCGATCCACCAAGCCCAATTGCCAATCCTCCAAGTCCAGTTGCTGATCCGCCGAGCCTAGTCAAAGCCTTGGATAATCCGGCAGGCCCAAATAAAGCAATTGATGATGATGTGATTACCGGGTTTGGCCATACTTCTCCTGGCAATCCTATCACTTTGTCAAAGCACAGTGCCAAGTGGAATCTGCTGCTGAAGAGAAGGGCAAACGGAAGACTGATCTGTCAAGTTGTGCTCACCTCACCGCTCAAGAACTTCACTCTAGATACCTAAATCGCCTATATGCAAGACGTGACTATGAGGCCGGTTTAGTCAATTTGATGAAGGAGTGCTATGAGGTAACTTCCATTCCAAACGCTATAAATTTTCGTTGTACTGTATATCAAGTCCATTGTAGCCCCCAAGGGCTGGTTTATCTCTTCAAGATGAACCAGGATTTTGGATAAAAAAGATTTCAACTGTGTAGCCCACAAGGGCCGGTTTACCTTTGCAAGATGAACCAGGACTTTTTGTTCAAAACCTATCCTTGTTGAATTCCTTCACCTTTGATTTTTCTGATCAATTACACATTAGCCCCCAAGTGCCAAGATTAATACTTGTATTGAGCCTTGGGAGTTTGAATAATAGTCAAAAAAGAAGCAATCCGCATTAGCCCCCAAGTGCCAAGTGTATAACTTGTTATGTGCTTGGGACTTTGAGAAAAAATCTTAACATCTGCATCATCTGTCTTTTGCAGGCTAACTTGAGCAACAAAGCTTCCTAGATTGCCGATCTTCAAGAAAACATCAAGTCCCAGCAAGCAGAAACCTCCAAGGCCAAAGATGAACTAAAGGGCGCTTTAACTACCATGGAGCAATTAAAGGATGGTTTCAAAAACGAGCGGGTGGATTGGGAAAACGAGAAGGCTGCCCTATTAAAGCGGGCTGAAGGTGCCGAAGCAGCTCTTAAACCGGTGGCAGAAGAGCTAACTGGGCTGAAGCATCAAGTCAATGCTATGACTTCTGCAATATTTCGTAAGTACTCTTTGTAAGAACCTTTCTTAAACATCTTTGAAGTTGCCGGTTTAACAGCAAATTCTTAAACCGTTGCAGGTAGCCATGTTGCTCATCTAGGCTTGGATAAGCGGATGAAGTTGAAAGCAGCATATACGTTGATAGAACAATTGTATACTGGTGCTCAATGAGTCATCTGTGCAGCCTCCTACAACAAACCGGCTCCAACCTTGATGAAGGATACATTGGTCAAATTATCTATGACCCCTGCTCAATACAAGAGGTAAAGCGATCTGCTGCAAGGACTGGCGCTTTAACAGCACTAACTCAGGCCAAAGCTTGGATTTCCGATCTTGATTCGGCAGATATCGCAAAGGGCTATCCTAGCCAACAAGAAGACGGGTCAGACTTTGATAATGAAGCCTCAAAGCCTTGACAAAGGAGATGTGCCCGCTGGCAAGCCATTTGGCCAAAGAGGTTGACTTGTCTGTCCATCGGTCTAGCTATGACGCAGATAACAAACAGGTTGATGCAGCTGTGAAAGAAGCACAGAATCTTATCCCTCCAATCCGTAAGCACAACTATGCCCCTGACGTTGAACCGTCCAATCTTATAAGCAACGAAGCTGTCTTCCAAGCCTTAACCAGGATTGATTGGGCCACTCTTAACTTCCAGCCACTGGGTGAGGAGGAGGAGGTTGAACCGACGCGAGATGATCCTTCAACTTCACGTCAGCCTAGTGACGAATCATAATTCGGCAGCCAGTTTGATTTTCACATATATCGTTGTGGGCAACAAACAATTATTCTTTTAGGCATCAAAGCGCCTTGTAATAGGCTAGTTGAAATACTTTGATCTTCTGCCATCGTGCACTGCTACTTGATATTGTAATCTGGCATGATTGTTGCTATGCTTGCTTTATTTGCCTTAGTATTTCTTATAAAATCCTGCCTTCTGCATTTGAAAAACTTAAACATGTCCTGGAGGCTTACCGCTGGACAGGTTATGATACCCAATACAGAACCAGAATTCTCATAACCAAGGTTATAAAGTAATGAAATATGAAATATATCATACCTGTGATATTATATAACCTTTGTTGGTTTACCAACTTGTATAGTAAGGGTGATAACCCAAATTTGAGTATTTGAAAACTCCCACCATGCTGTGCTAGTGCATAATAAGCCATGCCAGGTTATGACAAACACCGGATGATCAACCTAGCGACTTATAGTCAATGCCAAACCAGATTAAGAGATGCCGGTTCATAATTTATTATGTGCTAACAGCTGATAACTGTAAGCCATGCCAGGTTAAAAAACACCGGGTTGATGACATATAGTCGGGCCAGGTCAGTAGACGCCGGTTTAACTTAGAACTTTATCAAAAGAGAAAAACTTTGCAAAAACAAAATCAAATAAAAACTTGTAGTCGAGGCTTTTCAAGGGCTGCCAGGCCCAAATTCGAGGCTTTTCATGGGCTGCCAGGCCGCTGAGTTAAACCATTTGACAAAGCCTTTTAAGATGGGCCTCCAATTAACCAATCGTCGTTTTAACTTTGACAAGTTCAGGGTCTGTATAAGATTGACTTGTCAAACGTTCGGCGGGTCATACCAGGATTACCTGGATAGGAGTGGCTTACTTGATGAAGGCAGGTTAACCCGGGGTTTTAGGTGAATACACCAGGCTTCCAAGCCATGACTTGATAGCCAATTACAAGGGTCCTTTCAAACTCTTTGTTGCTTTGCACAAAGAGCCCCCAAGTAACTTTGTGAGCTGTGCTCAATGGGTGCCTATGTTTGAGTTGTGCTTTTAGCAACAATACTCTCTTTGGCCCATTGGGTGTGAAGCTCGCAAGCTTTGTTGTGGCATGATAGCCGGTTTAATGGACAAATAGGACACTCCTTTATAAGTAGAAGCCCCCTTGTAACCAATAAATGTTGGAAGAACGGCAGAGGCCCTGCTTGTAGCAAGGATGCCGGTTTATTATATTGATCAGAATATATATATTGTCAAAAATATGTAGATAATGGGAGCCTATGGCTCAGGTGTAGTAGGGCCGTAGATGAGCGATATTCCACGGCCGATGGGTCTCCTCCTCTGATTTGCTTGAGTCTTTGTGCTCTCGAACGTCGGTGAGGTAATATGATCCATTGTGTAGATTCTTGCTGACCACAAAGGGCCCTTCCCAAGGTGGGGATAACTTGTGCATATCGGTTTGATCCTGGATGAGACGGAGCACTAAGTCGCTTTCTTGAAAGGTTCTTGTTTTAACCCGACGGCTGTGATAACGCTGCAGGTCTTGTTGATATACCGCCGAACGAGCCAATGCCATGTCCCATTTTTCATCTATCTGGTCTAGTGCTTCTTGACGTGCTTGCTCATTATCCGCTTCAACATAATTGGCAACACGAGGTGAGTCATGATGAATATCACTTGGGAGTATCGCCTCTGCCCCGTAAACCATGAAGAAAGGTGTATAACATGTACATCGATTTGGGGTGGTGTTTATGCTCCATAACATAGATGGTAACTCCTCCACCCAACAACTTGGCATCCTATTCAAAGGAACCATAAGCCGAGGCTTGGTGCCCTTCAAGATTTCCTGATTAACTCTCTCAGCTTGACCATTAGATTGGGGTGAGCCACGGATGACACATCAAGCCGGATGTGCTTTCGTTGACAAAAGTCCTCGATCTCGCCTTTGGAGAGGTTCATGCCATTATTTGTGATGATGTTGTGTGGAAAACCAAAGCGAAAGATCACCTTCTTGATGAATTGAACCGTCGTGGCTGTGTCACACTTGCTTACTGGCTCCGCTTCAACCCATTTAGTAAATTTGTCAACTGCCACCAATAGGTGGGTCTTCTTATCTTTGGATCACTTGAAGGGCCCTACCATATCGAGCCCCCAAGTAGCAAACAGCCAAGTGATGGGAATCATTCGTAGCTCCTGAGCCGGAACATGAGCCCGTCATGAGAATTTCTGACAACCGTCGCACCGCCTCACCAAGTCCTCAGCATCAACATGAGCCGTCAGCCAATAAAAGCCATGACGAAAAGCTTTAGCAACCAAGGATTTTGAACCGGCGTGATGAACATAGTCTCCTTCGTGGATCTCATGTAGAATCTCACGGCCTTCTTCAGGAGAAACACAGCGCTGGAACACACCAAAGACACTGCAATGGTGTAACTCGCCATTGTGAATAACCATGGACTTGGATTGCCAGATTATCTGTCTGGCCAAAACTGCATCGTCTGGCAACTCGCCCCGGTTCATATACGCCAAATATGGAATCGTCCAATACGGAATAAGGTGTAAAGAGGCCACCAATTGTGCCTCCGGATCAGGAATAGCGAGGTCCTCCTCTGTAGGCAGCTGAACTGACGGGTTGTGCAAGATATCCAGAAAGGTATTGGGCGACACCGGTTTACGCTGAGATCCCAGCCAGCTTAAAGCATCGGCTGCCTCACTTTTGTGCTGATCAATGCGCTCCACTTGATAACCCTTAAAGTGACCAGTGACAATATCCACCTCTCGTCGATAAGCCGCCATGAGTGGATCCTTGGAATCCCCAAGTACCTGAAACTTGCTGAGCCACCAGATCGGAGTCTCCAAAGCATCGTACCAGGCTTAAGTTCATTTCCTTGGCTACTCGAAGACCATGGAGTAAAGCCTCGTACTCAGCTGCATTGTTAGTACAAGGAAACATTAAGCGAAGAACATAACAAATTTTATCACCTCGAGGGGAAGTAAGGACAACTCCAGCCCCCGAGCCCTCCAATTGCCTGGACCCATCGAAGTGGATAGTCCAGTATGTGCTGTCCGGTTTGTCCTCCGGTGCTTGCAACTCTGTCCAATCATTGATGAAATCCACAAGGGCCTGGGACTTGATAGCTGTTCGAGGCATATACTTTAAACCGTGCTATCCAATCTCAATAGCCCACTTAGCAACCCGGCCAGTTGCCTCCCTGTTCTGGATTATATCCCCAAAAGGAGCGGAACTGACCACTGTGATGGGATGGCCTTGAAAATATTGTTTAAGCTTCCGACTTGCCATGAAAACCCCATACACCAGCTTCTGCCAATGCGGATATCTTTGCTTAGACTCAATGAGCACTTCGCTGATATAATAAACTGGCCTTTGAACCGGGTACTCCTTCACAGCCTCCTTGCGCTCCACCACAATAGCTACGCTGACAGCCCGGGCATTAGCAGCCACATATAACAACAGTGGCTCCTTATCAACTGGAGCAGCAAGAACCGGCGGTTCAGCCAACTGCTTCTTTAAGTCCTCAAACGCGGCATCAGCAGCATCGCACGAGACAAAATTGTCTGTCTTCTTCAACATCTGATATAGAGGGATCACCTTCTCACCTAACCGGCTGATAACCCGGCTCAAAGCCACGATACGACCTGCCAAATGTTGAACATCATTGATAAATGCCAGTTTAGCCAGGGATGTGATGGCCTTGATCTTTTCCGGATTAGCCTCAATGCCCTGGTTGGACACCAGAAACCCCAAGAGTTTTCTAGCCAGTACACCAAAGACACACTTAGCCAGGTTGAGCATCATTTTATAAACTCTCAGATTATCAAAAGTTTCTTGCAAATCAGTTATGAGTATCTCTGCTTTCCTGGACTTCACCATAATATCATCCACATAAGCATGAACATTGCGCCCAATCTGAGTATGGAGACACTTCTGCACACAGCGCTGATAAGTTGCCTGGGCACTCTTGAGCCCAATGGGCATAGACACATAACAGAAGGCTCCAAAGGGAGTGATGAAAGATGTCTTCTCCTGGTCCTTAACTGCCATCTTGATCTGATGATAACCAGAATAAGCATCCAAGAAACTCAAACGCTCACAACCTGCCATAGCATCAATGATTTGATCAATACGAGGGAGGGCAAAGGGATTAGCTGGGCAAGCTTTGTTCAAATCTGTATAATCCACACACATCCGCCAAGTGCCGTTTTTCTTAAGTACCAGCACCGGATTAGCCAACCACTCTGGGTGAAACACCTCCACAATAAACCCTGCTACCAACAGGTGGGCTAGCTCTTCACCAATGGCCTTGCGCCTCTCTTCATTAAAACAACGAAGAAACTGTTTGACCGGTCTGAACTTCGGATCAATATTAAGAGTGTGCTCAGCGAGTTCCCTCGGTACACCTAGCATGTCAGAAGGTTTCCATGCAAAGATGTCCTGGTTCTCACAGATGAACTCGATGAGCATGCTTTCCTATTTCGGATCCAAGTTGACACTGATGTTGAACTGCTTGGATGAATCGCCAGGAACAAAATCAACCAATTTAGTCTCATCACCCGATTTAAACTTCAAAGCCGGATCATGCTCTGTAGTGGGCTTCTTTAGAGAAGTCATATCTGTCGGATCAACATTGTCCTTATAAAACTTCAACTCCTCCATTGCAGAAACCGACTCAGCATAAGCCGCATCACCTTCCTCAAACTCCAGAGCAATCTTGCAGCTACCGTGAACCATGATGGTCCCCTTATGACCCAACATCTTGAGTTGCAGATAAACATAACATGGCCTTGCCATGAATTTAGCATAAACCGGCCGTCCAAACAGGGCGTTGTACGAACTTCTGATTTTAACCACTTCAAAGGTCATCGTCTTTGATCTTGAATCATGATCATCACCAAAAACCACCTCCAGAGCTATCTTACCAACTGGGTAAGCCAATTTACCAGGCACCCATGAAAAACGGTGTTGGACAGGTTAAGATTCTTATCTGTTAACCCCGTACGCCGGAAGGTTTCATAGTACAAGATATTGATACTGCTCCCTTCATCCCTGAGCACCTTGGTGAACTTATAACCTCCAAATTGCGGTGCAACCACCAAAGCTAGGTGGCCAGGATTGTCAACCCGGGGCGGATGATCCTCCCGACTCCAAACAATAGGCTGTTCAGACCAGCACAGATAACGGGGTACTGCCCGCTCAACAGAGTTTACTGCCCTTTTATGGAGCTTCTGATCGCGCTTGCACAGACTAGTAGTGAAGACATGATATTGTCCACCATTTAACTGCTTCGGGTTGCTCTGATAACCCGACTGCTGCTGATTCCCCTGATTACTCTGCTGATTGTGACCACCTTGGTTGTTCTGGTTGCCCTGATTATTATGAAATCCTGAGTTTGTACCGCCGCAACCGTAACCTGGCCCGTGAAACCCTGGACCAAAACTGCCGGATGGACCCTGATCATATCGGAAGAGATAAGAGTTTTTGAATTCCCTCATGATGAAACAATCCTTCCAGAGGTGCGTGGCCGGAACCTCCTTTGTCCCGTGCTTTGGGCAGGGCTGGCTTAACAAGCGTTCCAGATTCATGCCTCCATCGCGCTGGGGCGGTTTACCCTTATGGCGCTGCATATTGCCCTGCATATTGGTGTTAGCCACAAAATCTGAATTGTCCGCTTTACGCTTACCATTGTTCCTGTGGCTCGCCTGGTTATGCTGTCCTTTTGTAACGGCATTCTTCTTTCCCTTCTCCTACTTTTCTTCATCAGAATCGGGGTCCTTGGTATTATCAGAATCAGCAGACTTAACCAGAGCTGCCATGAGCGTTCCCATATCATTGCAGTGACGCTTGAGCCGTCCCAACTTCCTCTTCAGTGACTTAAACCGGCAGTTACCCTCCAAGGTCATGATTGCCGTATCAGGATTAATGCGGCCTGGCGAATGCAGGATTTCCAAAACCCGGCACACCCAATGAGTTGTTGATTCGTTCTCTCCTTGGACACAAGCAGCCAGATCCACAATGTACATGGGTTGCTTGCACGTATCCTTGAAGTTCGCTATAAACCGGGGCTTCAACTCGTCCCATGAACTGATCGAGTTAACGGGCAGGCTCTTCAGCCAGGGACGAGCCATTCCTTCTAGCATCATGGTGAAGTATTTTGCACATGCCGCTTCATCCACATCCAGCATCTCCATTGCCATATCATAACATTCAACCGACGCCTCGGGGGGTTGATCAGCGGTATAATTAGACACTTTATGCGGAGCCTTGAAATCCTTGGGCAGCCACACATTATGCAGAGCCGGGGTGAGGCACGGTACTCCCCAAGAGCTAAAGGCCAATCCACATTCAACTGATGCCGCTGGCTGAACCGGAGTGGGTTGATTTGCAAACTATGCTGCTAACTCTGCCTCTTGTCGTGCTCTGCCATTGTTCACCACATCCTGCGCATTCATACCGCCGTGCGCCGGATTGGGCCCACGAGGGGCGTCACGGCGCCGCGCACTGCTTGACACAGCCGGTTCGTCCATGTGCCTGCTATAACTCTTGCTCGGACGGGGGGTTCAATGTATTCTGTCTCGGCTGTAGGAATAAGCCTGATGCTACAGCGGTTTGAAGAAGATCCCTGGCCCGTCGTGTCTCAACCGCCGCCAGTGAGTCACCCTCCATCGGAATAGCCGCCAAACGCGACGCTACAGCAATCATGTTATCCAAAGGTCTAGAGAAGTGACCTGGCGGCGTTGTTACATATTGCGGCGGGTTGTCCGTCCGTCAAGGCGAGTCCATCACCCGTGGCTGATCCAGCGCCGCCCCAGGTGCCTCGGTCTGGTTTACCGCCGCCGGATTACTAGGCCCGGCTCCTGGCGTATTGAAGAGATTCATCCCTTCGTAAACCGGCGGCAGACGGGACCGGTACTTCCTCCTCATTACTTCATTTGACGCGTTCTGATCCAACATAAGCCGGTAATTCTACGCCTGGATCTGCTGTGATTGGGCATCTAAAGCGGCTCGCTCTTCAGTCATCCTGACCTCCTCAGCGGCCAAGTCTGCCTTGGCCTGAGTTATCTGATCCTTTAGTTTTGTAACATCTGCATTATGCTGATCTTGGGTCTCCAGGGTGACTGTCGTGGTCAACAATGTCGTCAAAGCGTCCAGCAAACCGGCAAGAACTTGAGCCGGCCGGCGCGCAGGGCCTCCTGCCCCGGCTGCTGATCTAGAAATCATTGCTGCTGCAGATGAAGATTGCACAGTGGGCTGCGTACCAGCCATGAAGATTGCAACCCGGTTTGGCAGTTCAAAGGGGCCCAGAATACTATCCCCATCGGAATAGCTCCCAATCCGGCCATCTTGTAATTGGTACATCGACTCGGTTTCGCCAGTGGATGATTCACCATCTGACTAGATGGTCGTCTCACTGTCGGACACCGGTTCAGATTCCACACCATGGATGAACCCTACGAATGCAGGCTTCATGGCAGGCTGAACCCAGGCAGGACTTGCACGCTGAGCCATTTCGACGAGGTCGGTGGAGATGTCCGGCTTAGGGCCCGGTTCGCCGATCTTGCCGATGAAAACATGGATTCTGCCAAAGGGGACCCGATACCCATACTCGATTGAGCCGGCCTTGGAGCCCCAGCCTGCCACGTCGATGTAGAGCTTGCCGCAATGACTCTTGGTCATCCGGCCAACCGCGTACCCTTTGATTCCTTCAAAGTTGCCCTTTAAGAACTCGAAACCATCGTGCGATAGCCCCACGGTGGGCGCCAACTGTCGTGGAATTAACACGTCAAATATCCTAACGGATGTACTTAGTCATGGAGCCATCGCAACGAAATTAGCTTAAAGGGGTTAAACCGGAACAAAGGACACGGGAAGTTTATACTGGTTCGGCCCCTTGCGGTGAAGGTAAAAGCCTACTCCAGTTGTTGTGGGATTGATTGATCTCGATGAGCAGGGAGCGAATCTGCTTTACCTATCTCTCGAGCTGTTGTTTCTTGTCCTTGAACCGCCGCCGGGTCGTCCCTTTATATACAGGTTGGCCTTGACCGGTTCTAGAATCCCGAGGCCGGCTCATACAAGTGTCCGGCTCGATCTCTTCCCTTCCCTAACTTACAATACAAGTTATACATCTATGGCTGTTTACTACTATGGGCCCTAATCCGCCTTTGGCTCCAAGCCTCTAAGCTTTAACAGTCGAGCGCCATACTCCTTGTCTTCATGGGCTTCTATATAGATGAGCGTGAACCGGCCCTTCCTGGGCGGTTTACACTCAGTAGTTATATCCCCAACAGGATAGGTGTCAGAAATGAGAAGAGTAGTGATCTAGGGCTTTAGCTTAGTGGTCATGTCCTACAGTCAGCGTGTGCTCTGATACCATCTTGTAGCGACCAGACCTTAAACAGACTGATCTCTATGCATCGGTGTCATCCCTGGATCGGTAATTCTGACACGCACAGTACTTGAAGGATTTATAACAGAGTAGCAATCACACACTTATTACATCGAATGTCTCAAAAGAGAACTTATTACAATAAATATGGCTTAAGGCCATCTAAATATGATAACAGCGGAAGGCTTGGAAGATAAAGTGAGTCCATCAACTCCAGCGGCATCATCGAGTGAAAGATCACGACCTAAGGCACCTTACTAAATAAATGCGAAAAGTGCGCAACATGAGCGTTACAGCCAAAGCGGGTGACACATGGAATATGCCGGCAATGTAACACATAGAGAGTAATGAACAGAATAATGCTATCGCTACATGCATATATGGCTGGTGGAAAGCTCTATGGTTACAGTTTTGCATAAAGCCAATTTTTTCCCTACAACAAAGGAATAAGTTTTATTTAACTATCATGGTGGTTGTTAAACATTGAGAAGGTTCACCCAACTCAATCCCAATTAATCAATCATTATTAAACCCAAACAAAATTTATTTATGTAACATGATGAGATTCACATGATAATCCAAGTACTAGATACTCAAAACGTCCATAACCGGGGACACGCGTAACCATGATTAGTTTATACACTCTGCAGTGGTTTGCATACTTTTCCCCGCAAGACTCGATCTCCTCCGTTGGTATTCTTGCACTACATGTTTTATGAGAAACGGATGACCGAGACATAGTCTTTCAGAAGCGTTTTCACCTTACGATGGGTAGAGAGTTACACCTACTTTCCCCTACATCTCCTAGTCTACCATTGTAAGAGTTCAAATGACTTAATCAACTATGCTAGAGCCCATAGTAGCTTGCGACTGCACACGGAAGTTTCTAGCATGAATAATCTCATGATCCATTTGAGCCTAGGTGGCGGTCCATAGGAGAATCACACGGTACCCCGGGATTTCCAAAAATACAGGCAACACTGGGTTCCCCAGGTGCCTCAATCCACCCAGATGTGTATTAAAGTTGCCACCTTAAGTTAACCATCAATTAACAATCTCACATCTGTCATGGATACACTCACCCAATCCACGTCTACTAGCATAGCATAGCAATATAAGCAAACGTAGAAGTAACTCCCAAAGGTTTGATAATAAACAAGACGATAGGTACTACCTCATCTACTTCCCAAAACCCATATATTAAACAGATCCTAACCATGCAATTGTTTGAGGATTGATCTAATGCAATAAAATTGGGTAGTAAAGAGGTATGATCAAAGTGTTACTTGCCTTGCTGATGATCCGTGAAACCAAGAGACTCATAGTAGCACGCGGCGCACTCCGGGTACTCTATCGCAAACAAACAAACATACAATAAGCACTCATCTAATGCAAGGGTAAAACTCAAATAAGAGATCTAACCAGAAACTTCAACTTAAGAACTCCGGTTTGCAAAAAAACCAAATCAAACGAAGCAACGAAACTCAAACGGCAAAAAGAAACAAGCTTCGTTTACTAATCTGGACCTAAGTCAAATTTTACAGTAGCAAAAACTTGTTTAATTTAGTTAAACGGAAATAGGGTTTCGAGACGAAACTCTAGGCGCTTGAATCGCCTGATTCCGATAAACGAGCAAAAAGTTATACTAAATCAAAAATCGGATCAGAAATCACGATCGAAAATAATCGCGGAAAATCCGAGAAAAAGAAAAACGGACGAACAGGCTAAGAATGGACATTCGCTGTATGCGGCTAAACGACGAAAACGGTTCGTTAAAATGAACGTACGAACGTGCGTTCGTTAAATAACTAAACTGAGAAAAACCGACGAACCGATTTAAAAAAACGGATCTAGGGTTTTAAAAAAACCGAATGGTTTTATAAAAAACCGGCGGCGGCTACCTCGAGTCTGGCGAGAACTCCGGCGAGGCGGCGGCGGCTACTGGCGGCGGATCTGGCGGGAAGCTGAAGCGGCAAGCGGCGGGAGCGGGCGGCGAAGGTCGGCGTGATCTTGAGGGCTGCGGGCGCGACGTCGGGTTAGGGTTAGGGTTTTGGGGCGGGGCGGCTGGGTGGGCTCGGGCACCGGGGTGGCGGCTTATAATGGCCGGCCCGAGGAGTCCCAATCGGGTACGGCCTGAAGTCGGTTTCCTTTAAAAACAAATTTCGACGTGCACAAAAAGAAAGAAATGAAATACTAAACGGACTCCACAAATCCCGATATAAATTTTCAGCGTCGTCTAAAAATAAGCCGGACAAGATGAACATTTATTTGGGCCTAAACTGCAATTTTGAAAAATGCGCATTTTTCCTAATTCAAATAAAATAGCAATAAAACTACGAAATAAAATCTTATTTGATTCAAACAAAGTCATTTTATTCCCTCTCTCTTATTTTTATAATTGAAATATATGAAGATAAAATAACTAAAATCAAATGATCCTCTTTTCTAAATTTGAGAAAACTCAAATATGGAAATAACGAAATCCCCAACTCTCTCCGTGGGTCCTTGAGTTGCATAGAATTTTTAGGATCAAGCAAAAATGCAATAAAATATAATATGCAATGATGATCTAATGTATAACATTCCAAATTAAAAATTTGGGATGTCACAAGATTCAAATACTTCTCATAGATAAACTTGATCATAAACCCACAATTCATCGGATCTCGACAAACACATCGCAAAAAACAGTTACATCGAATAGATCTCCAAGAAGATCGAGGAGAACTTTGTATTGAGATTCAAAGAGAGACAAGAAGCCATCTAGCTAATAACTATGGACCTGAAGGTCTGTGGTAAACTACTCACAACTCATCGGAGAGGCCTTGGGGATGATGTAGAGGCCCTCCATGGTCGATTCACCTCCCACGGAGCGCCGACGAAGGCTCCAAGATGGGATCTCGCGGATATAGAAAGTTACGGCGGTGGAAATAGTTTTTCGTGGTGCTCCCCGATGGTTTTGGGGTACAAGGGTATATATTGGAGGAAGAAGTAGGTCGGTGGACGCTCTAGGGGCCCACGAGGGTGGGGGACGCGCCCAGCCCTAGGGGCGCGCCGAGCACCCTCGTGGCCACCTCGCTTGTTTCTTGACTTCCACTCCAAGTCCTCTGGATCACGCTTGTTCCAAAAAGATCGCTCCCAAAGGTTTCATTCCGTTTGGACTCCGTTTGCTATTCCTTTTCTTTGAAAAACTGAAATAGGCAAAAGACAGCAATTCGGGCTCGGTCTCCGATTAGTAGGTTAGTCCCAAAAAAGTTATAAAAGTATAAAGTAAAGCCCATAAACATCCAGAACAGGTAATATAATAGCATGGAACAAAAAAAATTATAGATACGTTGGAGACGTATCAGTGGACGGTGTGGAAACCTAGGGATAGTGACCAGGCTAAGATAGGGTTAGCCAGTGGTCAGCCTAGCTTTGATACCAAGGTTGTCGGTGCCAGTTTTCTAAGACATAAAATCCCAGCAAATGAACCTTATGTCATCTCTAGCCCCAGGATTACTGTTGCTGGTGGACACTTCCTTGATACAGAATTCCAAGCAATTACAAGAATTTGTTTACAAGACCATAAAGGTCCAATGAATATCGCAAGGATCTCTAGTGGTGGACGATGGAAGCGACTCGTGGATCTCCAACATTGATGGGACTCCATTCCCACAGGAACCGCTGACCTGGATAACTCCTATCTCACGTGGCTGCTACCTTCGAATCCTAGGTTGCGGGGTGTCGTCGTAGTGTTCCTCTCTGAATTATGATATAGCCAAGACAATAGCCAGGGACATGCCAGTGAGTATGTTTGAATGTACTTGCAAACATGATGAACAAAAGATATACCAAACGCATATGCTCATGATGAGTTAAACTACATGCATGTGTTGACTAAATATTAAAGCATGGCATGATAAATAATTAACACGGTGTAGAAGGATAAATAAATCATGTTAGTAGTGAATCAAGGAAATGAAATGGAACATCGATTGGACCGCCCGAAGAATTCCAAGAAAAATGCCAAGCGGGTGTGATGTAGGGTATGACCCTAGACGCCCAAACTTTCACGTTTGGAGGGAATCCTACCAAGAACACGAAGAACACGAGAGGGGAAACGAGGGAAACACAAGAGAAAACACTCAACCAACAAGAATAAAATCACACATGTGCTAGATCCTCGAAACACAAAAGGGTACAAGACCCGAATCCAAGAAGGGACGATACATAGGGTAACCGGTTCTTCCCCGTGAGGAGGTCTTGAGGATGGTCTTCTCCAAGAGGAGGTCTTGAATCCAATGGATCTTCTCCGAAGAGGTGTCAGTCCCTCATGGTGGAGTAGATCCAGATGGATGAGCAAAGCTCTATCTCAAATGAGCTATCACAATGCTAACCCTAGAAAGAGGGTGGAGGAGGAGTTTATATAGTCTAGGGGGCGAAGGGGGGTAAATGGGCTCGGCCCTTTACTGTGCGCAGACAGGTCGGACCGGATGTCCGGGCATTGGGCCAGATGTCCAGGCGCTCATGAGGTGCCGGATGTCCGGGCTGGCCTGGCGCCGTCTTGGATCTCGTTGGGCAGGACTGGTCCAGATGTCCGGGCGCTGGCCGGACGTCCGGGGAGACGTGAAGGGCCGGATTTCCGGGGATTTGGCCGGATGTCTTGGCTGGAAGGGGTTCAGGTTCTGTGATGGGGCGCTAGATTTCTGGGGGTTGAGCCGAATGTCCGGCTGCTCGCTGTGCGCCAGATGTCTGGGTCCTGGGCCGGACATCCGGGGCCTGTAGCTTCGGCTATAGTAGATGCTCCAGGGGCCGGATGTCCTGGGCCATGGCCGGATGTTCAGGGCCTGGAATCTGTCCTCGTCTTCTTCCATTAGTTCTCTTCATCCGTGGACTTGGTAGCTTGACCATATTCATGTGCATCCTCGGGAGGGTCCTCTTGGTACCTAATCATGCACAACATTCCAGACTTAGGTAGTATCCTTGTCTGAAGAGGATCGAATGAGATATCACTATGGAAAGAAGTCATCTCGGTCTCGAGAGCTCTAGCTCGTGCTCGTGTCATGGGTCCTCTTGGTACTTGGTGAGACGGTGGTAGGTCCATGGGGATGACCGTAGGATGCTCCGCATCATCTCCCCTCCCTTGGGAAAGATCCGACCTCGGATCGAAATCCTCATCACCATGGTACGGGGAGAGATCATTGACGTTGAAGACGTCGCTCATGGAGTACTTGTCACGTGGAATGTCAATCTTATAGGTGTTGTTGTTGTAGCATTCAAGCACCTTGAAGGGTCCATCGGCTTGTGGTAGAAGTTTGGACTTGCATTCGTTGGGGAAGCTCTCCTTACGAAGGCGTAGCCACACGAGATCTCCAATGTTGAATATCATGGGTTGCTTGTTGATGTTGAGCTTGGTCGCACGTCGTAGTACTTGGCACTCAGTGATGAGTCTTGTATTTGAACGCATCTTCTTGATGTAGCTTGCTCGTGCACTCGCGTCCATGTTGGTGTGCTCTTATAGTGGAAGAGGTAGAATTTCCAATGGGGACAACAGGTTGAAACCGTAGATGACCTCGAAGGGGGACTTGCCGGCAGTCGAATGTCTTGCGCGGCTGTAGGCATACTCGGCGATGGGTAGGCACTCGTACCACTCCTTGATGTTCCTCTTGATCAACACACAAAGTAGAGTAGAGAGTGTATGGTTCGTCACCTCCGTTTGGCCGTCGGTTTGTGGATGGTATGCCGAAGAGAATAATAGCTTGACTCCGAGCTTAGCTCATAGAGTCTTCCAAAAGTAACTCAAGAACTTGATGTCGCGGTCCGAGACGATCATCTTGGGCACTCCATGTAGGCGCAAGATTTCCCTACAAAATATATTTGCAATATGTGAAGCATCGTCTATCTTGTTGCATGGAATAAAATGAGCCATTTTAGAGAATCGGTCCACAAGAACAAACACAAAATCCTTTCCATTTTGAGTTCTAGGCAAACCAAGTACAAAGTCCATGCTAATGTCATCCCAAGGTTGATAAGGAATATGAAGAGGCATGTAAAGACCATGTGATTGAGCTTTTTGACTTAGCTTTGCAACATGTAGGGCATCGGTTGGTGAAGCGTGAGACATCGCGGAACATCTTGGGCCAAAAGTCGTTCTTGGAGAACGTGGCGAATGTCTTGTCGCGTCCAAAGTGTCCCATGAGTCCGCCTCCATGAGCCTCTTGCAAGGAGCAAACAAAGAGAAGACTTGGGAATGCAAAGTTTGTTAGCTCTCCTAGGATAATCATCCTTGATGCAATATCGTTCCCAAGATGTATGCGTCAAACACTTAGCATAAGGAATAGCAAAGGTAGGATCATGCACATACAAGTATTTTATGTACTCCAAGCCAATGACATTCAATTCAAGTTTAGTGACAAGCGTGCATATGCGGGAAAGGGCAGCCGCCAGTACGTTTTCCTTACCCTTGATGTACTTAATGACATAAGGAAAAGACTCTATAAATTCACTCCATTTTGCATGACGCTTGTTCAACTTAGTTTGTACTTTGAAGTACTTAAGCGTTTCATGATCGGTATGAATGATAAATTCATGAGGGCGGAGGTAATGTTCCCATTCACGCAAAACTCGTACTAAAGCATATAGCTCTTTGTCATAGATGGGATAATTGAGTTGCGCTCTGTAAAGTTTCTCACGAAAATATGCTATGGGGCGCTTCTCTTGCACTAAGACACCTCCTATGCCATGACCACTAGCATCACAATGAATCTCAAAAGGTTTGTAAAAGTTGGGTAGTTCAAGCACGGGAGCATGAGTAAGCAAATTCTTAAGCTCATTAAATGCGGTATCTTGGGATAGTCCCCAAACAAATGGCGCATTTTTCTTACTCAAAGAATGTAAAGGTGAAGCAATGGTGCTAAAATCCTTCACAAAGCAATGACAGAAACCGGCTAAACCAAGAAAACTATGCACTTGTTTCAAGTTGGTTGGTTGGGGCCAAGTTTTAATAGCATTGATCTTAGATTCATCTACATGAACACCCTTGGAAGACACAACAAAACCCAAGAAAACAAGCTTATCAACAACAAAAAGGCATTTGTCCACATTAGCATAAAGTCGCTCTTTCCTAAGGTTTTGCAACACGGTTCTAAGATGGGTGACACGCTCTTTGAGGGATTTGCTAAAGACAAGAATATCGTCAAAATAGACCACAACAAATACACCAATACAGGGACGAAGAACAAAGTGCATGACTCGCATGAAAGTACCGGGTGCTTCGGATAAACCCATTGGCATAACTAGCCATTCATATAAGCCAAATTTGGTCTTAAATGCGGTTTTCCATTCATCACCTTCTTGGATGCATATTTGATAGTAGCCACTCTTAAGATCAATCTTAGAGAAAATTGTGGCTCCGCTAAGCTCATCAATCATATTATCTAAGCTTGGAATAGGGTAACAATATCTAATGGTGATAGCATTGATGGGACGGCAATCGGAAACCATGCGATAAGTGTCGTCTTTCTTTGGAACAAGTATGACCGGAATGGCACAAGGGCTCAAGCTTTCACGTACTTGACCGTTGTTGATTAGTTGTTGTATCTGTCGTTGGATCTCCCTAGTTTCCTCCGGGTTGATGCGGTAGGGAGCCTTGTTAGGTAGAGGTGCTCTTGGGATGAGGTCGATTCGGTGCTCAATGCCTCGTAGTGGAGGTAGACCCGGAGGTAGCTCATCAGGGAAAACATCTTGGAATTCCTGGAAAAGAGAAAACAACACTATAGGTAGATCATGAGAGGTGTTAGTTTTTGGTACCTCGTCCTTGCACACAAGGACATAGTGCATAACACATGATGGGTTCTCACACACTTCTCTCATCTCACTTTTGGTGGCAAATAGGACTAAGTTTCTCTTGTCGCTCATCGCGGAGGCACTCGATTTTGGATTGTGGCGATCACTCTCTTTTGGGTGGATCACTCTCTCACTCTTTTCTCCATGATGGGTGGCTTGCTTGTCGGCAATCACATGACTTGGAGACTGATACGTCTCCAACGTATCTATAATTTATGAAGCATTCGTGCTATTTTATTATCTGTTTTGAATGATTACGGGCTTTATTATAAACTTTTATAGTACTTTTGGGACTAACCTATTAACCGGAGGCCCAGCCCATATTGCTGTTTTATTGCTTGTTTCAGTATTTCGAAGAAAAGGAATATCAAACGAAGTCCAAATGGAATGAAACCTTCGGCAGCGTGATTTTTTGGAAGAATATAATCCTAGAGACTTGAAGTTGACGTCAGAAGATCCTCGAGGCAGCCACGAGATAGGAGGGCGCGCCCCTGTCTCCTGGGACCCTCGAGCACCTCCCGACCGACTTCTTTCGCCTATATAAGCCTACGCACCCTAAAAACATCGAATATCAAGATAGATCGGGAGTTCCGCCACCGCAAGCCTCTTTAGCCACAAAAAACCTCTCTGGAGCCCGTTCTGGCACCCTGCCAGAGGGGAACCCATCACCGGTGGTCATCTTCATCATCCCGGCGCTCTCCATGACGAGGAGGGAGTAGTTCACCCTCGGGGCTGAGGGTATTTACCAGTAGCTATGTGTTTGATCTCTCTCTCTCTCTCGTGTTCTCTCTATGGCACGATCTTGATGTATCGCGAGCTTTGCTATTATAGTTGGATCTTATGATGTTTCTCCCCCTCTACTCTCTTGTGATGAATTGAGTTTCCCTCTTGAAGTTCTCTTATCGGACTGAGTCTTTGATTTGAGAACACTTGATGTATGTCTTGCCGTGTTTATCTGTGGTGACAAGGGGATATCATGTGCCACTTGATGTATGTTTTGGTGACCAACTTGCGGGTTCCGCCCATGAACCCATGCATAGGGGTTGGCACACGTTTTCTTGACTCTCCGGTAGAAACTTTAGGGCACTCTTTGAAGTACTTTGTGTTGGTTGGATGAATTTGAGATTGTGTGATGCATATCATATAATCATGCCCACGGATATTGAGGTGACAATGGAGTATCTAGGTGACATTAGGGTTTTTGTTGATTTGTGTCTTAAGGTGTTATTCTAGTATGAACTCTTTAATAGATCGATCCGAAAGAATAACTTTGAGGTGGTTTCGTACCCTACCATAATCTCTATGTTTGTTCTCCGCTATTAGTGGCTTTGGAGTGACTCTTTGTTGCATGTTGAGGGCTTGTTATATGATCTATCTATGTTATTATTGTTGAGAGAACTTGCACTAGTGAAAGTATGAACCTTAGGCCTTGTTTCCTATCATTGCAATACCGTTTACGCTCACTTTTATCATTAGTTACCTTGCTGTTTTTATATTTTCAGATTACAAAAACCAATATCTACTATCCATATTGCACTTGTATCACCATCTCTTCGCCGAACTAGTGCACCTATGCAATTTATCATTGTATTGGGTGTGTTGGGGACACAAGAGACTCTTTGTTATTTGGTTGCGGGGTTGTTTGAGAGAGACCATCTTCATCCTCGCCTCCACGGATTGATAAACCTTAGGTCATCCACTTGAGGGAAATTTGCTACTGTCCTACAAACTTGTGCACTTGCAGGCCCAACAACGTCTACAAGAAGAAGGTTGTGTAGTAGACATCAAGCTCTTTTCTGGCGCCGTTGCCGGGGAGGTGAGTGCTTGAAGGTATATCTTTAGATCTTGCAATCGAATCTTTTTGTTTCTTGTTTTATCACTAGTTTAGTTTATAAAAGAAAACTACAAAAATGGAGTTAAGTTTGTCTCATATGCTTCGTCTTTTTAATATCTTTCGTGAGTTTGATGGAAAGGAAAATTGTGCTCAAGTGCTAGAAGAAGAGTGCATTAAAATGCTTGGTACTGAATCTTTGAATGATGAGCATGGTTGCAATGTTTTTAGTGAGAACTCCTTGAATATCCATGGTACTAATGATGATTGCTCTAGTCATGATGAAAATATCTCTTATAAGCATGTCAACTTTTGTGGAGTGCATGTTTGCATAAACACACCAAATAGAGAAGATATATATTGCAAGAGGCATAAGCATTTAGAAACTAAATGGTTGCAAGAAAGGCTAAATGTGAGTGCTGAAAATTTGAATTTCCTTTGCCGTACATGTGAACTTTGCAATGAACGTGGTCATTTACATCTCCTATGCAAATTGTTTCATGATCAAATCATGTCCAAAAATTGTGATGATTTGACCTCCCTTGCTCATTACAATGAACTTAGTTTGCTTTTGGGTTATGAAGAGTTGAAATGTTTAACTAAGCCTATTCCAGAATTTAATCTTAATCATTTCCTTGATATTGATGTAGAAAAGATTTATATGTTTTGTGCGGAGAATTGCATTGAAAATCCTTATATTGCCAATTACCTAAAGAAAAGAAAGCAAATAGAAGATGATGAGAATACTAATGAAAGGGAAGAGACTTCCCATTATCCTCCTATTATTTCTCATGATGAATCAAGTAACGAGGAGGATCTTTCTATTCAACCAATGTCATCAATAAGGAGCTCAAAGAGGAAGGTTGAACCCACACATAATATGAAGAAGAAAAAGAAAAGAAGGAGCAACAAAGGTAGAAAGGTATCCCTCCCAAATGATGTTGCTCCTACTACTCATTGTGATGATGATAATTGCTTTACTATTGGTGCTATCCATATTTTTAATGATGAGAGTAATTATGCTTATCATATGAAAGGGCCCAAGCATGGGGAAGCTATGTTTGATGGGGATGAATTATTTGAGAATATATTTGCTGGAATTAATGTTTGTCCCAAGCTTGGGGACGCTATGTTTAATGAAGATGATATTTTTAGCATCCCAAGTTTTGATATGCAAAGTTGTTATGATGATAGCATGCCTCCTACCTACGATGATTATATTGATGAAAGTGGGTTTGGAAGAGTGTCAACTTTAGGAATTAGTGGTCCCACTATTTTGGAGGATGTTGAATCTTATTGTGATGAATGTGAAAGTGGATTTGGAAGAGTGTCAACTTTATTTCGTGATGATTCCACTATCTTGGGAGAGGTTTCAATCAATTATGATGAGAACGAAGTTGCTACTTATGAAGATTATTGTGATGAAACTTATGCTATAAAAATTAGTGATGATTATATTTACAAATCTTGTCATGATTATGATTACCCTTTTTCTTAACATTACTCTTTTAATGTGGAAACAATTTTTAGTGTTCAAGTCTCTTATGATACTCCCACTATTCCGAATGAGAAGAATTTTGCTTATGTGGAGAGTAGTAAATTTTCTATGCTTGTAGATCATGAAAAGAATGCTTTAGGTGCTGGTTATATTGTTGAATTCATTCATGATGCTACTGATAATTATTATGAGGGAGGAATGTATGCTTGTAGGAATTGCAATAATGTCAAGTTTCCTCTCTATGTGCCTCAAGTTTTGAACTTATGCTTGTTTTACCTTCCTATGCTAGTTGATTATTGTTCCCATAAGTTGTTTGCTAACAAAACCCCTATGCATAGGAAGTGGGTTAAGCTTAAATGTGCTAATCATATGCTTCATGATGCTCCCATTATGTTTCAATTCTTATCTTTTATGTGAGCATCATTGTCATCATCATGCCTAGCTAGAAAGGCATTAAAGAAAAGCGCTTGTTGGGAGACAACCCAATATTTACCTTTACTATTTTTGTGTGTCCACATGATTATTCTACTGTAGTAATCATGTTTTATAGCTTTTGTTTCAATAAAGTGCCAAGTAAGACCTTTAGGATAGCTTACAGTGATAGTTGTGTTGATCCTGCTGAGAATCAGAAACTTTTACACCCAGTAAATTATTTTTGTTAATTCGCAGAACCATTATTCTGATATGATTCTTTTTGATATGGATTGGTACACAAATTTCTTAGGACTTCCTAATTTGGTAGGATTTTTGGAGTTCCTGAAGTATACGTTTGATACAGATTACTACAGACTGTTCTGTTTTTGACAGATTCTGTTTTCTATGTGTTGTTTGCTTATTTTGATGAATCTGTGAGTAGTAGTAAGTTGTATGAACCATAGATAAGTTGGAGTACAGTATATATTACACCAATATGAATTTAGAATGAGTTCATTACAGTACCTAGTGGTGGTTTTATTTTCTTATACTAACGGAGCTTACGAGTTTTCTATTGAGTTTTGTGTTGTGGAGTTTTCAAGTTTTGGGTAAAGATTCGATGGACTATGGAATAAGGAGTGGCAAGTGCCTAAGCTTGGGGATGCCCAAGGCACCCCAAGGTAATATTCTAGGACAACCAAGAGCCTAAGCTTGGGGATGTCCCGGATGGCATCCCCTCTTTCCTCTTCATCCATCGGTAACTTTACTTGGAGCTATATTTTTATTCACCACATGATATGTGTTTTGCTTGGAGCGTCATTTTCTTTTGGTAGTATTTTCTTGCTGTTATTTATAATAATGTTTTGCATCTTTAGTTTCAATAAAAATGTCAAGGATAGCCTTTACCATGCTTATTTTGCTAGTATACATGTTGCTGTTTGAAAACAGAAAGTTTACTGCTGTTGGAAAAATTCCCTAGAAAAGTCAGAGAACGATATAATGTTGAAACATTTTGCATAATGAGATCTGATAAATTTACTACAGTGGGAATTTTATTTCATAATTTTTGGAGTTAGGGAAGTATGATGAATCTTGCATTCTTTACAGACTGTACTGTTTTGACAGATTGCTGTTATGTTTGCATTGTTTGCATATGTTTGCTTGTTTAATGATTCTATTTGAGGATAGGAGTATTAAATATGCAGAGGAATTTAGTAGGAAATATTTAATAATAATTTTATTGATTTATTACAGTAGAAAATGATATAAGGTTTTGCATTGGTTTATACTAACCTATCTCGCGAGTTCTTGTTGAGTTTGTTGTGGATGAAGCCTTTGAGAAAAAGAGAAACCATGGTATGAGAGGAATTAAGGAGACACAAAAGTTCAAGCTTGGGGATGCCCAAGGCACCCCAAGATAATATTTCAAGAAGTCTCAAGCATCTAAGCTTGGGGATGCCCCGTTAGGCATCCCACCTTTCTTCTTCAACAACTATCGGTTAGTATCGGTTGAGCCTAAGTTTTTGCTTCTTCACATGAGTTGTGCTATCCTTGCAGTGTCATTTTATTTTGTTTTGCTTGCTGTTTGAATAGAATACCAAGATCTTAAATTTTTAAATGAGAGAGAGTCTTCATATAGTTACATAATTATTTAGCTACTCATTGATCTTCACTTATATCTTTTTGGAGTAGTTTGTCAATTTACTCGTGTGCTTCACTTATATCCTATGAGTAAATGGTTGAATGAGTTGATTGTCATAAATCTGAAATTATATATGTCTCATTTGCTTATCCCATGGGGAGTAATGACTTCACATCTAGAAAGTAGAGGTTGTAAATTTATTGAAGGTTAGCAAGCATTGTATTGGTCATTTGAACAATTCATAAAAGAATATTGAAGGAAGAGAGATTTCACATATAAATACACTATCCTAGACATCTTTTATAGTTGGGAGCACTCATTAAGTATGACATGCTAAGGAGTTGATGTTGGACAAGGAAGACAACATAATGGGTTATGTTTTCCGACATCTCATTTAAAGTATATTATGGATCATTCAAACATGTTGAGCTTGCCTTTCCCCCTCATGCTAGCCAAAATTCCTTGCACCAAGTAGAGATACTGATGAGGACATCAATACCATTGTTACACCCACAACCCCTACTGCTACATATATTGGACCAATTACTAGAGCTCGCGCACGCTAATTAAATTATCAGGTACTTTCGTTTCTTGGTAATGATTCTAATGTTCATGAGAATATGATGCTGCCTAAATTGGATACATTTGTTTTTCTTACAAATGAAGGGCCTAGCTTGGAGAAGGATGAACATTGGAGCACGAACAAGCATGGAGATGATGGCATGCGCAAGGGGAACAATAACGAAGTTACAAGTGATGATTTCAGGACTTTGAAGCCACCATAATGGGTGCATGAAGCCTTGGACAAAATATACAAGATGCCACTTCATAAATTTTGTCCCGAGGCTATTCTAGGTGTTGCGTCACCTTATTATTGGGCCAGGCCCATGTCATTTCGAAATACATAAGTATAGGCTATTTTTAGAGTCCGTATGTGTGGGGAAACAAGAGATAGGGTTGATTTCGGACCCCTCCACCAAGGGCCACGAAATTCTCCCCTCTTCCTCCATATATACAGCCCTTAGGGCACCGTTTAGACTTTGGGTTTTGTTTAGATTAAAAGTTCGCCATAGCTGCAACTTCGCGTACTTCGTTTGTGTTCAATGACTAGACAAAGGCGTCACAGAACCCCACCTTGATCAATAAAGCTTTCATCTTATATTCGCAATATCTAGATTGCAATCTCAGTTTCTTGCTTGTTCTTCGTTTGCTCACAGGAAACAGACCCTCGTGGTCAGGTTGATCGTGCTCCGGCGTGGTCAATAACCTCTCGGAGTTGGTTTAGCGATTGCTAAGGCGTGATGTCCTCGCACGTTCGTAGTCGGATCGTCAAAGTCGACTTCCACCAAAGCGAAATCCATCATCTCATCGAAAGACGGGACACCTTTGGCTCTATCAAGTGGTATCAGATTTTCAGGTTGCTTGGTGAGATTTTACAGTTTTTCGTAGTTAGATCGAGTCTGTTTCTTCATACCTATAGTCCACGAAAAAGCCAAAAAATATTAGGGTTAGTTCATCCTATCCGAACCAATCTGAGCCTTTGCATAATCTTTTTTGTATTTGTGTTGTTGAATTTGCGGTTGCTTCATCGTGTCAAGTTGCTGGTCTTAGCGTCTAGTCTTTAGAGTTTCGAGTTCTGTTCACGGGTATTCATGCCGCCGCCGCACCATCATCATCACCCTGCCATATACCACCACCGCTTATCTGCTACTAATCCGAGTCCATATACCACCACCAATCCGAGTCCATATACCACCACAATCCGAGTCCATATACCACCACCAATCCGAGTCCACATATACCATCGTCATATACCATCACCAGTGCGAGTTCCACCAGATTCATCTCCACCACCAGTCCTAGTCCGAGTCCAGTGTTTGTTCCTTTATCTTTGAGTTCCAGAGAACGCGATACTACAAATCGTCAACAAGTCCGATCCCCAACTTCCGTGCTACCCATGCAAGAAAAATAGTTCCAGTTTCAAAAAAAAACTAAGTCTGGAAAATTCTGGCTAGGCAGTTTTTAGGCCATTTGTAGACTTTTTCGAAAAAACTTTGTTGCGGAGCAAAAAAAAGAGGAAAAAAGTGCAAAAAAAGTGAAAAAAAGAGAAAAATATATTCAGAGTGTGCTCCTGCCTTGATTACGTGCCGCGCCATGATTTTGTTAGTGTTCTAGGCTCGCGTCTAAAGCACGGTCTAGCCTAGGACCAGCACAGTACCGTCGTTGAGCGTTTATTCAACTTTGCATCTCTAAATTGATTATTGCTGACCCTTTTGCTACCATATTATAAGCCTTCCCAGCTCCACATACATCTCGTCGTGCGTTTGACTCTCCACAGTAATTGCTCTATCCAAGCTTTGAGAGTTTTGACTACTACGGTTGCCGATCACCACCGTCTCTTGGGTAAGAACTTGTAAGAATTTGAGATTAAGCAGCGGATTTGTGACACCCCACCACCACCATATTCCGATGAGTCAGAGGATCATATTCTTGTGCATTTCTATTGCTGCTAACTATGGCAGGAACACAAGCCGACGAGATTGACTGGGACAACATGACGAACAAGGAGCTTCATGATAAGTTTCATCAAATGTTGGGTCAACAGGTGGAAGACGTGATGGCCAGCTTTGGAAAGGCAATGGAGAAGATGGATGACACTGAGAAGTCAATTGACACCAAGTTGGACGCTAAGTTTGATGAATTACTCAAATGTCTCCCAGAACCAGCTCTACGCCACGATACCGTAGGGCGAGCACAGCGTGTTCCTATTGAGCCAGGACAAAATTCTGGTGTCGCTGCTACTGCTGTTGGTGCTTTTGTAGCTCCTGCTGTTACTGCTGAGGTGGAGGACTATTACGAGGATGAGGTTGATCAAAATCAGAACTACGTGCAGCCACCAGCACCACCACCAGCAGGTCGACCTCAGGTATATATTCGCAATGGTAGGCCTGCACCACCACCTCAGGTACGAGATAATGACCCTATTCCTAAACTGAAATTGAATATTCCACCATTTGAGGGTAGATATGTTCCTGATATATATCTTACTTGGGAGTTAGAAACTGAACAATGTTTTACATGTTTACAATATCCCGAGGAGAGGCGGGTTCTTCTTTGTTTGTGCTTTCACTAGTTTTGCATGTGTATGGTGGTCTGAACATTGTAGATTATATCCTATTCCAACTACTTGGGCTGCATTGAAATCTGCTATGCGTACTCGTTGGGTTCCACCATATTAGCAACATGAATTGCTTCAAAAATTGCGGCGTTTAAGACAAGGGAAAAATTCTGTAGAAGAATATTATTAGGAATTACAAACTGGCATGATTAGATGTGGTATTGTTGAGGAGAATGAAGCTATGCTTGCACGTTTTATGGGTGGATTAAATAGAGAGATTCAGACCATTCTAGAGTATAAGGAGTATACTAATATCACTCGTTTATTGCATCTTGCTTGTAAAGCTGAACGTGAAGTGCAGGATCGACACGCATTGGCGCGAACTAACTTTTCTGCAGGTCGACCTTCATCATGGACACCGCGTGCATCTTCTACTTCCACTGCACCAGCACCTCCATCAGGTGCCACCTACAGCCATGATACAAGAAAGCAGGCACAACCACCACTATCTGCCAAGAGCGCACCTGCCGGGCCTGCACAAAGCTCTTCTTCTTCCATGGCATCAACAGGGCACACAAGTGATATTATTTGTCGTCGTTGTAAGGGAAGAGGTCATTATGCGAGAGAATGCAAATCTCAGCGTGTGATGATTGCTACTGAGGATGGTGGGTATGAGTCCGCTAATGACTATGATGAGGAGACTTTGGGGTTTATTACAAGTGAAGAATACGGTGGAGCTGATTCTGATCATGAGACACAATACATGGCTCCTGAAGACGCTGACAGGTATGAATGTTTAGTTGCTCAACGTGTTTTGGGTGTGCAGGTCACACAAGTTGAGCAAGATCAGAGGCACAATTTGTTCCATACAAAGGGAGTTGTGAAGGAACGTTCTGTGCGCATCATCATAGACGGAGGGAGCTGCAACGACTTGGCTAGCAGGGAGATGGTGGAGAAGCTATCTCTCACCACAAGACCACATCCACATCCTTACTACATCCAATGGTTCAACAACAGCGGCAAGGTTAAGGTAACACGTACTGTTCGTGTGCATTTTAGTATCTCTACATATGTTGATTATGTTGATTGTGATGTGGTACCTAAGCAAGCATGTTCCTTATTACTTGGTCAACCATGGCAATTTGATAAAAATTATGTACACCATGGTAGAAACAATCATTATACTCTGGTTCATAAGGATAAAAATATTAATTTGCTTTCTATGACTCCTGATTCCATGTTGAAATATGATATTAATAGAGCTAATAAAGCAAAACAGGAGACAAATAAGAGTGAAAATCAGATTGTGGCAAAAGAATTTGAGCAACAAATGAACCCTAATAGTAAACCATCTTGTGTTGTTTCTGAAATTAAATTGAAAAGTGCATGTTTACTTGCCACTAAATCTGATATTGATGAGCTAGATTTCAGCAAATCTGTTTGCTATGCTTTTGTGTGCAAAGAGGCATTATTTTTGAGGACGTGCCTTCCTCTTTGCCTCCTGCTGTCACTAACATTTTGCAGGAGTTCGCTGACGTCTTTCCACAAGACGTGCCACCGGGATTACCTCCCATTCGACGGATTGAGCATCAGATTGACTTAATTCCCGGTGCATCATTACCCAACCGTGCACCATACCTTACCAATCCAGAGGAGACGAAGGAGATTATGCGTCAAGTACAGGAGCTGCTCGACAAAGGTTATATACGCGAATCCCTTAGTCCTTGTGTTGTTCCTATTATTCTAGTGCGAAAAGGATGGTACATCACGTATGTGTGTTGATTGTAGAGGCATTAATAATATTACTATTCGTTATCGTCATCCTATTCCTAGGCAAGATGATATGCTTGATGAATTGAGTGGCTCTACAATATTCTCCAAAGTTTATTTGTGTAGCGGATACCATCAAATTCGTATGAAATTGGGAGTTGAATGGAAAACGGCATTTAAAACTAAGTTTGGATTATATGAGTGGTTAGTCATGCCTTTTGGGTTAACTAATGCACCTAGTACTTTCATGAGATTAATGAACGAAGTTTTACGTGCTTTTATTGGACGATTTGTGGTAGTCTATTTTGATGATATACTGATTTATAGTAGATCTTTGGAGGAACATTTGGAACATTTACGTGTTGTTTTTATTGCTTTACGTGATGCACGTTTGTTTGGTAACCTTGGGAAGTGCAGCTTTTGCACCGACTGAGTATCTTTTCTTGGCTATGTTGTTACTCCACAGGGAATTGAAGTTGATAAAGCCAAGATTGAAGCTATTGAGAGTTGGCCGCAGCCCAAAACGGTCACACAAGTGAGGAGTTTTCTTGGCCTCGTTGGATTCTATAGGCGTTTTTGTAACTCCCCGGATTCGATGCGCCGGGTGTCTGCCAGTTATTCGTCGTTTTTGCCATGTCTTTTGCTTGCGTGTTGCATTTTGTCATGTCATCATGTGCATCTCATTTGCATACATGTTCGTTTCATGCATCCGAGCTTTTTCCCCGTTGTCCGTTTTGCAATCCGGCACTCCTATGTCCTCCGGTGTTCCCCTTTTGTCTCCTATTGTGAGTGGGTGTTAAACGTTCTCGGAATGGACCGAGGTTTGCCAAGCGGCCTTGGTATAGCACCGGTAGACCGCCTGTCAAGTTTCGTGGCATTTGGAGGTCGTTTGATACTCCAACGGTTAACCGGGTAACCGCAAAAACCCCTTTCTCTTTGCAGCCCAACACCCCTTCCAAAGTGGCCCAAAACCCAGCAAACTCCCCTCCATGCTCTCGGTCGTTCCATCACGATCGTGTGGGCGAAAACCGCACCCCATTTGGACTCTCCTAGGTCCCTCTACCTATATAAACACCCCCTCCCCCGAAATCCCGGATCATTCTACCCTAACCCTAGATCAAATCGCCCCCGTCGCTACCGGACACGTCCGGCCTCGCTAGACGAAATCTCAGACGCCGCCCGCAGCCACTCACGCGTCGCCACGTGGCACCCGCGCCCTCACGCCGCCCGCGGCCGCATGGAGCCCATCCGGGCCCAGCGAAGCCGCTTCCGCGCCCGCCGCCGCCCGGCAGCGCCGCCATGAAGCCGCCACCCGTCCGGCCCAGCGCGCGCCGCCGCCGCCATCGCCGGCACCGCCCGCCGTCCGCGTTTGCGGCAACCCGCCGCCTCGGCGTTCGCCGCCTCCGCAGCGGCGGCCCCGTCTTTGTCGCGCCACTCGAGAACACCGGCGCCGCCCGTGCTCCGCCGCCCGCGGGCGCCGGGTCCCTCCTCCGCCCGCGCCGGCCTCGCGCCAGAACCCGCCACCGGTCGTCGCCGCCGCCCAGCACTGGTCGTCGCCCGATCCGGCGCCATGCGGATCTGGTCGCCCCGCCGCCGTCTGCCGCCCCGCCGGCGGACTTCCTCGTCGGCCCACCGCCGTTGCCATCCGGGTCCGCCCCAACCCGATCCGCGCCGGACCCGACCCGCTGCGCCCGGATCCACCTCGTCCCGACCCGATCCGCGTTGACCCCGCGAGGTTGTTTTTCTCTAAGTCCCGAATATTTGACATTATCATGCCATGTTCGTCATGCCGTATCTTTGCATCCGTAGCTCCGTTTCGTGCGTGTAATATGTCAAATTGTTCACCTCGACGAGTACTTCATTTCATTCAATTGCATCATTTTCATATGAGCTCATCTTGACGCCCGAAATGCTGTTGGAAGAGTGCATGTTGATGTTAACCTGCTGAATCTGTTATAACATGCTCATTTGCCATTTTTGCCATGTTTGATGTGTGCATACTATGAGGTTGATGTCTACATGTGTTTTGATCTATGATATGCCATCTTTCCAGTGGTGCCATCCATGTATTTTTATGAGTTGTGTGTTGAGTGTATCAAGCTTGTTAATAGGGTACTTGTTGTTGCTGTTTTGCTAGGCAGATTCTGTTATATTTTGTTGCTATGTTAACCTGCTGCTACAAGTCATTTCGTGCATTATCCTGGAGATGTTCACTAAGGATGTTTTGTTATACATGTCTTGCTATATCCATTCATGCCCTTGGTTGCAATTATAGCCTGCTGTAGCTTGTTGTAATCTTGCTCCAAAGTTGCTTGATGATGTTGCTGTCAACCTGTTAACATGAAGTTCAGTTTTGGCCATATGCTTTTCTAGTGATCCATGCAACCTATGAACTTGTTCTTGCCATGCTTAGCTTCACAAACATGTCTTCTTACTGTTGGTTGCCTTGCCATGCCATGTTTTGCTCTGTGGTGAGTGGTTCAAGCTTACCAACATGCCTACTTATTGTTGTTCCTGCCATGTTATGAATCTGTAATATAACTTGCCATGTTTACATGGGTGCCATCATATGTTCTGTGCCTTTTGGGCTCATGGTCAGTAAGGGCCTTTTCATCTATGCTATTAGTAGATTCATTTCATGACTTTGTTTGCCATGATAAGTTCCTGTAACATGTTGTTTTCTTGCTCGAAACATTGCAACCTGATGTTATTTCTGCTAAAGTCTGAAACTGTTATTATTTGCAATCTTTCCATGTCTTTGGGAGCATGTTCTAGTGATTTCTGGAGTTAGCTCAGTGTTCATGTTTTGTTATGCTTTACCTGTACTTCATGCCCATGCCTTTTGTTATTATGTTGGGGTGTTGTAGCTTATTGTTTTGATGCTTGCAAGATGCCTAGTTGCTGTTATGGACAGATTGTTGCTATGACTTGTATAGAGTGTATGTGTTGCACCGTTGCTCCGTTTTGAGTGTGCTCTATATGAAACTTGCTTAGATTTGCATGTAGTTTCATATTATCATGTTGCATCCTTGTTTTGAGGTGTTTGCTTGATGTTTGTATGCATTTTGCATCAATGTCATGCTTATCTTGTTTTGCTTATATCTTCTAGGCCGTAGCTCCGAATCTAATGAACTTTATATGTAACTTGACTAGAATTTCGTGTAGATCATCTTGGTGCATCTTAACTTGCTGTTTAACAACTTGAACATAAGGTTTATTCAGTTCTGGACCAATTTCGAATTTTGCATATGAGGACTTACCGGAATTGTTATATGTTGTTCCCGGCCTCATTTAAACTTGCCTTGATGTGTTGGTCTTGTTTGCATCATCTCTTGCCATGAGTAGCTTCATGTAGCTTTGTCATGCATCATGCTTGTCGTGCATCATGTCTTGTTCATGTGTGGTGTGTTTACTATGTTGTGTGCTTTTTCTCGATAGTTCTCGTTTCGTTGCGATCATGAGGATTCGTTCGTCTATGTGTGGTTCGTCTTCGTGGCTTCATCTTCTTCATGGACTCGTTCTTCTTCCTAGCGGGATTTCAGGCAAGATGACCGCTACCCTGGATCTCACTACTATCATTGCTATGCTAGTTGCTTCGTTCTATCGCTATGCTGCGTTACCTATCATTTTCTCTTCAAGCCTCCCAAATTGCCATGAACCTCTAACTTTTGACACCCTTCCTAGCAAACCGTTGTTTGGCTATGTTACCGCTTTGCTCAGCCCCTCCTATAGCGTTGCTAGTTGCAGGTGAAGTTGGAGATTGCCCCATGATGGACAGGGTTATGTTGGGATATCACAATATCTCTTATATTATTAATGCATCTATATATTTGGTAAAGGGTGGAAGCCTCGGCCTTATGCTTGGTGTTTTGTTCCACTCTTGCCGCCCTAGTTTCCGTCATACCGGTGTTATGTTCCCGGCTTTTGCGTTCCTTACGCGGTCGGGTGATTTATGGGACCCCCCTGACAGTTCGCTTTGAATAAAACTTGTCCAGCAAGGCCCAACCTTGGTTTTACCATTTGCCTCACCACCACCTATACCCTTCCCTTGGGTCGTCCAACCCAAGGGTCATCTTTATTTTAGCCCCCCTGGGCCAGTGCTTCTCTAAGTGCAGGTCCAAACCGAGCGATGTCCGGCGCCCCCTGGGCAACCAGGGTCTATGCCAACCCGACGTCTGGCTCATCCGGTGTGCCCTGAGAACGAGATATGTGCAGCTCCTATCGGGATTTGTCGGCTGTGGGAGGTCTTGCTGGTCTTGTTTTACCATTATTGAAATGTCTTGTAAACCGGGATTAGAGGCGATCGGGTCTTCCTGGGAGAAGGAATATCCTTCGTTGATCGCGAGAGCCTATCATGGGCTAAGTTGGGACACCCCTGCAGGGTATAAACTTTCGAGAGCCGTGCCCGCGGTTATGTGGCAGATGGGAATTTGTTAATGTCCGGTTGTAGATAACTTGACACCAGATCCGAATTAAAACGCATCAACCGCGTGTGTAGCCATGATGGTCTCTTCTCGGCGGAGTCCGGGACGTGAACATGGTTTCTGTGTTATGTTTGACGTAAGTAGGTGTTCAGGATCACCTCTTGATCATTGCTAACTTCACGACCGTTCCTTTGCTTCTCTTCTCGCTCTCATTTGCGTATGTTAGCCACCATATATGCTTAGTCGCTGCTACAACCTCACCACTTTACCCCTTCCTTTCCCATTAAGCTTTGCTAGTCTTGATACCCATGGTAATGGGATTCTGAGTCCTCGTGGCTCACTGATTACTACAACAACGATTCTTGAGTACAGGTTTTGCGATGATCTTGATGCGAGAGCGATGTTTACTTGTTTGGAGTTCTTCTTCTGCTTCTTCTTCGATCAGGGGATAGGTTCTAGGTCGACAGCCTGGCTAGCAGGGTGGATGTCGTTTGAGCTTCTGTTTGTGTCTCATCCGTAGTCGGATGGTGCTCTCATGTAAGATGATGTTGTATTCGTGTGGCATTGTATGCCTTATGTATGTATCCCCATCTATTATGTAATGTTGATGTAATGATATCCACCTTGCAAAAGCGTTCCAATATGTGGGTCTATCCTTGGTGGGACCTTCGAGTTCCTTTTGGATAGGGTCGCATATTGGGCGTGACAAGTTGGTATCAGAGCCTCGACCGACCCTAGGAGCCCCCTTGAATGATCGCGTAGTTTGGCCGTTGTTGAGTCTAGAAGAAAACTATTTTTGGAGTCTAGTTATATCGGAGAGTAGGAATTCTTTTTACTCCTCAGCCCCTTCGTCGCTCTGGTGAGGAATCTTGACGTAGGTGTTTTGAATTACTCCTCTTACCGTTCAAATTTTTCTTTAGGATCACTTTGTTAGTTTCGTGAGTTGTCCATCCTCTTTTTATCCGGTGCATGTCTCGTCAAGTCGACTTGGTTCAATCCTCAGTTGTTTTCTTTTCCCACTCGCCCTCCCTTTTTTTCTCCTCGGAACCGGAGCCTGTAATCGAGTATCCATCCTACTCGTGCGAAGTCTTTGCTTTCTTTCCTCAATGATTTCAACCGGTGTTCTCTCTTCAAGATATTCGTCGGTTCTACCGTCCAAGTTGCCTTTGTTTTTCCCGCCCTCCCACCCTCTTCTTCCCAGAGTTTGAGTCTCTTTCGACCATCTATTTCATTCGCACGGAGCCTCTTCAGTCTTCGTTCAATTATTTCAACCGGTGAATTCTCGTCTCGTTCGTCATTCTTCATCCCTTTCTTTTTCCGGTGCATTCAATTCAAGTTAGTCAGGTTGACCATATTCTTTTACTTGGATCAAGTGTTCTCCTTGCTCGTTGCCTCTCGCCACTCAATCATTCCGGAGTCCGGAAGAAATCTCAGGAGATTCGTCTGTGTTCGAATTAATTCGAGGTTACCACCTCATTCAAATATTTCAATCATTCCGGTGCATCATCTATCTGTTCATCATCCCTTTCCAACGGTGTTTTCTTTTAGTGGGCCCTAACCCACAGGTCTTTTCCCAGGATCTTACCTGACTCTTCTAATTTCCCCGGAGTTATTCTCAAATTCTTTTCAAGTGTGACGTAAGAATGGATTCCATCAGTCACATGCCTTCTCCAAGATTGCTTTAAAATTCTTTTCATTGTTGGCTCAACTTCTTTGCATTTCATTCTCCCGGAGTATCTCAGTAATTTTGGTGGTGTTTCTCGTCGTCATCTGAAGACTGAAGAAGAGTTTTTCCTCTAAATATTGTCCATTCTCCCAAAGATTCGCGGTGCTAGCTCGATGTTATCCTATCAAATTGTTTCAAGTCATACAAATTCTTTTCATCCATCCGGAGTATTCAGGAGTTGCTTTCTCTCTCGATCATCCGGAGGCCATCTTTTCAGAAGATTTCTTCGTTCTAAGTTTTCAGATTTGTTCTCCAATTATTCTATATCCGTGCCCTCTCGTTCATCTCAATATTCTTCCGGTGCTTCGTTCAAGTGTTCTTTAATCAGCTCATGATCTCTTTGTTCTTTTGCATCTAAATCCCCTCAAGCTTATTTTGGTTATTCTAGTTCTTCCCGGTGATTCATTCCCTTTCATCAGTGATTGGGAATTCTTACGGTGGTTCGTTCAAGATTCTTTTTCCTTGATTATCATATTAATCCATTTGTTCTTTTCAATCCTACCGGTGGTTCATGAAGGCCTTCTCAAAGTTTGCGATATGTCAATTCTCAATCCTTTTCAAGAAGAATAAGTGGTATGAAAAATCCATTGCTTGTCATCATTTTAATTTGATGAAGGAGAAACATACAATAAATCTTATTCTTATTTCATCGAAGTGAGTAATCCCTTTCCTTCGGAGTTTGTTCTCGATGAATAAATTCTAGTTCCAAGTGATTCATCTTTCTTTTCTGGAGTTCAAATTTCCTCCGCCATCTCGTCGGAACCTCCATCTAAATCATCGCAAGGCTCATCTTATTATTTCCATCCTTGAATTCTATCTCATCATCTTTTTGTTACCGGAGTTCTTCATGGTGGTTCTTCATGATTTAATTCACTAGGTGAATGCCCGTGCGTTGCTACGGGACAACAAAGATGTATACATTGATCAATAATCAAATGGTCATTAATCTAATTCGTTGACTTCCAGCACCATCTTGTTGAGAGCATATTGTCAATTCCTCTCTAATTTATTTCAACCCTGTTGTCTGCTCAATATAGTATTACAGTAGACCAGAAAAAGTAATCTAAAATATGTATTCTCTCCACCACCACCAAGTTGGGAGTCAAATATGTTACATATGTATATGTTGAAAACAATGTCACGTGGCAGAAGATGCCGGTATTCTATGGCATTGATGAATATAAGGCAACATTGCATGGCCTCACTTCAACGCTGGATTGTTGTACGAAGAGGTTCATCACGGTTATGATTATTCCTCGGTTCAACCTCCAGCTCGACTGCCATTGCACCGTCATTCCGTTTGTGAAGATCTGAAAGAATAAGCAACTCGTTTGAGGCCATTATAACCTACTTTTG
Organism: Aegilops speltoides; assembly: GCA_021437245.1. Taxonomy (NCBI): domain Eukaryota; kingdom Viridiplantae; phylum Streptophyta; class Magnoliopsida; order Poales; family Poaceae; genus Aegilops; species Aegilops speltoides. Next base: position 260,993,708 of record CM038143.1, read on the forward strand.
TGTTTGTTTGCACATGAAAATAACATGATCGGTGCAACTACAACTATTGCATGGAGAATACAGGAGAAAAATAATCAAACATGTCCATATATATTATATTAGCGAGAAATTTGATAATATCAAGTTTCAACAATATGTAAATTAGCTCGCTTGCAATTTATATCAGACACAACTAAATTAATATGGAAATTCACAGACCTTGCTTATCCTTGTTCTCCTATACGTAGCTCATACCAGTGGACTCCACCCTAGCAGCGGAACTAAAACTAATAGTAGCAGTACACGCTCACATAGCTAGCACATACCTTTGTCTATCTTTGTGTGTATGCATTAGCAGCAACAATATTAACACATGCCCCTTTCTGTATGCGCTTTAGTCGAAGCAGCACATCAGTGGCATACTCTGTCACACACACAAATACATCTCTCTCTCTCTCTCTCTCTCTCTCCCTCTCTCTGGGGCTTCGTTCAGTTTGGGAGGAGCACATAAGAGGCTAGAAGTAGAAGTAGCACATCTGCCGCAAATGGTGCACAACTCCATTGCTGCTCCTCGTCAGCATCACGATTTAGCCCCTAGGTAAAACTGCTCTGGCCCTGCACCTTTCTCTCTCTCCCCCATATGTGAGCAGCAACGGCCAGCAACCTCCAAACGACCCTCACCATGATCACCCTAGCCATGGTAGATAGCACCTTCCTTTGAGCTCCTCCCCGTGTACAACTCCTCACCATGATCCACCATCCCGCCTGTCCATTTCTCTCCTCCGGACAAGGCCCTCTCTATTCTCCACTTCTGCTTGATTTGAGAAATAACCAGGGGAAGGGAACGAACCTGCGACGCGGGTGAGAAGAATAGTGGTGGATCGGCGGAGGAGGCGAGAGGTGTCGAGGTCGGCCGAGGTAGATCTCCTTGCCGCCAGGTCACGATGGAGCACGGGAGTGATCTGCGTCAACGGCAAGTAATTTTATTTTTATTTTTATAAGGCAAGTACCTATCAGTGGGCTGGTTTTCAGGCAGAAAATCGGATGCAATAGGAGAACGTGCAAAGAAATTAAAACCCGTGGAGGGGGTGGACGAAGGAATGAGTTTGATGACCGTCATGAATGAATTGATTGCCATGCATGAATTGATTCTGTTTGGATTGATTGTGTCTCGTTACCTTATGTGAATTATACGTTTACCAAAAACAGAGGGACAAAACTGGTGTAGAGGGAAAGAAAATCGCTACAGGGAGAAAACCTGTAGGGAGAAAACCGGTGGAGGGGGAAAGAAAATCGCTATAGGGGAGAGGGGGTCGTAGTACGAGAGGTTGGACGAAACGGGAAACGTAAGAGGGCAAACGGAACACTATGTTTCTTTTAGGTAGTAGAGATTCTTCAAGAGTTCATCAAGATTTTGTTGGTGGAGTTCAAGTATCTTTTCTTCTCGCTTCTCGAAGTGCAATTAATTCTCCGTATTCTTTTGAAGTGGAGTTGTGCATTTCTTCGTTCCTCTCAGCTATTCAATCTTTTCTGCTTGTGGTTGGTTATCACCTCATAATTTTGAGATGTCATCCATAAGTCCACAACAAGCTTATTCTTTCGTTGTTGATTTTCTCAACAACTCCGTTCAATACTTTCTTCTAAAGATGCTTTCAATTTCATTCGTGGCACAAGTTGTCATTTTATTCTCCGTTATTTTCATTCAACTCTTTTAATTCTTTCCGGAGGTTTTGTGTCGTGTCTTCATCAAGTATCATTCCATCCTCTCTAGCTCGTGTTCTATTCCCCCATGTTTCAGCCGGAGTGCCGCCTAAATCCTTTCAGTCTTATTCGTTTCTTATCTCGTTCTAACCGGTGTGATTTCATAGTCTATCTTATTCCGTGAGCTTTCGATTCTCGTCATTCTCCTCATTCATCTCTTCTTCTCGAGTGCTCTCGATTCTTTGCTTCTTCTCTTGAGTTCTTGTTTCACCTCTTCCTCTTTTCCCTTCCGTCTCGGTCCTAAGATCTCGGCACGAGATCTCTTGTTAGTGGAGGAGTGTTGTAACGCCCCAGATTCGATGCGCCAGGTGTCTGCCAGTTATTCGTCGTTTTTGCCATGTCTTTTTCTTGCGTGTTGCATTTTGTCATGTCATCATGTGCATCTCATTTGCATACATGTTCGTTTCATGCATCCGAGCTTTTTCCCCGTTATCCGTTTTGCAATCCGGCACTCCTATGTCCTCCGGTGTTCCCCTTTTGTCTCCTATTGTGAGTGGGTGTTAAACGTTCTTGGAATGGACCGAGGTTTGCCAAGCGGCCTTGGTATAGCACCGGTAGACCGCCTGTCAAGTTTCGTGCCATTTGGAGGTCGTTTGATACTCAACGGTTAACCGGTAACATAAAAACCCTTTCTCTTTGCAGCCCAACACCCCTTCCAAAGTGGCCCAAAAACCAGCAAACTCCCCTCCATGCTCTCGGTCGTTCGATCACGATCGTGTGGGCGAAAACCGCACCCCATTTGGACTCTCCTAGCTCCCTCTACCTATATCAACACCCCCTCCCCCGAAATCCCGAATCATTCTACCCTAACCCTAGATCAAATCGCCCCCGTCGCCACCGGACACGTCCGGCCTCGCCAGACGAAATCTCCGCCGCTGCCCGCAGCCACTCACGCGTCGACACGTGGCACCGCGCCCTCACGGCCGCCGCGGCCATGGAAGCCCATCCGGGGCCAGCGGCTGGCTCCGCGCCGCCGCCGCCCGCCGTCCGCGTTCGCCGCAACCCCGCCGCCTCCGGCGTTCGCCGCCTCCGCGCCCGGCGGCCCCGTCTTCGCCGCGCCACTCGAGAAACTCCGGCGCCGCCCGTGCTCTGCCGCCCTTGGCGCCGCATCCCTCCTCCGCCGCGCCGGCCTCGCGCCCGAACCCGCCGCGGTCGTCGCCGCCGCCCGGCCTCGTCGTCGCCGGATCCGGGCGCCATGCGAATCTGGTCGCCCCGCCGCCGTCCTGCCGCCCCGGCCGGACTTCCTCGTCGTCGCCGGATCCGGGCGCCATGCCCGGATCTGGTCGCCCCCGCCGCCATCCTGCCGCCCCGCCGGCGGACTTCCTCGCCGGACCACCGCTGTTGCCATACGGGTCCGCCCCAACCCGATCCGCGCCGGACCCGACCCGCTGCGCCCGGATCCACCTCGTCCCGACCCGATCCGCGTTGACACCGCGATGTTGTTTTTCTCTAAGTCCCGAATATTTGACATTATCATGCCATGTTTGTCATGCCGTATCTCTACATCTGATGCTTCGTTTCGTGTGTGTAATATGTCAAATTGTTCGCCTCGACGAGTACTTCATTTTATTCAATTGCATCATTTTCATTTGAGCTCATCTTCATGCCTGAAATGCTGTTGGAAGAGTGCATGTTGATGTTAACCTGCTGAAACTGTTATAACATGCTCATTTGTCATTTTTGCCATGTTTGATGTGTGCATACTATGAGGTTGATGTCTACATGTGTTTTGATCTATGATATGCCATCTTTTCAGTGGGGCCATCCATGTATTTTTGTGAGTTGTGTGTTGAGTGTATCAAGCTTGTTAAGTAGGGTACTTGCTGTTGCTGTTTTGCTAGGCAGATTCTGTTATATTTTGTTGCTATGTTAACCTGCTGCTACAAGTCATTTCGTGCATTATCCTGGAGATGTTCACTAAGGATGTTTTGTTATACATGTCTTGCTATATCCATTCATGCCCTTGGTTGCAATTATAGCCTGCTGTAGCTTGTTGTAATCTTGCTCCAAAGTTGCTTGATGATGTTGCTGTCAACCTGTTAACATGAAGTTCAGTTTTGGCCATATGCTTTTCTAGTGATCCATGCACCCTATGAACTTGTTCTTGCCATGCTTAGCTTCACAAACATGTCTTCTTACTGTTGGTTGCCTTGCCATGCCATGTTTTGCTCTGTGGTGAGTGGTTCAAGCTTACCAACATGCCTACTTATTGTTGTTCCTGCCATGTTATGAATCTGTAATATAACTTGCCATGTTTACATGGGTGCCATCATATGTTCTGTGCCTTTTTTGCTCATGGTCAGTAAGGGCCTTTTGATCTATGCTATTAGTAGATTCATTTCATGACTTTGTTTGCCATGATAAGTTCCTGTAACATGTTGTTTTCTTGCTCTAAACATTGCAACCTGATGTTATTTCTGCTAAAGTCTGAAACTGTTATTATTTGCAATCTTTCCATGTCTTTTGGAGCATGTTCTAGTGATTTCTGGAGTTAGCTCAGTGTTCATGTTTTGTTATGCTTTACCTGTACTTCATGCCCATGCCTTTTGTTATTATGTTGGGGTGCTGTAGCTTATTGTTTTGATGCTTGCAAGATGCCTAGTTGCTGTTATGGACAGATTGTTGCTATGACTTGTATAGAGTGTATGCGTTGCACCGTTGCTCCGTTTTGAGTGTGCTCTATATGAAAGTTGCTTAGATTTGCATGTAGTTTCATATTATCATGTTGCATCCTTGTTTTGAGGTGTTTGCTTGATGTTTGTATGCATTTTGCATCAATTCCATGCTTATCTTGTTTTGCTCATATCTTCTAGGCCGTAGCTCCGAATCTAATGAACTTTATATGTAACTTGACTAGAATTTCGTGTAGATCATCTTGGTGCATCTTAACTTGCTGTTTAACAACTTGAACATAAGGTTTATTCAGTTCTGGACCAATTTCGAAATTTGCATATGAGGACTTACCGGAATTGTTATATGTTGTTCCCGGCCTCATTTAAACTTGCCTTGATGTGTTGGTCTTGTTTGCATCATCTCTTGCTATGAGTAGCTTCATGTAGCTTTGTCATGCATCATGCTTGTTGTGCATCATGTCTTGTTCATGTGTGGTGTGTTTACTATGTTGTGTGCTTCTTCTCGATAGTTCTCGTTTCGTTGCGATCGTGAGGATTCGTTCGTCTACGTGTGGTTCGTCTTCGTGGCTTCATATTCTTCATGGACTCGTTCTTCTTCCTAGCGGGATTTCAGGCAAGATGACCGCTACCCTGGATCTCACTACTATCATTGCTATGCTAGTTGCTTCGTTCTATCGCTATGCTGTGTTACCAATCATTTGCTCTTCAAGCCTCCCAAATTGCCATGAACCTCTAACTTTTGACACCCTTCCTAGCAAACCGTTGTTTGGCTATGTTACCGCTTTGCTCAGCCCCTCTTATAGCGTCGCTAGTTGCAGGTGAAGTTGAAGATTGCCCCATGATGGACATGGTTATGTTGGGATATCACAATATCTCTTATATTATTAATGCATCTATATATTTGGTAAAGGGTGGAAGGCTCGGCCTTATGCACAGTGTTTTGTTCCCTCTTGCCACCTAGTTTCCGTCATACCGGTGTTATGTTCCCGGATTTTGCGTTCCTTACGCGGTTGGGTGATTTATGGGACCCCCTTGACAGTTCGCTTTGAATAAAACTTGTCCAGCGAGGCCCAACCTTGGTTTTACCATTTGCCTCACCACCACCTATACCCTTCCCTTGGGTCGGCCAACCCAAGGGTCATCTTTATTTTAGCCCCCCCCGGGCCAGTGCTTCTATAAGTGCTGGTCCAAACCGAGCGATGTCCGGTGCCCCCTGGGCAACCAGGGTCTATACCAACCCGACGTCTGGCTCATCCGGTGTGCCCTGAGAACGAGATATGTGCAGCTCCTATCAGGATTTGTTGGCACAGCGGGAGGTCTTGCTGGTCTTGTTTTACCATTGTTGAAATGTCTTGTAAACCGGGATTCCGAGACTGATCGGGTCTTCCTGGGAGAAGGAATATCCTTCATTGATCGCGAGAGCCTATCATGGGCTAAGTTGGGACACCCCTGCAGAGTATAAACTTTCGAGAGCCGTGCCCGCGGTTATGTGGCAGATGGGAATTTGTTAATGTTCGGTTGTAGATAACTTGACACCAGATCCGAATTAAAACGCATCAACGCGTGTGTAGCCGTGATGGTCTCTTCTCGGAGTCCGGAAGTGAACACGGTTTCGTGTTATGTTTGGCGTAAGTAGGTGTTCGGGATCACCTCTTGATCATTGCTAGCTTCACGACCGTTCCTTTGCTTCTCTTCTCGCTCTTGCGTATGTTAGCCACCATATATGCTTAGTCATTCTGCAACCTCACCACTTTACCCCTTCCTTTCCCATTAAGCTTTGCTAATCTTGATACCCATGGTAATGGGATTCTTTGAGTCCTCGTGGCTCCTGATTACTACAACAACGATTCTGGTACAGGTTTTGCGATGATCTTGACGCGAGAGTGATGTTTACTTGTTTGGAGTTCTTCTTACGCTTCTTCTTCGATCGGGGATAGGTTCGTGTCGGCCTTTGGGCTAGTAGGGTGGATGTCGTTTGAGCTTGTTTGTGTCTCATCCGTAGTCGGATGGTGCTCTTATGTAAGATGATGTTGTATTCGTGTGGCATTGTATGCCTTATGTATGTATCCCCATCTATTATGTAATGTTGATGTAATGATATCCAATATGCGGGTCTATCCTTGGTGGGACCTTCGAGTTCCTTTTGGATAGGGTCGCATATTGGGCGTGATAGTTTTGTGAGAGATTTCAGCACCATTGTTGCACCTCTCAATGAGCTTACAAAGAAAGATGTGCCTTTTCTTTGGGGTACCGCACAGGAAGAAGCCTTCACGGTATTGAAAGATAAGTTGACACATGCTCCTTTACTCCAACTTCCTGATTTTAATAGGACTTTTGAGCTCGAATGTGATGCTAGTGGAATTGGATTAGGAGGTGTGTTATTACAAGATGGCAAACCTGTTGCATACTTTTCTGAAAAACTGAGTGGGCCTAGTCTGAATTATTTTACTTATGATAAAGATTTATATGCTCTTGTTCGGACTTTAGAAACATGGCAACATTATTTATGGCCCAGAGAATTTGTTATACACTCTGATCATGAATCTTTGAAACATATAATTCAAGCTAAACTGAATCGTAGACATGCTAAATGGGTTGAATTCATTGAGACATTCCCTTATGTCATTAAACACAAGAAGGGTAAAGAAAATGTTATTGTTGATGCTTTGTCTCGTCGCTATACTATGCTTTCACAACTTGACTTCAAAATATTTGGTTTGGAGACCATCAAAGATCAATATGTGCATGATGTTGATTTTAAAGATGTATTGCAGAATTGTAACGAAGGTAGAACATGGAACAAGTTAAATGCGTTAATGATGGTTTTGTGTTCGTGCTAACAAGCTATGCATTCCAGCTAGCTCGTTAGTCTTTTGTTGTTGCAGGAGGCGCATGGAGGAGGATTAATTGGACACTTTGGCGTGAAGAAGGCGAGAGGGCGTACTTGCTACACATTTCTTTTGGCCAAAGATGAGACGGGATGTTGAGCGCTTTGTTGCTCGCTGCACTACATGTCAAAAAGCTATGTCACGACTCAATCCTCATAGTTTATATATGCCTTTGCCTGTACCTAGTGTTCCTTGGGAGGATATATCTATGGACTTTGTTTTACGTTTACCTCGAACAAAGAAGGGGATGCTGTTAATGTTGTCGTGGATAGATTCTCGAAAATGGCACACTTTATACCATGTCACAAAAGCGATGATGCTGTTAATGTTGCTGATTTGTTCTTTCGTGAAATTATTCGCTTGCATGGTGTGCCAAATAGTATTGTTTCAAATCGTGATACTAAATTTCTTAGCCACTTTTGGAGATGTTTATGGGCTAAGTTGGGGACTAAACTGCTTTTTAGTACTACTTGTCACCCCCAAACTGATGGACAAAATGAAGTAGTTAATAGAACATTGTCTACTATGCTTAGGGCTGTTTTGAAGAATAATAAGAAATTGTGCGAAGAATGCTTTCCTCATATTGAATTTGCTTATAATCATTCATTGCATTCTACTACTAAGATGTGCCCTTTTGAAATTGTGTATGGTTTCCTACCTCATGCACCTATTGATTTGTTGCCTCTTCCATCTTCGAAGAAGGTTAATTTTGATGCTAAACAACATGTTGAATTGATTTTAAAAATGCATGAGTTAACTAAGGAAAACATTGAGCATATGAATGCTAAATATAAACTTGCTGGAGATAAGGGTAGAAAACATGTTGTGTTTGCACCTAGAGATCTTGTTTGGTTACATTTGCGTAAGGTTAGATTTCTTGATTTGCGCAAATCAAAGCTAATGCCTCGTGCTGATGGTCCTTTTAAGGTGTTGGAGAAAATAAATGATAATGCATATAAACTTGAGCTGCCTGCAGATTTTGGGGTTAGTCCCATTTTTAACATTGCAGATTTGAAGCCTTATTTGGGTGAGGAAGATGAGCTTCCGTCGAGGACGACTTTATTTCAAGAAGGGGAGGATGATGAGGACATCAATACCATTGTTACACCCACAACCCCTACTGCTACATATACTGGACCAATTACTAGAGCTCGTGCATGCCAATTAAATTATCAGGTACTTTTGTTTCTTGGTAATGATTCTAATGTTCATGAGAATATGATGCTGCCTAAATTGGATACATTTGTTTTGCTTACAAATGAAGGGCCTTGCTTGGAGAAGGACGAACATTGGAACACGAACAAGCATGGAGATGATGGCATGCGCAAGGGTAACAAGAACGGAGTTACAAGTGATGATTTCAGGACTTTGAAGCCACCATAATGGGTGCATGAAGCCTTGGACGAAATATACAAGATGCCACTTCATAAATTTCGTCCCGAGGCTATTCTAGGTGCTGCGTCACCTTTTTAATGGGCCAGGCCCATGTAATTTCGAAATACATAAGTATAGGCTATTTTTAGAGTCCGTATATGTGGGGAAACAAGAGATAGGGTTGATCTCGGACCCCTCCACAAAGGGCCACGAAATTCCCCCCTCTTCCTCCATATATACAGTCCTTAGGGCACCTGAGGGTGTCCTGGACTAGGGGGTGTCCGGATAGCCGAACTATCATCATCGGCCGGACTCCCAGACTATGAAGATACAAGATTGAAGACTTCGTCCCGTGTCCGGATGGGACTTTCCTTGGCGTGGAAGGCAAGCTTGGCAATACGGATATGTAGATCTCCTACCATTGTAACCGACTCTGTGTAACCCTAGCCCTCTCCGGTGTCTATATAGACCGGAGGGTTTTTAGTCCGTAGGACAACAATCAGAACAACAATCATACCATAGGCTAGCTTCTAGGGTTTAGCCTCCTTGATCCCGTGCTAGATCCACTCTTGTACTACCCATATCATCAATATCAATCAAGCAGGAGTAGGGTTTTACCTCCATCGAGAGGGCCCGAACTTGGGTAAAAACATCGTGTCCCTTGTCTCCTGTTACCATCCGCCTAGACGTGCAGTTCGGGACCCCCTACCCGAGATCCGCCGGTTTTGACACCGACATTGGTGCTTTCATTGAGAGTTCCTCTGTGTCGTCACCGATAGGCTTGATGGCTCCTTCGATCATCAACAACGACGCAGTCGGTGAGAGACTTTTCTCCCGGACAGATCTTCGATTCGGCGGCTTTGCATCTGCGGGCCAATTCGCTTGGCCATCTTGAGCGGATCGAAAGCTTCGCCCCGCCATCGGTCGATATGGAAGTCTAAAGTTCACGGCCGACATCATGGCGACTTGATCTTTGATGGATTCGAGCCACGCCGAAAGCGCCCACTGCTTGTCTCGATGGGCATGATTTAGCTCTCTTGCGGACAAGGTGCCTCGAGGTCGCACATGAGTCCGCTCCGATCCTTAATTCGGAGCCGACCGCGCAGATCGAGGATGGGTGGCTAGACACCGCCTCGGGGGCTACAACCTCTACGGTGATGGAGCGAATCGACTTTGTCCCTGTGAGGCTTGTGACTCGAGGTGCGGACTCACGGACTCGAACCTCCTGCGCCCCCTCCAATCGAATCCGATTGGGCGCCGATCATGGAGTTCACCGCCGCGGACATCTTTCAGCACTCACCTTTTGGTGATATCCTGAATTCGCTAAAGTATCACTCGCAATCAGGAGAGCCCTGGCCGAATTGCGGTCAGGACGGTTGGGATGCGGACGACGAAGAAATTCAAAGCCCACCCACCACCCACTTTGTAGCCACTGTCGACTATCTAACCGACATGCTAGACTACGACTCCGAAGACATCGACGGTATGGACGACGATGCCGGAGACGACCAAGAACCAGCGCCTACGGGGCACTGGAAGACCACCTGGTCATACGACATATATATGGTGGACATCCCAAAGGATGGGAATGGCGAGGAAGCAGCGGAGGAAGACTCCTCCAAGAAACAGCCCAAGCGTCGGCGTCAGCGGCGCCACTCTAAATCCCGCCACAGCAAGAATGGAAATTCCGGCACCGGAGATAACAACACCCCAGAGAGTGCCGAAGAGAACCCCCTCCAGCAAGATTTAGCACAGGAGGACGGAGAAGCCAGCCCTCATGAGAGAGCTGCAAACGAAGAGGTAGAGGATGATAATTACATGCCTCCCTCCGGAGACGAGGCAAGCCTCAACGACGACGAATTCGTCGTGCCCGAGGATCCCGTCGAACAAGAGCATTTCAAACGCAGGATAATGGCCACGGCGAACAGCCTAAAGAAAAAAAAGCAGCAACAGACTTAGATCGATCAAGACACGCTAGCCGACGGATGGATCAAGTCCTTGCGATCAAGAATATGAACTCGAACGCCCCTCCAAAAGCTACCCCAAACGCAAGTTGCTCCCCCGATTAGAGGAGGAGGCATATAAACCTGCATCACCAGAGCACAATACGGCTGACCGACCACCTCGTGGCCGCGACAGAGAGGCCTTTAGGCCCTCCATTAGAACCGTACCCCGGCATCGCTCGAAAAGCACAAGGCCACAGGGAAACGCTCCGGACTTGCAAGACATATTGGAGGATAAGGCAAGACAATCAAGATCGATCTACGGATCGCGTGGGCGCCCCACGATGCGCGACGACTACCGTCGCGCCGGATACGGCAACTCCGGCCGGGCCGAACACAGTAGACAAAGCTTGCTGGAGCTACGTCGTGATATAGCCCAATATAGAGGCGCCGCACACCCACTGTGCTTCACAGATGAAGTAATGGATCATCAAATCCCCGAAGGGTTCAAACCCGTGAATATTGAATCCTATGATGGCACAACAGACCCCACGGTTTGGATTGAAGACTATCTCCTTCATATCCAGATGGCCCGCGGCGATGATCTTCACGCCATCAAATATCTCCCACTTAAGCTTAAAGGACCAGCTCGGCATTGGCTTAACAGCTTGCCAGCAGAATCAATTGGGTGTTGGGAGGACCTGGAAGCCACATTTCTTGACAACTTCCAGGGCACATACGTGCGACCACCAGACGTCGATGACCTAAGCCACATAATTCAGCAGCCAGACGAATCGGCCAGACAGTTCTGGACACGATTCTTAACAAAGAAAATCAAATCGTCGACTGTCCGGATGCAGAGGCCCTCGCAGCCTTCAAACATAACATCCGCGACGAGTGGCTCGCCGGCACCTAGGACAGAAAAGCGAAATCCATGGCAGCCCTCACATCACTCATGACCCGCTTCGCTGGAGAGGACAGTAGCTAGCCCGCAGAATAACCTCGGCAAAAATTCGGCAGTCCGGATACCAAGGACAGAATGGCGGTCGCGTCACAACAAAAAACAAACGCGCGTTAACGGCGATAACACCGATCTGACGATCAACGCCGGACTCAGAGGCTCTAAACCTGGTCGTGGAAGAAGCCATTCAAAAGAACTACTCGGGTCCGCCCAATTTGGACCGAATACTCGACCGCTCTTGCGGATACATGGCACCCGAAAAGCCAGCCAATCACACCAACAGGATTGTTGGGTATTCAGCGGCAGCAAGTTAATTGCGAAAACAATGACAAGGGGCTGCATAGCGATGACGAGGAAGAGACCCGCCGCCGAACAATAGAGGATGAAGGTTTCCCCCACAAGTGCGGACGGTGAACATGATATCTGAAACTCACATACCCAAGAGGGAGCGGAGCGTGCACTCGTGGACGATACTGTGATGGAGCCGTCGCCCGAAGTTCAACCCATGGTCCTCCTGCCCGATCACTTTTGATCGAAGGGACCACCCCACTAGTATCCACCACGGTGGATTCGCCGCTTTGGTTTTACACCCAATTGTCGATGGATTTCACCTCACTAGAGTCACGATGGATGGCGGCGGCAAATTGAACCTGCTTTATCGGGATACAAAGTCGCCAAATGGGCATAGACCCTCAAGGATTAAACCCACAAAGGCGACCTTCAAAGGCATCATACCAGGTGTAGAGGCCAATTATGCGAGCTCGATTACCTTTGGAAGTTGTCGGTGTACTAAAGTAGGGTACCTTAGTACCCGAACTTGTCTGCAGGCAGTCGTAGCACCAGCGGCAAGGCTTGCGGGCACCGCCAAGACCCTCCGTCATTTCCTATTACTGCCATTCAAGAACAAAGTATCAACTAAGAAGACAAGGCCCGGCAAGAGGAGCTTGCGGGAAGGACAAGACCCCGCAAGAGAAGCTCGCGGGAAGGACAAAGACCCCGGAAGAGGACCTTGCGGGAAGGCCAACCAAGGCGCCAGAGAACTTGCGCGGCGCCCAAGGCGTCCGGCAAGACCGGCGACCGCAAGCTTGCGGTAGCGCGACAAGAGAAGAGCAGCGGCGAGGCGCTTGCGCGGCAAGGCTGCCGCCATGCACCCAAGCTCCGGCGCATCTAACGACGTGTCGCCCGGGACTATCGAGGAGCACGTGGCGGAGGCGTGCAGCCATCTGGTGCGAGGTGGCAAACGGTTGACAAGGAGGCCATCGTGGCGATCGATTGGCGCCCTAACGGTCGTTTCCTGCCTTTGTTGGGGGCGACCGGACGGCATTAAATGCCCTTGTCCCTGCCGTCGAGTTAGGTAGGGACCTTTGTTAATTCTTGTTGTACCAACCTGCATTTTTACCTTTCTGCCCCTCTTTCTACGCTGCCACCTGTCGGTAACCCCCTTAGACTATAAAAGGGAGGCCCATGCGCACGTAGAAGGGGTTCGGTTCATTCGACACATCAAACACCACTACACGCTCACGCTCTCGAGCAAGAACAACTACAAACACGAAGCAGCAGTAGGAGTTTTATCTCTCCGGAGAGCTCCGAAGCTGGGTAAAAAAACCCCGCGTGCCGTCGCCTCGATCTGCTCTGCGTGCGCCCTCCGCTCCCTTGCCGGACAAGAAGGGGCCCCCTGCCCCATAGGTGTTCGTGCTCCCACGGGATCCCCGCGACATCTTTGGCGCGCCCGGGTAAAGAGCCCGTCAGTCGTGCGATGTCGATCCGGCGTTACGGCGCTACATCAGCTTCTTCGTCAACAGGCCGCCGAAAAAGAAGACTTCGGAGGTGGCCGCTCTGTCTGCGACCGTCCTACCGCCACCGGAAGAAACAAGCGGTGGGGTGGACGCCGGCGGAGGAGCGGGCGCCAGCGGGGGGACTCACATCGTCACCCGCTCCAAGGACAAGGCCCCGCAAGGTTCAGCATCTGCACATCCACCGCACCCCTCCCAGGAGGTGCAAAATCGACAACGCCACGGTGCGCCTAGCACCGTGCTCGCGTTGGAACAAGGCCAAGCTGGTGGGTCGCGGGACGTTCAAGGCCAGCATGCGCCCCAACACGCTGGCACGAGCGCAGTGCGGTCGCCTGGTCGAGATGCTGCTCCTTCTAACACTGTTAGGAGTTTGAGCATGTGTCGCACCTTGCGCCGCTCGCCACCGCCACCCAAGACTCCAGAGGAAGCGCTGGCCCGAGCCCAGCTGCTCCTAGACTACCCTCCAGCGCCCGACAAGATCGACGACTGGAGGGCAACCATTTACAGCCTCATCGGCTTCGCCAACGGCGACAAGCCCCGGCAACCGAGCACGTCGAAGCCCCGGCAAGACGCCCAGGCGCAAGCCGATGCCGACAAGACCACTGGGGGTGCCACCACCGTGCACTCCCAGCCCCGAAGGCCAAGATCGCCGACTCACCGGGCCAACCTTGACGCTGACTCCACCGCGTCATCGGACCCGCGAACTCGCCGTGATCAATGCCAAGTTCTTCAAAACGGCGACACGAAGACGCCAGACACGCATCGAGCGCAGAAGAGAAGCGGCGTCGATCGACCAGCGCGGGCCCTCTGTCGATATGCAAGCGCCCGGGGAACGAGCAACTTGCGACGCGGCGGGTTGCCCTGCGTTCACCCGTGAGCTGCGGCAAATCGATGGCCCGTAACCAAGAACTTCAAGCGGGCGTGCGAGAAATGCGATGGCAGGATACATCCGTCGAGTTCCTCGGCGTCTACACCATCGCGGTGCAGGCTGCGAGGACGCGACGAGAAGATCCTTGCTAACTACTTCCGGTGCTCAAGCCCAACGTCGATCTTGGCTCATGCACTTGCCGGACGGCTCCATCTCTTCGTGGGCGGACTGTGTCATCGGTTTGTCGGCGCCTTCACGGTGACCACAAATCCCATGGCCAGAGAAGCGATCTGCATCTGCTCATCCGAAGGAGGAGAGCCCTGCGTAAGTACATCTGAGAGATTCAGCCGGTGCAACGCAACATCGAGCGTCCACCCGCCGCGGTTATCGGCGCGTTCCATCGAACGTCGCGTAACCGCAGGATGAGGGAGGAGATGGCGATGTGCAAGATCGAAGATGTCGCGAGCTATATGCTCTAGCCGACAAGTGTGCATCGGCCGAGGAGGATGAAATCCGGAGAGGCTGCATGAGCGAAGGATCGGCGGTGAGGATGCCATACAGCAAGGAAGAACCGGAGGCGGAACAACAGAAAAAGAAAGGCTAAGGATGTGCTGGTTGTCGAGCATTCCGGCGACGGAGGCGGTTCCGACAAGGCCAAAGCGATGAGTCCGGCGAGGCTGTGGTAGCCGCCCGGCGAAGCAGGATGGCTCCGGCAAGCAATATTGCAAGATCCACCGCACCAAGGGCCATGACCTCCAAGCACGCAAGAAAGTTGAGCGGATGGCGGAGCTCTGAAAGCTGAGTACGAGCGCGCGACAAGGAGAGGGCCCGGGGAGGTGGCGGAGGATCCGGCAAGAAGCTTCCCGCCCGGGGAGGGCGCCGCGACAAAGCCAAGCCGCGGCAAAGGAGCCTCCCGTGGCGTGACAAGGACGAAGATGAAGATGAGGATGATGAGATGGAGGAAGATGAGACTGATGACCAGGAGTTTCAGAAGGCAACGGAGGTGTTGTGCATCGACGGCGGTGCCTCTCTGCACACCTCGCACCGCCAACTCAAGAAGTGGGTGCGAAGTGAGCAGTGAGCCGTCCGTCGAGTCGCGCAAGCCTCTGAAGTGGTCCAGCACGCCCATCATCTTCGATGTTGAGGATCACCCTGATCGCATCACTGCGGTCGGGTGCTTGACGATGTTGGTCTCGCCAACAATCCGAAACCTCAAGGTCACGAAGATGTTGGTTGGCGGCGGGGCCGGCCTGAATCTGATCTCCTCCGCAGTGCTGAAGAAGCTCCAGATCCCCGACAGCGAGCTCGAAGAGACCGGTACCTTTCAAGGAATAAACCCGGGAAGGAGCAAGCCGAAGGGGAAGATCACACTGCCAGTGACATTTGGCAGCGAGCTGAATTTCAGGACAAAGAGGGTCACATTCGACGTCGCTGATTTCCCATTGCCCTACAATGGGATACTCGGCTGACCAGCGCTTGCCAAGTTCATGGCAGCCTCTCACTACGCCTACAATGTGCTCAAGATGCCTGGGCCGATAAGTGTCATTTCTGTCCAAGGCGACAAGAAGGATGCACTTATCTGCACCGACAAGATCTACCGGGAAGCAGCAGCCGCAGCAGAGCGCAAGCCACTTGCCGCTGAAGCTCCCCGGGGGAAGAAGAAGACCAAGTCCGGCAAGAACAGCTCTGATGCCCACTCCGGCAAGCGCACCTCTTCGGAGTGCTGCGCTACCGTCGAGGACGCACCATCGAGCTCCACGGCAAGTGCAAGAAGGCAAAGACAGCTTCACGGAGACCAAGAAAGTGGCCGCCAAGGAGGGCGGCCTTTGGTGGTACCTTCACCATCGGTGCCACACTCGATCCTAAATAGGAAAGCGCGCTCATCGCTTTTCTGCGGGCGAATGTCGATGTGTTCGCATGGCAACCATCTGACATCCGGTGTTCCCAGGGAAGTGATTGAGCACCACCTTGCCGTCTGCCCTCACGCGCGGCCCGTCAAGCAAAGAGTCAGAAAACAAGCAGTGGAGAGACAAGAGTTCATTGCGAAGAGATCGGGAAGTTGGAAGCGGCGGGCTGGTTCGAGGAGTGCTCCATCCGGCGTGGTTAGCCAATCCGATGAGTCGTGCGCAAGGCAAGCGGGAAGTGGAGGCTTTGTATTGACTTCACCGATGTTAATAAAGCTTGTCCCAAGGATCCATTTCCCTTGCGGCGCATTGACCAGATCGTCGACTCCACGGCGAGGATGTGATCGCTTTCATTCCTTGATGCATACTCGGGATATCATCGGATCTTCATGGCGAAGAGGATGAAGAAAACCGCATTCATTACTCCATGTGGCACGTCTTGCCCATACGGATGCCTTCGGACTAAAGAATGCTGGTTCAACATTCGCAAGAGTAGTCAGCCATGCTTTTGAGCCACGGTACGTAAAGCGTAGAAGCTTACATGGATGACATAGTGGTCAAGAGCAAGGACAAAGAGACTCTGATCCAAGATTTGGATGAGACCTTTGCAAATCTGCGCAAGGTCAATCTCAAGTTGAACCCCGAGAAGTGTGTGTTCGGAGTTCCCTCCGGCAAGCTTCTCGGGTTCTTTGTGTCTCAGAGGGGGATTGAAGCCAATCCCAACAAGATCAAGGCCATTGAGCAAATTGAAGCACCAAAGCGCGTCAAGGATGTGTGAAGGCTTGCCGGCTGCGTTGCTGCTCTTAGTAGATTCATTTCCAAGTCTGCTGAACAGCATACGCCATTTTCAAAATCTTGAAAAAGGCGGGTCCCATGAAATGGACTCCGGAAGCGGAGGCTGCGCTGCAAGACTTGAAGAAATATTTGTCCTCCACTCCAACACTTGTCGCACCTAAGCCACAAGAGAAGTTGCTGCTATACCTGGCGGCAACAAATCAAGTGGTTAGTGCTGCGTTAGTGGCGGAGAGGGAGGCAGATGACGAGCCAGCGGGCACGGCAAGCGAGTCCAGCGACAAGCAGGGGGCTTCTCCGACAAGCTCTGGCCCGGCAAGCCCTGATCCGACAAGTTCTGGCTCCACCAAGGATGGATCAGTGCAGTTGCCGGAAGAAAAACAGAAGAAGAAGGTGCAGCGCCCAGTTTACTTTGTCAGTTCCCTTTTGCAGGGCTAGATCAAGGTACTACGGTGTCGCGAAGTTGCTTTTCGGCCTACTCATGGCCTCAAGGAAGCTGCGCCATTACTTTCAAGCACATGAGATCACGGTTGTCACTCGCTTTCCGCTGAAGAGGATACTGCAGAATCCGGAAGCAACAGGCAGGATTGTCGAGTGGGCACTGGAATTTTCAAGCTTTGGCCTCAAGTTTGAAAGTACTTCAACTATTCAGAGCCGGGCATTGGCAGAATTTATAGTAGAATGGACGCCGACACCAGATGAAGAAACTCCGGAGAAGAGCATCCCCGTCAAGGAAGCTAGCAAAGAATGGATCATGTACTTTGATGGTGCCTTCTCGCTGCAAGGCGCCGGTGCGAGCGTACTACTTGTCGCCCCCACCGGGGAGCACCTCAAGTATGTGGTCCAAATGCATTTTCCCAAGGAGCAAGCAACGAACAATACTGCAGAGTATGAAGGCTTGCTTGCCGGACTCAGGATAGCAGCAGAACTTGGGATCAAAAAGCTTATTGTCAGGGGTGACTCGCAGCTTGTCGTCCATCAAGTGAACAAAGATTATCAGAGTCCGTTGATGGAAGCCTACATCGATGAAGTGAGAAAGCTAGAAGAACATTTTGACGGCCTGCAGATGGAACACGTTCCAAGAGCTCAGAATGACGTTGCAGATAGCCTGTCGAAATGTGCCGCGCTTAAGTTGCCTGTGGAACCAGGGATTTTTGTGCTCAAGCTGACTCAGCCATCCGTCACACCATCAACTGGACAGAGCAAAAAGAGAAAATTGCTGCTGGCGACCACTTTCGTGAGCTCCACGAAGCCGCCGCCAAGAAGGTTCCTGTGCTCAATCTGAGAAGAGCTAAGGAGCGATCTGCTCGACAAGCCCGAGGCTTGTTTCATTGAAGCGAGCGCTCCCAACAAGCTGTGTCCCAAGCACGCTTGCGGGAACATCACGCTCGGCAGGATCCCTGATCCTTGCCGTCAAAGCGGATGTTCCTGTAGCAGCATTTGCGCCTTTAGTCCTTGTTGTCGAGCCGCAAGAACCAACATGGGCATAGCAGATAGTCCACTTCCTTCAGACATGAGAACTTCCCGAGGAGCAAGAAACAGCAGAGAAAGTAGCCCAGTAATCAAGTATGTACCAGTTTGTCGATGACATTATGCATGTAAGAAGATTCAACGGAGTGAAATTGAAGTGCATCTCCGGGAAGATGGGCCGAAGCTATTGGCGAGAGATACATGGAGGCATATGTGGTCACCACATTGGCGCAAGAGCACTGCGGCAAGGCTTTCGGCAAGGCTTCTTCGGCCGACAACCCTCCGGATGCTGCTGCACAAGTAACCAAGTGTGAAGCATGCGGTTCCATTCCAAACAGATTCACCAACCAGCTCAAGCTCTCCAAACAATCCCTTTATCCACGGCCATTTTGATGTCCGGGGCTTGACATCCTCGGCCCCTTTCCCGAGTTATCGGGGCTTTGAATACTTATGCGTTGCAATCGACAAGTTGACGAAGTGGCACGAAGTGGAACCGGTGAGGAAGGTGGCAACCGATCACGATCAAGTTCTTGGTCGATTGTTTGCCGTTTGGAATCCCTAACGGGATCATCACCGACAATGGCACACAATTTATGAGTTGCACCTTCATGCGAGACGTCCAAGATCTTGGCACCAAGATCGCCGCTTCTGTTGCTCACCGAGAAGCAGCGGTCAAGCGGAGAGGGCGAACGCTGAAGTCTCTGTGGCTCAAGACCGAGAACTTTCGACGGGCTGCACAAGTGCGGAAGAAATTGGATCGGCAGTTGCGGTGGTTCTTTGGTCGTCGAGCAGCGCCAAATCGAGCCCCGGCGGACACCTTTTGCTCTTGTCTATGGAGCAGAAGCAGGTCTCCCCACGGAACTCGTATACGGATCGCCTCGAGTGCTCGCTTACGATGAGCTTGAGCAAGAACAGCTGCGACAAGATGACGCGCTGCTCCTCAAGGAGGATCGTCTTCAGGCTGCTGTGCGAGCTGCTCGCTACCAGCAAGCTTTGCGCCGCTACCATAGCTGCAAAGTTAATGCCAGAAGCTTCGAGGAAGGCGACCTTGTTCTTCGGCGTGTTCAATCCGCCAAGAATTCCAACAAGTTGACGCTGATGTGGGAAGGCCCTTATCGGGTGAAACGAGTCACTAGGCCCAGGCGTGTCGCTTTGAGACCGAAGATGGCATTCCGGTGAGCAACTCCTGGAACATAGAGCATCTTCGCAAGTTTTACCCATGAGGCGCGGTTGCCGGGCCCCGTTCCGGCAACCACCTTTTGTACAAGCCTTGCCGCTGTTGCATGTAACCCTTCGTACAAAGCCGGGCGTAGCCCCCATGCGTAAATAAAGTTTATGTGCCCCGCACATCTTATCAAATTCAATGCATCTTTCTTTTTTGCATCTATATCTGACACTTTGTGCAGCACTTACCCCCGGTAAGCAACAGCAGACCTTACGGTTCCATATCATTATTTTCTCTTCTTTCTTCTCAAAAAAAGAAGATTCCTCCGCCCACAAGTTCACCGGGGGGGGGAGAAGATAAAGGTGTGGACCAGGCGTCGCTCAAGGGAATCTAACCTTGCCGGGACGCAGACGACAGAAAAGCTAAGTTGCCAAAGTTTGAGCTTAGTCACTTTTAAATTTTTAAGTTATATTCCTTGAACATTCGTGCCTTGTATGGAAAACCTGTGCGCGGAGGAATCGACTTCATGACTAAGTTAAGCCCTTGATTTGTTTTCGAGTCCGCTCAACAATACAAGTGAGCTGCAACTAGCCCCGACAAGGTTTCTTGCCGGAGGCAGCACCGCCAGCGGGCTGCTGATGTTCCGCACTCAGCAAGTGTGTTTATGCCGGCAAGTTCCCTCAAAGCGTAGGGTAAAAGCATACGAGGGATGTAACAGAGTAAAGGGAATAACATAGCAAGCAGTACCCAGAATAAAGTTATATTACAAGAATGACTTATTGTGGCACTGACTAAATTGTTCTCATAACTGAAACGGCAGCAGCAAGAAAAAGGGAGAAGAAGGGCGGCCTAAGCCACGCGCCCGCCGTGCTCCTGACCTCGTTCACCTTGTCCACGATGGGTGCGACGATGGCCCTGAGTTCCTCAAGATCAGCGTCCTCCGGCAGCTTCTTGGTGACGCGGGAGAGGTCGAGGCCCGGGTTGCGGAATAGGACCTTAACCAGCACCTTCTCCAAGACCCTGGCGCAAATCGCGCGCGACTCGTCGGCCAGCTTCTTCGGGATCCTTTCCCGGAGCTGCTGGAGAGCCGTCACCACACCCTTGAAGAAAAGCGTGAGCTTGGCGCTGGGCTGGAGATTTTCCTCAGTGGAATACCCAAAGCCCGGCAAGTCAAGCTCCGCCAGCTCCTCGTCGATAGATGCGGCGATGTTGACAAGGCCCTCCGTCCAGAGCTCCACCGTGGTCTTGAAGGTGTTCTGGGTCTCGGCGGCCCTCGTCAGCAGCTCCACGTTGCCCTTGAGCTCCTTCCTCAAGTCGTCCTCTCGCTTCTTGGCGGCGTCCAGCGTCCCCGCCAAGGTAACCAGTTTCAGCTCCAAATCGGCACTCGAGTCTTTGGCGGTGTTCAGCTCCTTGATCTTCTCGGCAAGCTGGACTTGCAGCTCGCCATGGGCGCGTTGTCAGGACCCCGACTCAATGCCACATCGATCTAGCATATAACACCTCATATCACTTTGCGGCCTCACGCACGTATATGATAGTGTCGCTAGCATCCATATGATAAGGAGCCCGGGCTGACATGGCTAGTCGTAAACCCAAAGTGGCACAAACTTACAGGGACGGGCATCCATGACCCGACATCGAGCGTGTCGGTCATCGGTGAGTGAATCCAGGCTGTATGGGCTAGCAGGACTCGGTGAACCGGGCATGGCGGGCTAACGGGACTCGGTATTCATCGCGTGACATTTCCCGAAGGACGACACGAGAACGAAGAAGGACATATGCCGGCCAGCCTAAGTGTTCCGGAGCAGTAGCAAGCTACCATGGCTCAGTGGAAACACTAGGAGACATTTCCCGGTAAGAGGGGCTACTAAGGATAAACAACTAGATAGTCAGATCCCACACATACCAAGCATTTCAATAACATACACACAATATGCTCGATATGTGCAAATACAACATGGCATCACAACATGACTCTACGACTCAAG
This sequence comes from Aegilops speltoides, assembly GCA_021437245.1. Taxonomy (NCBI): domain Eukaryota; kingdom Viridiplantae; phylum Streptophyta; class Magnoliopsida; order Poales; family Poaceae; genus Aegilops; species Aegilops speltoides. The sequence goes on from CM038143.1 coordinate 261,015,227, forward strand.
TATTTATTCATTAGGCTCCGAGGAGCGAGATATCACAATCATGGGTCTCACAACCCAACATTCAGAGCATACAAGTCAAAGCACAAGCGGAAGCTAGTATGTCTGAGTACAGACATCTACAAATGAAAAATTTGAGAAGCGACTATCTACCGAGATCTGCGGGGCACAAGATCGTAGCTGAGGTAACAAGCTAAACGTCGAAGTCCACGCGGAACTACTAGCAAGACCGAAGTCTCTCTGCAAAACATAAAATAGGCAAACGTGAGTACAAATGTACCCAGCAAGACTTACATCAGAACTAACTACATATGCATCATTATCAACAAAGGGGATAGTGGGGTTTAACTGCAGCAAACCAGCTTTGACTTGGTGGCTATCCTAGTCTACGACTGCAATGTAACTCTTTTGAGGTGGCGCACACGAGTCCACATATTCACCATATCAATACACCACTATGGATCCGCTCCCGTCTCCCTACGAGAACGCCATCCATAGCACTCACGCTTATCTTGCGCATTTTAGAGTATCCACTTTCACTTGTCTATGAACTATGCAAGGGGTCCAAGTTTCCATATCCGAGGAATCCGGCTATTGAATAGATAATGATAACCTGCGGTGTACTTCTTCACACACTCTCGCCACTTATCGCCTCAGACACGTCATGTATCTCGGCAACCTTCAAGTGGAAGCCGAGGCGAGGGAGTCGCCACGACCGACTAACCACGCAAGTCTCTCGTCTAGGTTTATCGCCTATTCGGGTTCCATCCGCAAGGAGATCCGGCCGGGGTGTCGCTCACGGCCCCAAGCGATGTGAGCAGGGTTCCCAAGCCCACCTCGACGGGTAGATCTCGCTTGGTACACCGTGCCACAAGTGCCTAATCTGTCCCAAGCCCACATGCGGGTGCCACAGTAGACTACTAACACTACCTACAAACACCGAAACTAGTTGCAACTCACGGACAGAGATCAAGTTGATTAATAAGCGAGAGGGGTCGAGTTACGGAACCCAATGTGTGGTAATGGCGATCATGGATCACAAACAGAACTCAGTTCACGAGGGCGGCTGCAATGAGACAACCCACCATGTACTCCTACATGGCCTCTCACCGCTACCTTTACCAAATCGTGTTCACACATTTAGCTCTCAACAGTGGGACATGTTCACACATTTAGCTCTCAACAATGGGACATGTTCACACATTTAGCTCTCAACAGTAGGACATGTTCACACACCTCCGATTCATTCCCGATGAATCAGACCTGACTCAACTCTAAGCGATAGCAGGCATGACAAACAAGCATGGATGAGTAGGCACATCAGGGCTCAAACAACTCCTACTCATGCTAGTGGGTTTCATCTATTTACTGTGGAATGACAGGTCATGCAAAGGATAAAGGGGTTCAGCTACCGCAGCAAGTAACAGTTGTATCGTTGTTGTCCTAATGCAGTAAAAGAGAGCAGGAGCGAGAGAGTGGGATTGTATCGGAATGAACAAGGGGGTTTTGCTTGCCTGGCACTTCTGAAGATAGTATAGTTCTTCGTTGGTGCCATTGATCACATCGTCAAAACGCGTCTATCGAGAGGGGGCAATTACCGGTAACTGAGAAAGAAACACAATCAATGCAATGCACAATATGATGCATGATCATGACATGGCAAAATGAATGTGTTTGACCTAATGCAACTAAGAACAGAAAGGTTTGAGCTAATTTGAACCAAGGGTTCAAATTCAAACTCAAGTTATGAATTTGTAATGTGCATTATCATGTTTTGGTATGAACAGCAAGGTTAAGTTGCTTTATCATGCATGAAACCAGTACCAATGGATAGATTGGATTTTTCTGATCATTTTCATATATAATTTATTTCATTTGGAGTTACGGTCGATTTAATATGAATTTTTGAAGTTTGGGGTATTTTACGAAATTTCTGAATAAAAATAAATCGAGAAAACCTATTCTGCGTCGACATTGTGTAACATGGCGTCGCGAAGTCAACCAAAGGCTGACCAGGGTCAAACCGACCGAGTGGGGTCCACCGGTCGATGACCAGCGTCATTGGTGTCCGCAGACGGTGGGTCGGTCGATAGCCACGTCAACAGGTCAGCGCCGACAGCGATGGGGCCCTTGTGATTTATTTAAACTAAGCGGGAGTTAAGCTGTGATTAATTAGGGCGTGGGGCCCATTTGCAAGTGACTAGTGGTGGGTAGTTAGCGGCCTCATTATCCGCTAATGCGGCGCCACGTCGGCATGGCGAGGTTAGCCGCGGCGACAATTCGGCGGCGGAGTCCACTCGGGACAGCGCTTCTGGCGGTGGGCGGCGAAGGGCACCGGAGGAGGCCCTCACTGCGCGCATCCAACGGTGGCCGTGGGGATGCGGGGGCGGTGTGTAGCGGCGGCGGCGGCGAGCATATCTTTGCGGAGAGCTTCGGCCATGGCGGGCTACGGCCTAGAGCTTTGACGCGAGGAGGAGAAGAGGAAGCGATGGCGAGCTCACTGGCGGTCTTGAAGAGAAGCACGTGAGGCTCGGGAAGGTCTGGCGGCGCGAATCGAGCGGAGGCAAGCGCGGTGCCCGAGGTTGAAGACGGCGGCATTGACGGGGAGGCAGCCCGTCCGGGCTTCGGTTCTTCTGCTCGAGGACGCGCGGCGTCGGGAAGAAGCTCGTGGGCATGCCAAAGGGGGCGAGGGGATCACGGTGGCTGGCGTGCGCAAGACGGCTGACCATCGCGGTTGCTTTCGCGGATGAAGCTCGAGGAGGAGCTAGGGGTGAGGAGAGACCCGAGAGATGGGGAGTGAGGGAGGAGGTCATGGGGCTTCTCCAGCGCGTCGGATGGGCTCTGGGCGCCTCAGTGGCAAGCAGGAGGTGGAGCTCTGTGTCGCTTCTTCTGCTGCACGCAGCTGCTTGAGCGAAGGGGGAGGAAGGCGACAGAAGGGTGGCCTGGTGGGCTGGGCCGGCCACTTGGGCCGCCAAGTGGGCTGCGCCAGAACAGGAGTTGGGCCAGTTAGTGGCGCCAGGTAAGCTCCAGGTAAGTCTCTCTCTCTCTTAATTCTATTTTTCTTTTGTTTGTAAGTTTGTGGCATTACTAAAAATATCTAGGAACTTTCATAAATCACCAAACTGTGCATGCCCAATGTTTAGAATATATCCAACATGGAACATTTTGGTTTGGGATTATTTGGACATTTAAAATATTTTCTAGCATTTAAATGCCCAAGCGCAAATAGAGTATGATTTAATTCAGAGCCCAAATAAGTCATGGAAAAATGTGCATCACCTCTGGCTACTGATATAGTATTTTCCATAAATGATGAACATTTTTGAAAGCCATTTGGACTTACTAAAAATATATTTGGTTGAACCTAATGAATTCCTTTAATGCTAGGGTTTAGGCAATCCCCATTTCAGGTTTCTGAGAATTTTAAACATGATGCACGCATGAAGGGCTAGCCTAGTGCATACCAGAGCTAGGGATGTGACAACTCACCCCCACTAAACAAGAATCTCGACCCGAGATTCAAGACGTGAGGTAGGTAGACAGAGGGAACACAAAGCTAACACGATCTTCATGATCCAGTTGCTTCATATTGATCTTGACGTCTTGCTCTGAGAACTCCAGCCAACGTGACAACAAGTAGAAAGGAAAAACTCTAGTAGGATCGATCTTCTCGAAGATCAAACAACTTAGGATCAGCTCACGGGGTGAGTCAGAAAAACATCTCGCAAGATGAGATACAAAGCACACATCTAGAGGAATGGAGTGGAATAGATGACGAGGGTTCACTAGGTAGACAACAATTCCACAACTAAGAGGGTGGTGAACGGTTGTCAACGTAGTGAGAGTTTGAGTTGCCATGATACCACAGCGAGACATTTTAGAGGAAGGCAATTCGTGGATATATCCCCTTAAGTGGCAAAAGAATTACCTTTGATTCAAAGATCATTGAAACTCTTTGTACCAGCCTAAGGCAATTCTCAATTGATCATTTGAAGGAATCCAAAAGAATAACATTCTCGGGCTAGAATGGATGATGTGGATTACCTTGTTGAAGACAACACAAGGGATGATTTTGCTTATCATCGAGAAATGGATGGGACCCAAGGTAGGATGGCACAATGACAATGCAAGTGGGAACAAAACACAAATCTTTGGGAATGATTCTAGAACATCATGTAACAGGTCGGACTTCGGGAGCACAAAAATCATAAGGCACACAAGTAGGGAATAATTCCTACGAAGTCCTTATGGAGAGGTGGCCAACTTCTTTAATCAAGATGTTACAATAACAGGTCTTCCGGCTGGGTGTGTTGGCCACGACATCCATTTTACCGGGTTACAGAGAGACCAATATTATAAATCTTGGGAAACGTTCCAACCATCATATCTGCCTGAGATTCAGATCTGGTTGGTGTTAGAATAATCCAGACTCATCAAGTCTAGAAAGAAAAATGAAAGTTTGCAACACAAATCGACGAGATGACGTTGCGAGATTCTCGGGAATGAACTACGATAGCAAGCTCCAAAACATGAGCTGGTTCTGCTACATACAAGCGAACACGCTGTCCCAGACAAGCATGACCACGTAGTAGTCTTATAATAAAACACTACCGAGTTCAGGTGGGGAACCATCATCTAGGGTAACTAAGTCTTGTGCATGACCTAGGATTTGCACAACAACTCATTTTCCTTGAACAAATCAATCAGTGGCTTGGTGTGCTAGGAACACATATGGAGTGGAGGTAATTAATCTACCAAACCATAGAATACTTCGCACGTATGCATGACTGATTTGGGATGATTCCAAGGGAAGCAGAACAAACTTTTCTCAAATTCGTGGCGGCAACTTACACCAAATGCACATGAATTCGAGGAAGTCACTTCTTCCATCCAAGCATAGGCTTCATGAATGGAACACGAAGGTATTGCTTACAAAGTTTCCAACACTAGGTTGATGTCCAACATGAATCATGGGGGAGACAAAATGCTGCTGATGGGCTCAACAACAACTCATCGATTCCATATCACTGGACTTCCACCATCATGTGAACACGGGGATAGCATTGGTCAAACCAAACGATGTAATGGTGTATGCTCGAGGGATCAACCACGAGTAAGACAACATTATGAACATCGTTGGTTCTGATTTGACTTGACGATAGCCCATACTCAAATCAAAGATGGGGTAAGACAATAGGGCCAACAACTGATCACAAGGACCAATTGATGAAGATATCATCTTTCTTCAACGCACACACAAACACAAAGATATCCCTTCAAAAGAGCCAAATTCGGCAAAGCTTTGTATCTTCCAACTCTCCAAGTTGTTGTTTAGCTTAACCAACTAGCTCAGGGGTATCTAACATAGATTCTTGGAGAAGGGGTGGTTTACAAGAAACCAACTTGATCACGAGCTCAACATAGCGGTCAGGTGACAACCTGGTAACACTTCCGAGAAGATGTACGGAAAATCACGAACCACCGATATGTCACTAAGCTCGAGAATGATCTTGCTTTTGAGGGCAAGATGATATGATCAAAAGAGTGAGGGGTTGACACAATCCTAACTCATTGATCAAAGAGTGCACCAGAAATAAGGACTAGGTAGCACGATCAATCATAGGATGACGATTTAATAACCAACACACTAAGAATGAAATTATTGTCCATTTACTACCAAGCAACGAGTTGCTCAAAGAATTAAATTCGCACATCACAGCACACTTGTCGGCATTCCGGTTACAATAACACGGGTACCGAGGAATGAACAATGATGGCAAGAAGTATTACTGCATCAAGAATTCATAAGAGAAGGTGCAATTCTCATGACATTCCTGACTTAAAGTGGGTAATACTTCAGGGTAGAACAGACTAAAAGCTTGATTGCGTTTCGATCTGCGGAATACAACTGCTTTGACCCAATCCTGGAAATGGACAAGGTACTGGAGTTTGTTTCTCCTAGTCATTCCGGAATAGAATGGCTCGATGGACCACAAGGATAATAGGCATCGATAACACGAATGCACGCCATAAACTTGGCTATCAATTGATAGACGAGGGTCGGAATACAATTAAAGAGTGACAACCCAAGAGAACATATGATTTTCTGAGTTGTGGATGCATAGACTAGCATGTCGAACAAATTCAACATATTTCTTCCGAATAACCCATGCAGAAAGGTAGAACTGGCAGAGTCACAATATAGAATCGAGAACTCATCAAAAGCACTCTGATTGTGATCTTTTGATCAGCGAGGAACTGCTGCCATAAGTAGTTCATGGTATTTGGAAGAACGATATACCGCGAACCTCGAGGACTATCACAAAGGTTACTAATATCCTAAAGGAACTAGCAAACACTATCAACACGAGGTAGGTAGGGTGAATCTCGGGTTTAAAACCCAAGGAGTAGAATACCTACTACTAAGTGGCATCACGGAATGCTTTCGAGAATAAAGGCCAAAATCATCACACTGGGAACATATAAATGGCTAGATTACTAGGTGATCCCCTAAGACACCTAGGGTCATAATAATAACTCCAACATATATGTCGAGGCAATAAAGTACCTCAACTCAGCAATTGGTGTGATTAACCTGGCCTAAAAGGACATCAGGAATGGGAGGAAGGGATTTGCAAATGCATCAGACTGTTTAGAAACCTGGGATGACTCGGACAGCATAATGGCTGTAAATGCTCAAAGAGATTTGAGACATCATGCAACATGGTGGCATAACCACTCAACAACATCATATCACGGCTTTGGTTCAAATGACAACATACTAAAAATAGTAGAAATTGAATTGAGGCCTGGAACCAACAATCCTAAGATTCTACGGATTAGTAACACTTGACCCTAATAGAGGAAGGAGAGAGCCTAGTTCCTTAACCCCGTAGGAAAGATAAGATGACTCAGATCAGAAGGGCATAAGGTAAAGGAGTAAAAAGAGCCTTACGTTCCATCCCACAATCAATTCCCCTACATATAACTAAAGCATTTCTAGACTCAACTTGACCGGTTTGGCTTGGTAATCCTCACAGCGATCAAGCTCGATACCAAAGCTGTCGGGACCCGACTCAATGCCACATCGATCTAGCATGTAACACCTCATATCACTTTGCGGCCTCACGCACGGTATTCCACGGGTGTCGCCTTACCTTTGCCCGGGACCGTTTGCGCCTTTTGGCACACGTATATGATAGTGTCGCTAGCATCCATATGATAAGGGCCCGGCTGACATGGCTAGTCGTAAACCCAAAGTGGCACAAACTTACGAGGACGAGCATCCATGACCCGACATCGAGCGTGTCGGTCATCGGCGAGTGAATCCGGTCTGTAGCACGGGCTAGCAGACTCCGTGAACCGGGCATGGCGGGCTAACGGGACTCGGTATTCATCGCGTGACATTTCCCGAAGGGACGGATACGAGAGCGAAGAAGGACATATGCCGGCCAGCCTAAGTGTTCGGAGCAAGTAGCAAGCTACCATGGCTCGGTGGAAACACTAGGAGACATTTCCGTAAGAGGGCTACTAAGGATAAACAACTAGATAGTCGGATCCACACATACCAAGCATTTCAATAACATACACACAATATGCTCGATATGTGCAAATACAACATGGCATCACAACATAACTCTCGACTCAAGTATTTATTCATTAGGCTCAGGAGCGAGATATCACAATCATGGGTCTCACGACCCAACATTGAAACATACAAGTCAAAGCACAAGCGGAAGCTAGTATGTCCGAGTACGACATCTACAAATGAAAAATTTGAGAAGCGACTATCTACCGAGATCTGCCGGGGCACAAGATCGTAGCTGAGGTAACAAGCTAAGCGTCAAGTCCACGCGGAACTACTAGCGAGACGAAGTCTCTCGCAAAACATAAAATAGGCAAACGTGAGTACAAATGTACCCACAAGACTTACATCGAACTAACTACATATGCATCATTATCAACAAAGGGGATAGTGGGGTTTAACTGCAGCAAACCAGCTTTGACTCGGTGGCTATCCTAGTCTCACGAACGCAATGTAACTCTTTTGAGGTGGCGCACACGAGTCCACATATTCACCATATCAATACACCACTATGGATCCGCTCCGTCTCCCACGAGAACGCCATCCATAGCACTCACGCTTATCTTGCACATTTTAGAGTATCCACTTTCACTTGTCTATGAACTATGCAAGGGTCCAAGTTTCCATATCCGAGGAATCCGGCTATTGAATAGATAATGATAACCCTGCAGGGTGTACTTCTTCACACGCTCTCGCCACTTATCGCCTACATACACGTCATGTATCTCGGCAACCTTCAAGCGGAAGCGGGCGAGGGAGTCGGCCACGACCGACTAACCACGCAAGTCTCTCGTCCAGGTTTATCGCCTATTGGGTTCCATCCGCAAGGAGATCCGGCCGGGTGTCGCTCACGGCCCCCAAGCGATGTGAGCAGGGTTCCCAAGCCCACCTCGACGGGTAGATCTACGCTTGGTACACCGTGCCACGGTGCCTAGTCATCCCAAGCCCACCTGCACGGGTGCCACTTGGTAGACTACTAACACTACCTACAAACACCGAAACTAGTTGCAACTCACGGACAGAGATCAAGTTGATTAATAAGCCGAGAGGGTCGAGTTACGGAACCCAATGTGTGGTAATGGCGATCATGGATCACAAACACGAACTCAGTTCCTTAGGACGGCTGCAATGAGACAACCCACCATGTACTCCTACATGGCCTCTCACCGCTACCTTTACCAAATCGTGTTCACACATTTAGCTCTCAACAGTGGGACATGTTCACACATTTAGCTCTCAACAATGGGACATGTTCACACATTTAGCTCTCAACAGTAGGACATGTTCACACACCTCCGATTCATTCCCGATGAATCAGACCTGACTCAACTCTAAGCGATAGCAGCATGACAAACAAGCATGGATGAGTAGGCACATCGGGGCTCAAACAACTCCTACTCATGCTAGTGGGTTTCATCTATTCTTGTGGAATGACAGGTCATGCAAAGGATAAAGGGTTCAACTACCGCAGACAAGTAATGATTGTATCGTTGTTGTCCTAATGCAGAAAAGAGAGCAGGAGCGAGAGAGTGGGATTATGTCGGAATGAACAAGGGGGTTTTGCTTGCCTGGCACTTCTGAAGATAGTATAGTTCTTCGTTGGTGCCATTGATCACATCGTCAAAACGCGTCTATCGAGAGGGGGCAATTACGATGGCGAGAAAGAAACACAATCAATGCAATGCACAATATGATGCATGATCATGACATGGCAAAATGAATGTGTTTGACCTAATGCAACTAAAACGAAAGGTTTGAGCTAATTTGAACCAAGGGTTCAAATTCAAACTCAAGTTATGAATTTGTAATGTGCATTATCATGTTTTGGTATGAACAGCAAGGTTAAGTTGCTTTATCATGCATGAAACCAGTACCAACGGATAGATTGGATTTTTCTGATCATTTTCATATATAATTTATTTCATTTGGAGTTACGGTTGATTTAATATGAATTTTTGAAGTTTGGGGTATTTTCGAAATTTCACGAATAAAAATAAATCGAGAAAAACCTATTCTTGCGTCGGCATTATGTAAGCATAGCGTCACGAAGTCAACCAAAGGCTGACCAGGGTCAAACCTGACGAGTGGGGTCCACCGGTCAGTGACCAACGTCATTGGTGTCACAGACGGTGGGTCGGTCAATGGCCACGTCAACGAGGTCAACGCCAGCGATGGGGCCACCGTGATTTATTTAAACTAAGCAGGAGTTAAGCTGTGATTAATTAGGGCGTGGGGCCCATTTGTAAGTGACTAGTGGTGGGTAGTTAGCGGCCTCATTATCCGCTAATAGCGGCGCCACGTCGGCATGGTCGAGGTTAGGCCGCCGGCGACAATTCGGCGGCGAGTCCACTCGGGACAGCCTTCTGGCGGCTGGGCGGCGAAAGGGCACCGGGAGGAGGCCTCACTCGCGCGCATCCAACGGTGGCGTGGGGATGCCGGGACGGTGTGCGGCGGCGGCGGCGAGCATATGCTGCGGCGGAGCTTGGCCATGGCGGGCTACGCCTAGAGCTTAACGCGAGAGGAGAAGAGGGAAGCGATGGCGAGCTCACAGCGGTCTTGAAGAGAAGCACGGAGGCTCGGGAAGGTCTGGCGGCGCCAATCGGCGGAGGCAAGCCTTGGTGCCGAGGTTGAAGACGGCGGCATTGACGGGAGGCAGCCCGTCCGGGCTTGTTCTTCTGCTTTCGAGGACGCGCGGGCGTCGGGAAAAAGCTTCGTGGGCATGCCAAAGGGGCGAGGGGATCACGGTGGCTCTTAGCGGCGCAAGGCAGGCGACCATCGCGATTGCTTTCGCGGATGAAGCTCGAGGAGGAGCTAGGGGTGAGGGAGACCCGGAGAGATGGGGAGTGAGGGAGGAGGTCCGCGGGGCTTCTCCGAGCGCGTCGGATGGGCTCGGGCGCCTCCGGCAGCAGGAGGTGGAGCTCTCAGGCGCTGCTTGGCACGCTTGCTGCTTGGCGAAGGGGAGGAAGGCGGCGGAAGGGTGGCACAGTGGGCTGGGCCGCCACTTGGGCCGCCAAGTGGGCTGCGCTGCCTTGAAGCAGGAGTTGGGCGATTAGTGGCGCCTGTAAGCTCGAGTAAGTCTCTCTCTCTCTTAATTCTATTTTTCTTTTGTTTGTAAGTTTGTGGCATTACTAAAAATATCTAGGAACTTTCATAAATCACCAAACTGTGCATGCCCAATGTTTAGAATATATCCAACATGGAACATTTGGGTTTGGGATTATTGGACATTTAAAATATTTACTAGCATTTAAATGCCCAAGCGCAAATAGAGTATGATTTAATTCAGAGCCCAAATAAGTCATGGAAAAATGTGCATCACCTCTGGCTACTGATATAGTATTTTCCATAAATGATGAACATTTTTGAAAGCCATTTGGACTTACTAAAAATATATTTGGTTGAACCTAATGAATTCCTTTAATGCTAGGGTTTAGGCAATCCCCATTTCAGGTTTCTGAGAATTTTAAACATGATGCACGCATGAAGGGCTAGCCTAGTGCATACCAGAGCTAGGGATGTGACACGCGTGCATCCTTCTCACGTTCGCGCTGGAGTGCGGCCAGCTCTTCGTTCTTCTTTGTCATGTCCGCCTCCAGCTGCGTCACCTTCACCTCTAGCTCCTTCTTGGCGGCCTCGGCAGCCGCGGCGGCATCCTTTGCCTCCTTGAGTGCCCCGCCAAGTGATTGCTCCCGGACGTCGAGCTCCTCTTCGTGGCTATCCAAGCTCGCCTTCTTCTGTATCAGCTCACCATCTCGCTTGGACAGCTCCTCGGCGGCGAGTCTCTGCTGCTCTTCGGCTTCACCCTTCTCCAGGATGAACGCCTTCTTCGCCTCGTCGAGCTGCGCCCTCTCCTCAGCAATGGACGGAGGGCCTCACAGTTCTTGACTCTTGAGCTCCTCAGCGTGTTTCTCTATGTCGACTCCCGCCTGCGCGACAAGCGCTTCCCGGGACTCAAGCTTCGCTTGCCGGGCGCGGTAGAGTGACACCAGCTTTCGGAGTAGCTGCTCCTCCTCGGACTCACCGCTGCTGCTGCTTGGCCTGTCGACCACTGCTAGCCCAGCAGAGGCGAGTACTTCCCCGTCAAACTCCTCCCCTTCTACCGGCGCCCTGGACTCGACGCCCACGGAAGCTTGATGTACACGCCCTCGCCGGCCTTCAAGTACGCGCCTGGCTGGGGCTCGTCGGAGCCCGGCGCTACATCAGTGGCGGAGGGGTCGGCGGACGGTGCAGCGCCTTGCGCTCCTGCGTCCTCCGGGTCGTCAGTGCAATCGCCGGACCCCCCGCCAGCTTCTGCGCCAGCAGCCTTGGCGGCTTCCTCGTCGGCGGGTTCACCAGCGCCGGCCTCTTCCTCGCCGGCGGCGACATCGTCAGTGTTGCCGCGTGCGCCCTCCTCGCCGGAGGCCCCGGTATCCATCGGGTCTGCGAGAGGGGGATCTGAGGATAGGAAGAGGGAGGGAAAATCAAGCAAATATACAAAAGAAGAGAGAAGATCAAGAGAAGAACCCAAGGGAAGATTCTCGACAAAAAGGGTTACCTGTGCTAGGCTCCGTGACCATGGGCTCCTCCACCAGGGGCTCACTGGTTCCACCCCTTGCCGAGGACCCCTCCCTTGCCGGGTAGCGATCCCTTGTCGGAGAATCGCCCCTTGGCGGCGTAGTTGAAGCAGACAGCACCTCCGGGTCGGCCTCCGGTTGCTCCTAGTGGGCTTGTTCTGCTCCTACATACAAATGAGTCAACAATCAAGATGTCAGCAAAAGAAGAAGCACCCATGCGCGCCCCACAACGGGAAGTAAACCAAAACACTTATGCTGGGGGCTGTGCTGGGGGCTGCTGCGAGGAGAAGGGACCGGGTCCGTCAAGGTCGTCTCGGACGTATCTTCTGCCGTCACAGCAGGATCGTCCTTGATGTTAACCACGGGGACCTTGGCCCTCTTCGCCGCCCTCTCCACCAAAGTCCTGAAGCAGAACAGGGATTTTGCGAGAAGCAAATTAGATACAAGGCAAACAACAACAAAGATCAAAGAAAGACGAGTACAGTAAGAAGAAAGCCATACTCCTCATCCTCCTCCTCCTCGTCGTCATCGGAGCTCAGCGCGGAGAGGTCGAACTCGGCACCCTCTCCGCGGTGTGGCGGAGGTAAACTCCTCTGCGTTTGACGGGGCTGCGGCAGATCAGGCGTGGCGGCCGGGAAGACCCGCCTCGATTCTTGGCACAGCACTGGGACCCTCCAGCAGCGGTACTTGCTGCGGTGGGCGTGTCCCACGGCGCCCGCTGCTGCTGGTCGGCCTGCCCTCCGCCATATCTCCAACTCGACGGAGGCGCCTTCTTGGCTGGGCCTGGGGGGCTGCACTGAGGGCCCGCTGCGGCAAGCTGCTCGAGGGCGGCTGGCCACTCTCGCCCTCGGCGGGCTCGCTCGTTCGACCTCGCGCCCCCTCGCCATCGTCCTCCCGGCAAGATCTTCCCGGCGGCGAGGCTTGCCGCCTCAGCTGCATCCGCCTCCGCCATGCGTGAAGCCAAACTTCGCCAGCGGCGGCCGCCGCCTCTTGGCCCTTCAGCGATGTCGCCATCTCATTGTCGATGGTGGCGCGGGTGAGAAGCTTACGCTTTCGTCGGAGTTGACTGCCACCTCCGCCAAGTCATCGAAGAATTGCTGCACGACCTCGGCAGCGGGCTCTATCAATTTGCACTTATCCCGCACGAATCACACTCTGGCATCATTCGCGCGATGCGATCGCTACCGGGAGTTGTTACTGGGGATGATGCCCACCGGCAGCTTGAACCACTCTGGATGATTGGCGTCGTGGCTTGAACATCTCCCTCAACGATCGCGTCAAGCTCGTAACCGTGAAGTTGAAGTTGAGGCACGGGCGTAGCCTCATGATATCCGCCGGGCCGCCAAACAGCCGGCGGGCCTCCCTCTCTTGCAGAGGGCGGCGCGACGGCGAAGGAAATCGCGCCAACTAACCGCCTGTTGTGAGTCCGGCTTGCTCGAGCCGGAGGATTCGGTGGTGGCGATCGTCGACTTACGCGTCATCTAGCGACGTGGCGCTCCGGTGGCTGCGCGACAACCCGGTTCAGGCGCAGCTTGGTGAATGGCGGCGGATTGGCATCACAGATCCAGCACCACTCCGCCCTCCACTCGTCCCACTTGCTGCGGAGCTCGCCCGTCAAGTACACCTCCTTCATGCCCATCCGGGAGGTCCAGGCGATTCCGCCAGCCAGTGGCTCCCCCTTCTCGGCTCGGGGGGAGAAATAATGGCGAAAAAGAGCGACATTGGGGAGGATGCCAACAAAATTCTCGCACAGGTGTGCGAAAACCGTCATTGTGAGAACAGCGTTGGGGGTGAAATCAAGAAGATGAAACCCGTAGGTGTTCATGATGTCGCAGAGGAAATCGGAAAAAGGTGGGCAGAGCCCGCAATAGAAGAACACAGGAAAGAAGTAGTACCGTCTGGGGCACTTCTTGACGGAAGCTTCAGTGAAAGCACCGGCGTCTTGCGGCGGATGCGCGTCTCCGTCGACCGAAGAGGTAGAACTCCGCCCGCAGCGCCTCTGGGGTGAGCTCGGGGAGGAAAAGCACTCGCTTCTTGCACAGCGCCTCGAGCTCCAACGCCTCGGCCGATTTTGCGGCCTTCGCAGCCTTCGCGGTCTTTGCAGCCTTCCCGGTCTTCGGGGCCATGGCGGAAGCGGCGAGGGGAGGCGAAGGCGACGGCGGTGACGGCGACGGCGGGCAGCGGAGCGCTGCTCTCTTCGACTTGGGAAGCGGAGGGAGGCGCGGGCTGGAGGAGGAACTGCAAGCAGCGAAGGTGGGGAACGCCTGTTTCCCGCTTATAAACGGGGATCTGAGCGTTATGCATTTCACGGAATTAAGTATTGACCACGTTCTCTCACGACGCCGCAATCGACGCGTGCCGTTCTATGAGAGAACGCGGTGGATCTGAGTGGATTCGGTTGGACCCAGGCAGCGTGCCCATGCACTATTTTGGGCTGGCCCAACAACTTCGGCACCATGTATGGCCCGGGCCGGGGCTCTGTCGACAGTACTAAAGTAGGGGTACCTTAGTACCCCGAACTTGTGCACGGGCAGTCGTAGCACCCCGCGGCAAGGCTTGCCGGGCACCCGCCAAGACCCTCCGTCATTTCCTATTACTGCCATTCAAGAAAAAAGTATCAACTAAGAAGAGAAGGCCCCGGCAAGAGGAGCTTGCCGGGAAGGACAAGACCTCGGCAAGAGAAGCTCGCCGGGAAGGACAAAGACCCCGGCAAGAGGAGCTTGCCGGGAAGGCCAACCAAGGCGCTTCAGAGAACTTGCCGCGACGCCCAGCGTCCCAAGAAGACCAGCGACCGCAAGCTTGCCGGCGCGACAAGAGAAGTGCCGCAGCGAGGCGCTTGCCGCGGCAAGGCTGCCGCCATGCACCCAAGCTCCAGCGCATCCAACGACGTGTCGCCCCAGGACTATCCCAGGAGCACGTGGCGAGGCGTTGTGCAGCCATACGATGCGAGGTGGCAAACGAAGCTGACAAGGAGGCCATCGTGGCGATCGGTGGCGCCCCTAACGGTCGTTTCCCTGCACTGTTGGGGCGACCGAACGGGCATTAAATGCCCTTGTCCCCTGCCATCAGAGTTAGGTAGGGGACACTGTTGAACACTGTTGTACCAACCTTCGTTTTTACCTTTCTGCCCCTCTTTCTACGTTGCCACCTGTCGGTAACCCCCTTAGACTATAAAAGGGAGGCCCATGCGCACGTAGAAGGGGTTCGGTTCATTCGACACATCCAACACCACTACACGCTCACGCTCTCGAGCAAGAACAAATACAAACACAAAGCAGCAATAGGAGTTTTATCTCTCCGGAGAGCTCCGAAGCTGGGTAAAAAACCCCCCGCGTGCCGTCGCCTCGATCTGCTCTGCGTGCGCCCTCCGCTCCCTTGCCGGACAAGAAGGGGCCCCCTGCCCCATAGGTGTTCGTGCTCCCACGGGATCCCCGCAACAGAAGTGGTCATCGGATCCCCGGATAACTTCCGAAGCGAGGAGTTAATCTTCGATATAGTCCCGTTCATGGCGGCTATCATGCTCGCTTTCGAGACGAACCGCGTTCATAAAGTTCAGCGCGTGCCGCACTCGCATACCCTCAAGCTCAAGATGCGGGCCCTCGAGGAGTCATTACGGTCAACGGAAACATGAATGCTCCCTCCGAGCGGAGGAACACACATGCTCTCGCGTAAATCTGAGCACCTCTTAAGGCAATTTTCCAGTCCGGCCGTTAAGCGACCGGACATGGCCAAACGCGCCCGAAATAACTTACAACAAGACCACCTGGCACGTTCGGAGTACGCGTAGAAATGCGGCCCCAACCCCAGCCCTCACAAAATTTCAAGATTGGTCCTTCGCGTACATCATTACGCTCTGGAGATACCATGGGCATAGGGGCAGGGGCATGACCACAACAGGCCCAGAGTGCGGCTCAACCACACTAGGGGCTCCCAAGTGTGTCATCCTTTTTCTTTTTTTTTCTTATCTACATGACTCCACTTACTAGAGGGCCTGTCCGGCAGTAGACCTGCCGAACTCACGATGCAACAGCCAGGGAAGGAGAAAGGCTACGACGAACACTCAGGTGGTCTCCATTATGAGCATTAAATAGTCCCATCCCTTGCTTACCGCACTATTTGTATCGTTCTGCATTCATGGCAGTATTCCTTGAATAAACAATGCATTGCTTTTTGCTTATAACTGCATTTCTTTCCTACAGATATGTTCCCCACATTATGGTGTGATAAGTCCGAACACTTTCACAAGTGCGGCACCCCGAACTTATAGCATTATATGCATCGGCTCCGATTCATGTCTTGGGTCAATAGTTGTGTTTGCCCGACTCCCATGTTTTGGTACCTTACGTTCCGTTGTATCGGCTAAGGTAGCACTGGGAGAACCACTGCGATTGCACGCCGGTTGAGCTGGGTGAACGCCTCAGTGGAGAAAGCTAAAACTGACCGTCATGATAAGGCGAGAGCTAGTCGCTGTTCGAGAGGTCTTTTCGAGTCCCTAAAGACTTATGCCGCTTAGAGCGAGGAACCGGCTTTTGTCCGGCCCAAGCGTGGATAGCGCCCCAAACTCGGTCTTCCGAACACTAGGGGCTTCGCCGAAATTTAAAATTATAGAATTCTATGGCTAAGTGAGAGTGTTCAAGCATTATAAGTCCGGTTGCCTCGTTCGCTGTGTTGAGCGCCTCCCTAGACGGACCCAAAAATGGGAACAAGAGCGCTCAAGTTTATCCCGAACACCCCAGCACTCGTGGCATGGGGGTTGAAGCCGACGACTTGCCATCTCTCAGATTTGATAAACGGACGCACAGAAGATAATATTTTAAATTAACAAGTGTTGCTTAGCGCATATGAACAAAGTTTTCAGCGCACAGGATAACCAAATGCAAGTCTACTCAAATATTACATCTTTGGAGCACTCACCCGCAATCATGCGGGCACCCTTCAAGACACTCTTATAATACATTTCAGCGCAGGATACTCCTTGCTCACGATGGCGCGTCCGTCAAGCTTCTCGGCGTCCATCACGCTTGATGCACTTTTGCACGGCAAGGGCCCGACGGGCACCTTCAATGCAAAGCGGACTGCTTGATGACCTCAACCCGAGGACACGCTGGTCCACCAGCCGCCCACCAGGCGAAGTAGCTCCTGTGCACGGCCTCCTTGGGCCACAGCCGAACTATGAGGCCCTTCATGGCCTGTTCGCTACCTTCAGGAGCTCGACCACTGCTTCACTGGTCGCTAAGGGCACTGATGTCCGCCTCAAGATACCGAGACGTAAGACCTTCTCCATCGAGCTCCCTCCTCGGCCCCAGAAAGCGGCGGATCGGACACGCCATGGGCAGATCTGCGAACGCTCCTGGAGAGCTCCGAATTCGGGTAAGTAATAGGTAATTCACATTCACATGCTTGCTTTGCATGAAAAATGCCTTACCCACCGCTATCTTCTTCAACACCTCGATTTCCTGGAGGGCCTTGTGGGCTTCGGCCTTAGCGGCTTTGGCACTCTCAAGAGCCGATGCAAGCTCGGACTCTCGAGTCTTTGAGTCGCGCTCCAAACCCTCATGTTTTTTCATGAGAGCCTGGAGCTCTTGTCGCACCTCCGCCACCTGCGCCTCCTGCTTCTCTCGCTCGGCTCGCTCCGCGGCCGCATTGCATTCGGCCAAGGACACCGCCTCCTTCAGGGTTGCCACCTTGTTTGTGGCCCCTAGAGTACCCACGTTATCCTTGTTATTTATCGTGCAACCAAATCCTTTTCTGTAAGGTACAAACTTAATACGGTGTTACTCACCTTCCTTGTCCTCGAGCTGCTTCTTGGCACGGCCGAGCTCGCTCGGACCGCCGAGGCTCGCTTCAAAGCATCGACCTCCATGATCAAGGCTTGGCAGAGGTCAGCCAGCGCAGCCTGCAATCCCATATTGACATATTTTTAGAACTCCTGCGTATATCTTTTTAGATCCTCAGTCCGGCTTTTCTTTCCGAACACCGAACCGAGCATCAGGGGCTACTGTCTATGCGGTATTATATTACAATTCTTACCTCAAAGCCTATTAGAAGGCTGTTGCAGGCTTCGGTCAGCCCGCTCTTGGCGAGCTGAACCTTCTGAATCACCGCACTCATGACAGTGTGGTGTTCTTCTTCGATTGAAGCGCCTTTGAGCGCCTCCAGCAAGTTATCCGGCGCCTCCGGTTGGACAGAGGTCGTCGGCGTCACAGTCTTGCCCTTCTTACGAAGGGGCCGCTCGCCGGACTCCGGAACCACTGCAGGTTCCGGTGCGGAGTCCGGTGCAGAGTCCGGGAGGTTGCCTTGCGGCACCTCTGGGGCCTCCTCCTCCTGGCGGGTCCCTTCTCGGGATCCCACCTCGGCATCGTCGGTGTCACGGGGAGTTGAGGCGGTCGGAAGAGAATCCATATCCGACGTGTCCAAGGACCCACTCGACGAAGCGGGAAGATCGTCCTTGGCCGGACTAGAGGTTGTATACGGCATTAGAAAGACACCGTGTGGCAAAAGGAAAAATTATAAACTATCTAGGAGTCCGGATACTTACGATCTCGCCAGGGGCTTGGCCCTTGAAGGCCACTCCTCGTTGTCGTCGCCAACGCTGGCGGAACAGTCCGGGGGAAGGGTCCTTCTCTTCTTGGACCCTTCATCCTCCCTCGCTGGGGAGGCCTTCCTCTTCTTCTCTCTCCCTGCTGGGGGAGAGGCTTCTTTCTTCTCCTCCTCATCCTCAGGGGAGGAGTCCGCCTCGGAGTCATCGGACGATGAGTTCGATACCACCTGGCGCCGGGAACTCGTTCGGGTTCCCGTAGCCTTCTTCTTGGCCTTCTTCTCCGGCACCACGTAGAGTGCCGGTACCAGCAGCCCCGTCAAACGGGTGTCCGCTGGGTCTTCTGGGAGGGGAGTCGGACAGTTAACCTGTCCGGACGTCTTCTGCCAATCCTGTTAAAGGTATTGGGAGTTTATATCCCACATAGAGTCAAACTATGAGAAAAAATGAGTGTCCCATAAAGGATAACATAGCTTACCTCGCCGGCCGGGCGCTGCGTGCTGAATCCGCGATCTTCGATTGTAGATGCGAGAGCTTCGGCGCCCTTGAACAGCACCCTCCAAGCAGCTTCGTACGTCGTATCGAAGAGCCTGCTCAAGGTCCGTGTTGTGCGGATCAAACTCCCACAAATTGAAGGCCCGTTCTTTGGCAAGGGAGAATCCGTGAGACGAGCATGACTCGATCACGTTGACAAGCTTAAGCTTCTTGTTCACCGTGGTCCGGAGGCAGGATCGAGTCTCGGTCACTCGTTCAACTACCCCATAGCAAGCCCTTTCTTTCCAGGAGGTGAGCTGCATGGGGATGCCAGATCTGAATTCGGGGGCCGCTGCCCTTTTAGGGTCACGTGGGTGTCAAAACCGGCGGATCTCGGGTAGGGGGTCCCGAACTGTGCGTCTAGGCGGATTGTATCAGGAGACGGGGGACACGATGTTTTTACCCAGGTTCGGGCCCTCTCGATGGAGGTAAAACCCTACGTCCTGCTTGATTAATATTGATGATATGGGTAGTACAAGAGTAGATCTACCACGAGATCAAGGAGGCTAAACCCTAGATGCTAGCCTATGGTATGATTTTTGTAATGTATGTTGTCCTATGGACTAAAGCCCTCCGGTTTATATAGACACCGGAGGAGGCTAGGGTTACACAGAGTCGGTTACAATGGTAGGAGATCTACATGTCCGTATTGCCAAGCTTGCCTTCCACGCCAAGGAAAGTCCCATCCGGACACGGGACGGAGTCTTCAATCTTGTATCTTTGTAGTCTTGGAGTCCGGCGGATAATGATAGTCCGGCTGTCCGGACACCCCCTAGTCCAGGACTCCCTCAGTAGCCCCCGAACCAAGCTTCAATGACGATAAGTCCAGCGTGTTTTTAGTCTTCGGCGTTGCAAGGCAGGTTCTCCCTTCAAATTCCATGTACCGCTTAGCGAGTGTCGGCTTCATCTTGAATCTTGTGTTCCTCGGCTTCACGCCAAATAATGGCCCTCTTCCACGCGTCGCACGAATGCGAAAAGCAGGCGCCTTTGCATTTCACCCCTAATCGTGCGAGTCGTTCGCCTATAAAAGAGGCAAGAATCCAGATCCAAACCACACCGTCTTCCTCCCATGAATACTCCATCGAAGCGCCTTTGACCTAGAAATCCATTCCATCATGGATCGCCGACGCTCTTCTTTCACGCGCTCCCAGCCCACCGCCGGGGAATTGGAGGAGGTGCTCTATTTCGCACAACGAGCTAGTGAAGCTCCAAACGGGGGGATTTTTCCCTCCGGCCTTCATGGTCCCAGTCCGGGCCGGACTGGTTACTTATCAAGGTGGGAGGCAGGCGGAAGACACTCCAAGCCCCAATAAGGGGGAGCGAGTATGCTTTGTCCCCTATCCGATAAGGGGACTCGATTTCAATACATCCGCTCCTCCGCTGGCCTCAAGTTCTACGGACTCCAGCTCCACCACCTCCGCCCGCCTGTCTTGCATATCACGGGCTACGAGCTCTTTGTGAGCTATTTACGGGCATCGAGCCCCATTTTGCATTGTGGAAGAGGTTGTTTTGCCTCGCACCCGTTCTCACGAGGGTCCATATATCAAGTGGGCGGCGCCAAATATGGCGATCGCCGGACCGGATACCTATCCGGTACTCCCTAAGAAGGCGTCCAAGACCGGCCCTCGAGTGGTTTATATAGGAGACGCCCGCGCTGCATGCGGACCCGATCGGCCTCCGGAGTTTAGTGCTGCTCCCTTGAAGAAACGCCACGGTGGCGCCCATGAGCCCCGATTGGAGGAAGACAAGAGCGCCCATTACTTGATGGGCCGGATAAGATTAATGGCCCATTCCGACTTGACCATGATCGGTGTCATGGCGACATGCATCAAGCGAGGGGTACAGCCATTGCAATACAGAGGCCACCCCATGTGGGATTTCAACGGGGAAGACGACGCTACCGCACGGCCAAGAAGGGCGGATTCGACCGAGGATCCGTAGAGATCTGTCCCGCCTGTATAAGGGGGAGAAGGAGGACTTCCTTCGAACGAACCCTTTGAATGGGTTTTCAATGACCAACCCTAGAGGATGGGTAAGTGAACACCTTGAAGGGCTCAACCCATGCTTTCAAAGTTTAAGCTTCTTACATTATGTCTTCGGCGCAGGATCTACGCCGGACTGTGGAGGACATGGTGAGTCCTGCTCCGCAACCCGAGGATCCAGAAGGATCCCTGGATCCGGCCTCCGAAGAGGACCCGGACATCGGGGTGGAGCTGATCGACGGGGTGTTTCACCAGCTCAACATAGACAATGCTTTGGTTGCCATAACGGCGGACTACCCCGGACTAAGCCGGCTTCCCAGGTGACCTTGACCGAAGTCCGGACACCATTATCTCTTCCCTGCCCATTTCTAACCTACGCGAACGATGGTATTTTGCATGTAGTGCCTTTACGGCAGGAAGCCGAGCCCGCGGCGGTTGGCCAACAGAGGCCAATCCGGACAAGCAGGCGGAAAAGGAGGGCGGTGCGGGCGGAAACGTCGCCGCAAAGGTATAGCTCGTATTTGAATTTTCAGAGCAACGTTCCGAGGAAACGCCTGAGTGCTCATGATCTTTTAGAGAAAAAGCGCCGCCAGATCGCAAGCGCAGGAATTGCCGATCCGACCAACTCCGCCAGGCTCCAGCCGCCCGACGGGGGGAGGCAAGCGCAAGACGCGGGCCGGATCCTTCTCCAACGGAGGATGCCGACAGACTGTCCGCCACCAAGTCTGAGGTGGAGAGCGTCATGAACCATAGGCGCCGCCGGACAGTATTTTGCGAAGCGTGCTTTTCCCCTGAGGCATTGGATGCCTTTAACGCAGGGGACGCACATCTCCGTGCCACTCAAAATGGTTTTACCAGAGCCACGGAGCAGTATGTGAAAGACACACGGGTAAGGGAATTTCAATGGTTGTATATACCAGTAGCCCCCGAGACTTAAAGTAGTTATGCTAACTGATTTAAGGATCATTTGAAAATGCAGGCACTTACCGAGAAGAACGCCCAGCTGCCTCGGGAGCTGCAAGATTGCAAGGCCCAACTTGAGGCCGCACTTGCTGCCGCAGGAGGAGACGGAAAGACCCCTCCTGGTAACACATTTTTATTAATAAATATAAGCGGCTGTATGCGGCGTGCATGTGAGTCTAATAATGACATTGTAGGTACCACGGACAAGATCCGGACAGTAAGCATTGCTGCGCCAGACTAAAGGTCGGCGAGAGTGTGCTGAATAGGGTTCAGCAGAAAGGAACAAGCTCCAGGATGCCAACGCCAAGCTCGGAGAACAGCTGAAAGGCGCCGGCCGAGCTGTCCGCTCCGTTAAGGAGAATCAGCGGCTTCGCCACGACATTTATAGTAGTGCTTGAGCGAACTCTTTTGAAAAGAAGAGTTGGCGAGGAAGTATTTTGACATGATATGTCTTGTAGGTATACTCACGGGTCGCCCCTGCAGAGGAGATGCCCATATCAACGGTGATCAACTTCCCGAACTATTGCAGCTACTCGAACGAAGTTCGGCAGGCAATGAGCGGCGCTGCTCGTGCTTTATGGCCAGTCCTCACCCTACCCGAGGGCCTCGGGAGCTTATGGAGAAGCTGCAGGAGTGCGGCAAGACTTCAGATGTGGAAGATTTCGCTTGCCGTCAAGGTGCCTGTGGAGGCTTGGGCCATGGTGAAGACGCGGTACAAGAAGGCGGATCCCAACCACATGGCGAAGTTGGACCGGTGGGGCCCGACGGAAGGAGATCCTGTGAGTTTAGTATACAGCCAAGTAGAGTTGGCTGCCAAATTTTCCCAACGGGATCAGAACTAGACAGACTGTTAGACGGGATTGAGGAGGAATACAATCATAAATTTGACAATGTATGTTATCCTTTAAAGTGACATGTGAAAATGTCTTCTAGCCGGATTGTAGATCGCTTGTCTTTGCCGACCTTTTCGCTTCAACCTCGGGACCCTAGAGTCCTGAGTGTATCGAATACCTCTTTGGTTAAGAAACAATCGTGGTATGCATGGAGACCAGCGTAGGGGTCATTAGTGCTTTATCGCATAAGTGCCCAACTAGTTATGTTATATTACATGGTTAGTAAGAAACATCTTCGGGGAGAATAGTTCCGTTAAGGGTTCCTTTCTCAGGAGGCATGCCCTAAAGTGCATGCCGGACTGCAAAGAAAGCGAAGAAACATCCGGGGCAAATAGATAAATAGGTAAAAAGTCATCTTTTAAGTCACCGACCGAATATTCCCTTAAGAATGCTAGCTTTGCTTCACCCGACCGAGGTACACATCCGGCTGACCCGGCAGTAACAATCGCAGAGGTGCTCCCTTTACCTCCTAGCCGAACAATCAGGAACATAGGGGTAAGCACAGGAGCCAGGCAACCCAGCTTGGCCAATGCATATAATGCTGAGTAAAAGGTACATGTGGAAGCTTGACAAATGTGCTGGGTATGAAACCCGTGTAATTGAGCTTCTGTAAAAGAAGCCCCCAGGAATAATGAGTGTGGATGGCACATCATGCGTATGCAAAAAATGCGAAAATAGGCCCGTAAGGGCTTTTAAATAAATAGTCATAAAAAGAGAAACGAAAGACAATCGAAGTGTAAAAGTTTGGACTGGGGAAGGGGACGAACTCTTAGTCCGGCGCTAGGCATAGAATCGTCGGAGGCGGGCTGCGTTCCATGGGTTCGGCTTGATTCGGTTATCTGATGCATTTCGTAGACGGTATGCTCCGCCGGTCAGTACTTGATCGATAATGAAGGGGCCCTCCCATTTGGGCTTGAGCTTGTCCTTTTTCTTGTCCGGCAGGCGTAGAACTAGTTCACCAACGTTGTAAGTCTTGGCCCGTACTTCCCTGCTTTGATATCTTCGTGCCTGCTGCTGATAGAATGCGGAACGAGCCTTTGCGACGTCACGTTCTTCCTCCAATGTGTCCAAGCTGTCCTGCCGATCAAGCTCGGCCTCTCTTTCCTCATACATGCGCACTCGAGGTGAGTCATGAATAATGTCACCGGGCAAGACTGCCTCTGCGCCGTATACCATAAAAAATGGTGTGAATCCGGTAGTAAGGTTAGGCGTTGTCCGCAGCCCCCAGAGTACGGAGTCGAGCTCCTCGACCCATTGTGTGTCGGATTTAGTAAGTGACCTCACTAATCTGGGTTTAATGCCACTCATTATTAGACAATTTGCTCTTTCCACTTGACCGTTGGTTTGAGGGTGATAGACTGAAGCGTAGTCGTGCTTGATGCCCATATTTTTGCACCATGACTTAACCTCGTCGGCTGTGAAGTTCGTGCCGTCGTCGGTGATGATCTTTGTGGGGACTCAGAACGTGTACCACCCCGATATAAAGTCTATCACTGGTCCGACTCTGCCGTTTTGACCGGTTTGGCCTCTATCCATTTGGTGAATTTATCCACCATGACCAATAAGTACCTTTGCTTGTGGGTTCCCCTTTAAGGGGTCCAACCATGTCAAGCCCCAGATCGCGAACGGCGGGTAATGGGTATGGTTTAGAGGCGGTGGGTGGCATATGGCTCGATTAGCAAAGAGTCGACAACCAACGCATTTTTGGACCAAGTCTGTTGCGTCTGCCGGGCCGTCGGCCAATAAAATCTGACTGGAATGCCTTTCTTACAAGGGCCGGGCTGCTGCGTGGTGTCCGCCTAGTCCGGCATGAATTTCAGCGGGAGGTTTCGCCCTTCCTCTTCGGAGATACACCTCTGAAGGACTCCGTGGTACTTTTCTTATAAAGTTCTCCCTCATGGACCTTGTAGGCCATCGATCGCCGGACTATGCAGCGGGCCTCATTTTGGTCTTCGGGAAGTTCCTGCCTAAGTAAGTAGGCTAGGAAAGGTTCTATCCACACGGTGATTACCGCCATTATGACGTGGAAATGAGGGTGTTATGTCATCTGCCGAATCACCGTTGGTGCGGTTTTCTCGGTTTGTCACTACTGGGCTCCTCTTCCCATAGTACGGATGGCTTGAAGAGCCGCTCCAAGAAGATATTAGGAGGGACGGCATCACGCTTCGCGTGCCGATGCGTGCAAGACGTCGGCTGCTTGGTTATTATCTCGAGCTATGTGATGGAATTCCAGTCCTTCAAACCGGTGACATTTTAGGACAGCGTTGTGATATGCTGCCATTTTCGGATCCTTGGCGCCAAAGTCTCCGTTTATTTGGGATATTGCAAGGTTGAATCGCGCACCTCGAGGCGTTGAATGCCCATGGAGAGCGCCATCCGAGACCATGTAACAGGCCTCGATTCGGCTGCGTTGTTGGAGTCCGTGTACATTATTTGAAGTACGATCGATCTGTATCTCCGGTTGGGGACGCCAAGATGACGCCAGCCCCGATCCGCCAACATTTTGGAGCCGTCGAAATGCATAGTCCGATTGGAGTATGCGCCGTACTCTTTAGGGAGTTCGCTTCATCCATTCGGCACGCGATCAGCCGTAACTTGTGACTTTATGGCTCACCGAGGTTTGTAAGTGATGTCGAATGGTAAGAGCTCAATGGCCCATTTTGCAATCCTGCCCGTTCGCGTCGCGGTTGTTTATAATGTCATTGAGTGGTACTTGAGAGGCCTTGTTATCGAACACTCTTGAAAGTAGTGCCGAGCTGACGCCATGAACACCGTGATATGCTATCTTTTGATAGTGCGGTAACGGATTTGCAGGGGTTAAACGGTGGATACATAATACTTTGGTTTTGAAGAGGGAATTTATGTCCTTCGTCGCTCGTTCGACGACGAGGACCGCGCCATTGACTTGATGCGTTGCTGCGATGTATAACAACATTGGTTCGCCCAGAGTGGGCGCAACCAGGACCGGATTTGTTGCCAATATGGCCTTTATTTCTTCGAGTCCAAGAAGGCGCGATCCGTCCACTAAAAGTGTTCGGCGCCCGAGGAGGCGATAGAGGGCAACGCTTTTCTCCTAGACGGAGATAAAGCGCTTAAGGCTGCCACGCATCTCGTTAATTTTGTATTTGTTTGAGGTCTTTGGAATATCCAAGCTGTGACAGAGCTCGGATTTTAGCCGGATTTGCTTCAATTCCTCTACGGATACAATGAAGCCCAAAGAGCTTTCCGGCTGGTACGCCAAAACGCATTTTTCCGGATTCAGCTTGATGTCATATGCTCTGAGGTTGTCGAATGTGAGCCTCAAATCTTCTACTAGAGTTTCGACGTGTTTTGTTTTGACGACTACGTCGTCTACGTATGCCTCGACTGTTTTGCCGATCTGGGTGGCCAGACATGTTTGAATCATGCGCTGATATGTTGCGCCGGCATTTTTAAGTCCGAAGGGCATCGTGTTGAAGCAGAATGGTCCATATGGAGTGATGAATGCTGTTGCGGCTTGGTCTGCTTCCACCATCTTGATTTGATGATAGCCAGAATATGCGTCCGGGAAGCACAACGAATCGTGCCCTGCTGTAGCATCGATAATTTGGTCGATGTGGGGGAGAGGGAAGGGATCCTTTGGGCAAGCCTTATTGAGGTCTTTAAAATCGATACGCAGGCGCCAGATTTATCCTTCTTGGTACCATCACCAGATTTGCTAGCCAGTCCGGATGTTTGATATCTCTAATGAATCCGCTTCCAATACTTTGGCTAGCTCTTCTCCCATTGCCTGTCTTTTGGGTTCGGAAAATCGTCAAGAGCTGTTTGGTCGGCTTAAATACTTTTAGGATGTTTAGGCTGTGTTTCGCCAACTGCGTGGGATTCGGGCATGTCCGAAGGATGCCGGCGAAGATATCCAATTTTCCGAAGAAATTCGCGCAGGCGGCGTCTACTTGGGTTCAATTGTGCCCCAATGGAGGCCGTCTTTGTTGGGTCATTGGATGGACCTGGAATTTTATTATTTCATCCGCTGGTTTGAAGGAGGCGGACTTGGATCTTTTATCGAGTATCACATCGTCCTGTTCACCGTGAGAGCCTTGTGTGATAAGTTCTTCTGCCGCTAAGGCTTTGGATAGTGCCTCGAGGGCTAGTGCGGCTGTCTTGTTTTCGCGCGAGTGCTATGTCCGGGTCACTAGCGAGAGTGATTATTCCGCTGGGCCTGCATTTTGAGCTTCATGTACCCGTAATGAGGTATGCTTGAAAAATTGTGAATGCCTCTCGTCCTAATATGGCGTGATACCCGCCGCTGAACAGGCCACCGAACGTGACTTCTTTGGATCTGTAATTGTCCGGAGAGCCGAACACCACATCGAGTGTGATTTTTCCGGTGCAGCGCACTTCCCGGCTAGGGATTATTCCTCTAAAGGTTGTGCCGCTCCGCTCAATACGGCTCCAATCAATTTCCATTTTTCGCAGAGTTTCCTCGTAAATGAGGTTTAGTCTGCTGCCGCCATCCATGAGGACTTTTGTCAGTCGAAAGCCGTCCACTATGGGACTAAGTACCAGTGCGGCTGGAGCTCTGGTTGTTCAAAATTTAGGCTCGTCGCTGGCGTTGAAGGTAATAGCTGTGTCGCTCCATAGATTTGCTGTTGCTACTTGGTAGACTTCGGCGAGTTCGCGGATTGTTCTCTTTCGCATATTGTTTGATGCGAAGGTCTCGAAGACTGTTGATACCGTGCTAGTATTGTTGGAGTGGTTTCCCGGAGCTAGAAGCTCTTCACCACTTTTGGCCACCTGCCGTAATATCCAACATGCTCGAAGGCTGTGTGTTGGGACGGCCCCCTCTGTACTATGAACCTTACAAGGTCCATTAAGCCATCCCTCCAGTACGGTTCCATTTCCCTTATTGGGTTTTTGTTTTTTCGTTTTTGCATCTGGGGCCTGAGTGTAAGGCGCCCTTTGTCATGGATGGGATTGGGGCCGGATTATCCCAAAATTGATTTTCGGTTTTCCGGAAGCTCTCCATCGCACAGTACTTCTGTACTATGGATGCCAGATCGGTGAAGCGCATAATTTTGCGGCGATCAATGGCATTGAGTATTCCCTTGTCCGTGCAGTTATTGCAAAAGATTGATATTGCGTTTTCCTCTCGGCAGTCCTTTATCCTGTCCATAACCAGGAGGAATCTGGCCCAGTAGTGATGTACTGTTTCAGCGGGCTCTTGCCGTATTAGAGATAGATCGCATATGTCTGGGCGGGTGGGTGGACTAAAATCCGGATCCCTGCCCATCTTGGGGCTCAAAGGCCGAGGGGTTTCCGAATTCGGAAGTTTGGTTTGCTGGGCACAATCCAGCGAGTCCGGGGCGATGCATGATTTTAAGTTCAATGCTCGATCGAAGTCCGTCCCTCCGCGGGAATCCGGCGGGGAGGGTTCGGGAATTCGGACATGAATTGTTTTCAACACAGGAAAAGAGTTGCCGTATTGCTCCTCTACCACTGCGATGTGGTGGGTGGCCTGGGGGAGTTAATCTCCCTCAAATCGGTTCTAAGCCCAATCTGGTTGTAGTCCGTAGCGACTCCCAGGGCAGCGATGCGATCCAAGAGCTCATTAATAGACGAGAGCTCTATTGGGTCCAACTGTTCGGCAGCTTTAGGGCTGACGCAAAGATTGCTTCTAACGACTTGCGAAGTCATCGTCGAAGCGGCAGCCGGACAGGCGGTCATAAGAAAACCACCAAGCCGGATAGTTTGGCCGGCGGCTAAGGCCCCTTTGGCGAAAACGCCGTCTTTGAAGACGGGTGGAGGCATCCGCTCTATCGGTGACGACACAGAGGAACTCTCAATGAATGCACCAATGTCGGTGTCAAAACCGGCGGATCTCGGGTAGGGGATCCCGAATGTGCGTCTAGGCGGATGGTAACAGGAGGCGAGGGACACAAAGTTTTACCAAGGTTCGAGGCCCTCTCGATGGAGGTAAAACCCACGCCCCGCTTGATTAATATTGATGATATGGGTAGTACAAGAGTAGATCTACCACGAGATCAAGGAGGCTAAACCCTAGAAGCTAGCCTATGGTATGATTGTTGTAATGTATGTTGTCCCACGGACTAAAGCCCTCCGGTTTATATAGACACGGAGGAGGCTAGGGTTACAGTCGGTTACAATGGTAGGAGATCTACATATTCGTATTGCCAAGCTTGCCTTCCACGCCAAGGAAAGTCCCATCCGGACACGGGACGGAGTCTTCAATCTTGTATCTTCGTAGTCTTGGAGTCCGGCGGATAATGATAGTCCGGCTGTCCGGACACCCCCTAGTCCAGGACTCCCTCAGCCACCCTTTGATGAATTCCACGAAGGCACCCTCAAGCCAAGTGACGTTGGGCATTTTGCCCACCATGGCGCCTCCGCACTCCGCTTGGCTGCCCTTCACAACCTTCGGCTTGACATTGAAGGTCTTTAGCCACAAGCCGAAGTAGGGCTGGATGCAGAGGAAGGCCTCGCACATGACGATAAACGCCGAGATGTTGAGGATGAAGTTTGGCGCCAGATCGTGGAAATCCAGGCCGTAGTAGTACATGAGCCCCCGGACAAAAGGGTGAAGTGGGAAGCCCAGTCCGCGGAGGAAGTGGGGAAGAAATACGACCCTCTCATGGGGCCTGGGTGTGGGGATGAGCTGCCCCTCGTCGAGCAGCCGGTGCGCGATGTCGCTGGATAGCTATCCGGCGCCGCGCAGCTTCTCGATGTGCCCCTCCATAACGGAGGAGTCCATCCACTTGCCTCCCACTCCGGACATGGCTGGAAAGGGTCAAGGTGAGATGTGCGGACTTGGGTGCTGGAGCTCGAGTGCGCGGAGATGGATAAGCAAAGGAGGAAGAAGGCGTAGGTAAAAGAGGTGGATCCTTATCCCCTTATGTATGGGCGGATGAAACTATGCGTCCCTACTAGCCTGGTAAAACTCGCTTATCTCCCAAGCGCCGCAATCAATTGCGCGGTTGGGTTACCCACGTCCGTATTGATGGGAATCCCGGAATAAGGGGAACATGATCTCTGCTTCGACAAGACGTGCCAAGGAAACCGCTTCGCTAATCGCGCTGAGGTGGTATAATAAAAACGATTCAAGTAAAGGCTTGGTAGTGGTGTGACATCATGCCCCAAAATACGTCAGCAGATTGAACTTGTGTAAATATTATTCTCTCTATGGTGGTACGTGGAATTTATTTTACAAAGCGGACAACATCCCGGTGTTCACAATCTTCTATGGATTATTCGGAGCGGAACCCGCCTTGCAATGCCGAAGACAATACGCGCACGGACTAAATCGTCATTGAAGCCTGGTTCGAGGGGCTCTTGAGGAGTCTGGACTAGGGGTGTCGGATAGCTGAACTATCATCATCGGCGGACTCCCGGACTATGAAGATACAAGATTGAAGACTTAGCCCCGTGTGGGATGGGACTTTCCTTGGCGTGGAAGGCAAGCTTGGCAATACAGATATGTAGATCTCCTACCATTGTAACCGACTCTGTGTAACCCTAGCCCTCTCCAGTGTCTATATAAACTGGAGGGTTTTTAGTCCGTAGGACAACAATCACAACAACAATCATACCATAGGCTAGCTTCTAGGGTTTAGCCTCCTTGATCTCATGGTAGATCCACTCTTGTACTACCCATATCATCAATATCAATCAAGCAGGAGTAGGGTTTTACCTCCATCGAGAGGGCACGAACATGGGTAATAACATCATGTCCCTTGTCTCCTGTTACCATCCGCCTAGACGCACAGTTCGGGACCCCCTACCCGAGATCCGCCGGTTTTGACACCGACAGCACCGTTTAGACTTTGGGTTTTGTTTAGATTAAAAGTTCACCATAGCTGCGACTTCGCATACTTTGTTTGTGTTCAACAACCAGACAAAGGTGTCACAGAACCCCAGCTTGATCAATAAAGCTTTCATCTTATATTTGCAATATCTAGATTGCAATCTCAGTTTCTTGCTTGTTCTTCGTTTGCTCGCAGGAAAGAGACCCTCGTGGTCAGGTTGATCGTGCTCCGGCGTGGTCAATAACCTCTCGGAGTTGGTTTAGCGATTGCTAAGGCGCGACGTCCTCGCACGTTCGTAGTCGGATCGTCAAAGTCGACTTCCACCAAAGCGAAATCCATCATCTCATCAAAAGACAGGACACCTTTGCCTCTATCAGATACTACTTGTGCTTCCAAATATCCTTAAACCCAGTTTTGCCATGAGGGTCCACCATACCTACCTATGGACTGAGTAAGATCCTTCAATTAAGTTGTGATCGGTGCAAGCAATAAAAATTGCTCTCTAAATATGTATGATCTTTTGGTGTGAAGAAAATAGCTTTATACGATCTCTTGTTATGGAAGCAATAAAGTGAGGGATAGCATAATAAAGGTCCATATATAGGTGGAAATATAAAGTGACATTCTTTCGCATTAAGATTTTGTGCATCCAACCCTAAAAGCACATGACAACCTCTGCTTCCCTCTGCGAAGGGCCTATCTTTTACTTTATGTCTTTTACTTTATGCAAGAGTCAAGGTGATCTTCACCTTTCCCTATTTCATTTTATCCTTTGGCAAGC
Source organism: Aegilops speltoides (assembly GCA_021437245.1). Taxonomy (NCBI): domain Eukaryota; kingdom Viridiplantae; phylum Streptophyta; class Magnoliopsida; order Poales; family Poaceae; genus Aegilops; species Aegilops speltoides. The sequence goes on from CM038143.1 coordinate 261,046,852, forward strand.
ACCTGGTGTTGGGAAGATCCTGATATATATATATATATATATATATATATATATATCAATTGGATGTAAGTTAGCATGAACTATTATTGTTGACATCACCCAAAGGTGAATACGTTGGGAGGCAACACTATAAGCCCCTATCTTTCTCAGTGTCCGATTGAAACTCCATAACCATTAGTATTGCGTGAGTGTTAGCAATTGTAGAAGACTATATGATAGTTGAGTATGTGGAGTTTGCTATTCCTGAAAATAAGATGAATTGCAATTGTTTGATAACTGAGAATGAAGTTTGCTAGTTTTCAAGAAAGTTTATGGTCTACGCTTTGACATGTGAATTGCTTGTTACTTTATCCTGAGAAGTTTTAGGAGATGAACTATTGTTATAACATATTATCATGCTAGAAAAGGTGATTGAAATTATCATTGATCAAACTTGTGCACCTCTAGCATTCACACTTCATGAATTATTTCTTTATAATTTACCTACTCGAGGACGAGTAGGAATTAAGCTTGGGGATGCTGATACGTCTCCAATGTATCAATAATTTATGAAGCATTCATGCTATTTCATTATCTGTTTTGAATGATTACAGGCTTTATTATACACTTTTATATTACTTTTGGGACTAACCTATTAACCGGAGGCCCAGCCCATATTGTTGTTTTATTGCCTGTTTTAGTATTTCAAAGAAAAGGAATATCAAACGAAGTCCAAATGGAATGAAACCTTCGGCAGCGTGATTTTTTGGCAGAATATGATCCTGGAGACTTGGAGTTCATGTTAGAAGATCCTCGAGGCAGCCAAGAGATAGGAGGGTGCCCCCCCCTGTAGGGCGCGCCCCCTGTCTCGTGGGCCCCTTGAGCACCTCCCGACCGACTTCTTTCGCCTATATAAGCCTACGTACCCTAAAAACATCGAATATCAAGATAGATCGGGAGTTCCGCTGCCGCAAGCCTCTGTAGCCACCAAAAACCTCTTGGGATCCCGTTCCGGCACCCTGCCGGAGGGGGAACCCATCACCGGTGGCCATCTTCATCATCCCGGCACTCTCCATGATGAGGAGGGAGTAGTTCATCCCTCGGGGCTCAGGGTATGTACCAGTAGCTATGTGTTTGATCTCTCTCTCTCTCTCGTGTTCTCTCTATGGCACGATCTTGATGTATCGCGAGCTTTGCTATTATAGTTGGATCTTATGATGTTTCTCCCCCTCTACTCTCTTGTGATGAATTGAGCTTCCCTCTTGAAGTTCTCTTATCAGACTGAGTCTTTGATTTGAGAACACTTGATGTATGCCTTGCCGTGTTTATCTGTGGTGACAATGGGATATCATGTGCCACTTGATGTATGTTTTGGTGACCAACTTGCGGGTTTCGCCCATGAACCTATGCATAGGGGTTGGCACACGTTTTCTTGACTCTCCGGTAGAAACTTTAGGGCACTCTTTGAAGTACTTTGTGTTGGTTGGATGAATTTGAGATTGTGTTATGCATATCATATAATCATGCCCATGGATATTGAGGTGACAATGGAGTATCTAGGTGACATTAGGGTTTTCGTTGATTTGTGTCTTAAGGTGTTATTCTAGTACGAACTCTTTAATAGATCGATCCGGAAGAATAACTTTGAGGTGGTTTCGTACCCTAGCATAATCTCTACGTTTGTTCTCCGCTATTAGTGGCTTTGGAGTGACTCTTTGTTGCATGTTGAGGGCTTGTTATATGATCTATCTATGTTATTATTGTTGAGAGAACTTGCACTAGTGAAAGTATGAACCTTAGGCCTTGTTTCCTATCATTGCAATACCGTTTACGCTCACTTTTATCATTAGTTACCTTGCTGTTTTTATATTTTCAGATTACAAAAACCTATATCTACTATCCATATTGCACTTGTATCACCATCTCTTCTCCGAACTAGTGCACCTATGCAATTTATCATTGTATTGGGTGTGTTGGGGACATAAGAGACTCTTTGTTATTTGGTTGCAGGGTTGTTTGAGAGAGACCATCTTCATCCTACGCCTCCCATGGATTGATAAACCTTAGGTCATCCACTTGAGGGAAATTTGCTACTGTCCTACAAACCTGTGCACTTGCAGGCCCAACAACGTCTACAAGAAGGTTGTGTAGTAGACATCAGAGACATAGGTCGTAGCACATATTCTTTTCCTTTCATCTTGAAGCTATAGTGATTGGTATGCCCATTGTGGATGACGCCGCGGTCAAATTGCCATGGTTGACCAAGAAGGAGGTGGCAAACGGACATCAGGATGACATCACACTCCAAAGTGTCTTCATATACTCCAATTTTGAAGGAGACTTTGAGCGTATGCTAAACTTGTATAGTGCCGGAATATCTTAGCCATTGGACCTTGTAGGGGTGCGGGTGCTTCATCTTGACCAATTGGATCTTGGACCATAGTTCTTCACTTGCCAAGTTGTGACAAGTACCTCCATTGATGATGACCTTCACGGACCTTCCATTGATGCCGGCCTTGGTGTGGAAGATGTGGCATCTATGGTCTTCGTCTTGTTGATTTTGAAGAGTCAAGACTTTGGAGACAACGAGAGCGGGGCAAGAATCCTCATCACAAAAGACTTGATCATCTTCATCTTTGTTTACGCGCCGACGAAGGCCACTTGTTCAAGGACTTCCATCTCCTCTTCACTCATGGAGTCATAGATTCCGTCATCGTTGAGGATCATGGTGCGCTTGTTGGTACACTGAAAGGACTTGTGGCCTCGGCCGCCGCAAGTGAAACACTTAATGGAGCTTGTCTTGACGGTCTCATCGGTTGGAGTAGATGATGAAGCTCGCGGTTTGAAGTTGCTTGTAGTAGGAGGAGGAGGACTTGAGGTTCTCGAAGCTTTCTTGTAACTCGACTTGTCTCCATTGTTGTAGATGGCTTGGTTGAGGTAGAAGTTGTTGGAGTCATTGAATCTTGGGTGTTGGAGAAGCCGTAGCTCTTGGACGAGTACTTGGTGTACTTGAAGTCATCTTACACTTGACGTTCCGCTTTGGTTACTTGATGCATGAGCTCAATGAGGTTGGAGTAGGGTTGGAAGTCAGCAATCTTCTTGATGGGATGATTGAGGCCATTCAAGAAACGGGCCATAGTTTACTCATCATCTTCTGTGACATTGGCTCTTATCATGGCTATGTCCATTTCCTTGTAGTATTCTTCAACATGTTTGTTCCTTGCTTGAGGAGTTGGAGCTTCTTGAAGAGATCGCAGTTGTAGTAGGTGTGCACAAAGCATGCTCGCATGACATTTTTCATTTGAGCCCAAGTGGTGATTGGTGGTTCTTGCTTCTCGGCGCTCAAGGACTTGTTCCCACCATATGAGCACATAGTCTTGGAACTCAAGTGATGCCATAGAGATCTTCTTATCTTTGTCATAGTTGTGCAAACTAAAGATTTTGTCGACGTTCAATGCCCATGATAGGTATTCTTCGGGATCATTGCTTCCATTTAACTTGGGCATGGTGAACTTTAGCTTGCTGTAGCGTTGCTCTTCATTGTGTTCGTGTCGAGGGTGATGATGAAGACCTTGATGCAGAGGATTATCAACCTCATGTTGCTCTTGGCGTGGAGGATTTCCATATTCATCTTGCTCTTGTTGAACTAGAGGTTGTGGTGGACCTTGTTGAGCTTGTGGAGGAGCTTGAGGAACTTGACGATGCACTGTTGGTTGGTAGTTTTGCTCTTGAATTTGTTTGTAAACTGCTTCCTCTTGATTGTGCCTATCTTGGTTGCGGTTGGCAATGGCTCGACTTGATTCTTGAAGGGCATGTTGCGCCTCAAGAGCTTGTGCTTCACGTTGTTGTTGTTGAAGACATTGAGCTTCGGCGTCTTGTTCATCTTGATGTTGTCGCACTCGCTCTTCCTCTTGGTGACGTTGACGGTGTCGTTCTTGAGCTTGTGCAAGAGGAACTTGGTGTTGACAATGTCAATGTGCTTGCTCATCGACTTGCTCTTGTGGATGATTGCCGTGTAGAGGATTGCGAGTTGCTTGACGGTCTTGACGCATGGCTCGATGTAGAGTGTTCGATGTCGATGTACTTGAGCCGGAGAGGGTGTCATCGGTGTGTCGACTTGAACGACTCCTTCTTGAGTAGGAAGAAGTGGAAGAATGGCAGTTCACCAACAAGGCACAGATCTCGTCCATTCTTGCATCTATCTCTTGCTTGTGAGCATCGAGCTTGTTGTTGAAGTAGTCTCTTGTTTGTTGCTCGGAGAGTCGCAAGTCGGTGGCGAGATTGTCGATGCGGTTTCTCATTGCTTGTTGTTCTTGGTGCAAAGCTCTTTGTGCACCGAAGAGGTGGCTCTTGGTGACATAGGATGACATGTCGTCGTCTTGCTCGATGAATAGTGGGTTGGTAGAAGAACTTGGCCTATCCATCATTCCAGGCAAATATGTGAGTGGGAGAAAGAGAAGAACTTATACCAAATGTACCTTGACCGATGATCACTCAAATGTGGACAAGGAAATAGCACAATTGGTACCAATTCTTGTCAGTTCTCACACCTACACAAGTAAAAGCTTATGGTAGAGCTAGGTTAGGATGGTGGCACAAAACTTGATGCAATTGTTAGTGAGCTTCAACAATGTTGGAAAAGATTCACAAATTTGCAAATGCAACAAGTAGACCAATAGCAAGATGTGGTACACGGAAACACACACGCAAATAGATAAGTGGGTCGTGCAACCAAGGGATGAGCCAAAATGAGGAGACCACGAAAATGCTCTTGTTGCACAACACTAGAGAGACGCTAGCATGATTGCACAATAGGCGGATACGGAACTTGTGCACAACCTACTAGGCAAAAATGCAACGACTTCTATCCCAAGCATGAAATATGTATGGTATTCTGATGGTATGATCCAAGATGATCGGATATGACAATCTTAATGTAGTATGATGCTATGGTTCTTGCTTATAAGCTCTTTGCTTATCTTTTCTTCTTGCTTAAAAGCTTGTTTGGCTCTTTCACTTATGAGCTCTTTTCTCATGCAAAACTTCATGAACCAAGATAGCAATTGTGTATGCGATGACAACTTTGTGACACAAAAGATGATACCAAGATATGCACCACGGCGATATGGCATGTATGCTATGGGGAGTATGATCACTAATGTGCACAAGTCACATTGCCAACAATACTTAAAGGCTAGTCTCGATGGGTAAGCAACGCAAAATTAAGGCTATGGTGGTTATCAATGCAATGGCAAGGAGTAGACAAAGATGTCGTCGAGTTTACCACGGCGGTAGTTGTTTATTGGCACGGACAGTTGTTGGTGATGACGAGTCCTTGGCGAAGATGAGGGGTGGTGATGTTGACGTCGAACTGTACCTATATAGCCGAAACACAATAGGACACCGGAACCACAACTCAAATTCTCAAAGACCAAAATGGGTCAAAATTGTCATAGGTGGTAGCGGTAAGCGAAAGGTGGTGCTTGTAGAAAGCGGTGGTGGTATGTGGAAGTGATGGTGGTATGCGGAAGTATGCGTGGGCACCGGGGCGAAATTTGGCGAAAGTTAGGCGGAAAAACGGGGCGGTGGGTGGAGTTCCTACTGTCAGGGGCCGGATGTCCGGGGGACACGGGCCGGATGTCCTGGCGTTGTATCCGTGGATGAACACGAAGAACTCTGCGGGGAAAATGGCAACTCCGGGGCAAAATTCGGATGATTTAGTGGATGGAAATTGCGGAGAAGATGGGGGAAAGCTAGATCCACACGTGGCAAAGCAGATCCGTGGATCAAATCCAACAAAACTTCATCACACCAACAAATCAAAAATAAAATTGGGGTTATTTTGGTGGGAATTTTAGGATTTAGGACGAAATCAACAAAATCAAGCTAGAAAACAAAGGGTAGGGGGGACAAAAACATGATCAACGTGGCTCATGATACCAAGATGATGCAGGGTACGATCCTAGACGCCCGATCTTTCACGCTTGGAGGGAATCCTACCAAGAACACGAGAGGGGAAACGAGGGAAACACAAGAGAAAACACTCAACCAACAAGAATATAGTCACACATGTGCTAGATCCTCAAAACACAAAAGGGTACAAGATCCGAATCCAACAAGGGACGATACATAGGGTAACCGGTTCTTCTCCGTGAGGAGGTCTTGAGGATGGTCTTCTTCGAGAGGAGGTCTTGAATCCAAGTGGATCTTCTCCGAAGAGGTGTCGGTCCCTCTCGGCGGAGTAGATCCGCATGGATTAGCAAAGCTCTATCCCAAATGAGCTATGACAACGCTAACCC